>CM055116.1:629039125-629546625 GCA_029206835.1 Rana muscosa | reverse complement strand
GAACAGTTTGAGCACAGTGTTGGGTACATGCTCGAGGAGGATGCCCAGCGTTTCGAAGGGTCTGATGATGAAACCCAGCTAGAGGAAGGCAGTAGCGTGAGAGCAGACAGAGGGGATGTTCAAGAAGGACACCAATCTGGCAGTCATGTTCCAGCAGCTGCAGCATACTGCCAGATTGGCTCCAGTGATGAGGAGGGAGGGGATGATGAGGTCACTGACTCCACGTGGGTGCCTAATAGGAGAGAGGAGGAGGAGGAGGATGAGGAGGAGGCACATCTCCAACGAGGCAGGATGCCCTTTGGTGGCCAGCGTAAGGGCAGTACACCGACGGAATCACACCGCAGAGCTCCGCCTGTGCAGGGCGCTGCCTCTGCCCGTCATTCAAAAAGTTCTTTGGTGTGGGCCTTTTTTGAGGCTAGTGCATCAGATCGCACAGCTGCTGTTTGCAACATATGTCTCAAGCGTATATCGCGTGGCCAAAACATCAGCCGCTTGGGTACCACATGCCTGACCAGACATATGTTGACCTGCCATGCAGCTCGTTGGCAAGCCTACCTCAAAGACCCACACCAAAGAACAAAGCGGACCTCTCCTTGCACCGCATCAGCTGGGATCTCCAACCCCACTATAACTTCAGTCCTCTCTGAAACATGCACTGAGAGGAATGAAGGTGTAGAATTAGGTGTGTCACAGCCAAGTACTTGCGGCCACTCTGCTAGCAGTACACCGACGTCCGATTCTAGCAGGCAAATTTCCCTGCCCCAGCTGCTGGACCGTCGAAAGAAGTTCACTCCCAGCCATCCACATGGCCAGCGGTTGAATGCTAGCTTGGCTAAATTGCTAGCGCTTCAACTGCTGCCTTTTCAGTTGGTAGACTCGGCCCCCTTCCGTGAGTTTGTGCAATGTGCGGTTCCTCAGTGGCAGGTTCCCAAACGCCACTTTTTCTCACGGAAGGCTATTCCGGCTCTCTACCGACATGTGGAAGGCAATGTCTTGGCCTCGCTGGACAGGGTGGTCAGCGGTAAGGTGCATATTACCGCTGACTCATGGTCCAGCAGGCATGGACAGGGACGTTACCTTTCTTTCACGGCCCATTGGGTCACTCTTTTGGCAGCTGGGAAGGATGCAGGACAAGGTGCAGTAGTGTTGGAGGTTGTTCCACCGCCACGCCTCCAAAATGCTACTACTGGTTGTGACACACCTCTCTCCTCCACCCCCTCCTCTTCTTCTTCCTCCATGGCCTCTTCCTGTGCTTTGTCCTCTGAACCAGCGGTGCTCCGTAGGCGTTCAAGGGGCTACGCAAGTACGCAGGCAAAAAGATGCCATGCCGTTCTTGCGCTGGTGTGTTTGGGGGACAGAAGCCACACTGGGGCAGAGGTCCTGTCTGCTCTGCAGGGCCAGGCCGAGAGGTGGTTGACGCCACGCCAGCTTAAGCCAGGAATGGTGGTTTGCGACAATGGCACCAACCTCCTCTCCGCCCTCCGACAGGGACAACTGACCCATGTGCCCTGTGTGGCTCATGTCCTTAACCTGGTGGTGCAGCGGTTCTTGGGCAGGTACCCGGGCTTACAGGATGTCCTGAGGCAGGCCAGGAAAGTCTGTGTGCATTTCCGCAGATCTTATAATGCCAGTGCTCGCCTGGCTGAGCTGCAAAAGGAGTTGAACCTGCCCAAGAACCGCCTTATATGTGACATGCCCACCAGGTGGAACTCAACGTTGGCCATGCTGCAGCGGCTGCACACGCAGCAGAGGGCCATCAATGAGTACCTGTGCGACTACGGCACCAGGACAGGGTCAGGGGAGCTTGGTTTTTTTTCTCCACGCCAGTGGGGCATGATCAGGGATGCATGCACTGTCCTGGCACCATTTGAGGAGGCCACGAGGATGGTGAGCAGTGACAGTGCATGCATCAGTGACACTGTACCTCTTGTCCACCTGTTGGAGCACACGCTGCGTGGAATAATGGACAGGGCACTTGAGGCAGAACAGAGGCAGGAAGAGGAGGACTTCCTTGCCTCTCAAGGCCCCCTTTACCCAGACAGTGTTCCTTCTGTCCCACCCATCGCACAGGAAGAGGACGAGGAGGAGGAGGAGGAGGATTGTGTCAGCATGGAGGTGGAGCCTGGCACTCAGCAGCATCAACAGCAGCAGTCTTTTAGGGATGATTTACAGTCCCAAGAAACCAGTGGACTTGTACGTGGCTGGGAGGAGGTGGCTGCGGATCATGTCGTCCTTAGTGACCCAGAGGACTCCGGACCGAATGCCTCAGCTAACCTACGCTGCATGGCCTCCCTGATCCTGCAAAGTCTGCGGAAGGATCCTCGTATTCTTCGGATCAATGAGAGGGACCATTACTGGCTGGCCACTCTCCTTGATCCACGGTACAAGGGTAAGGTTGTGGACCTTATGTTACCGTCGCAGAGGGAGCAGAGGATGAGACAACTCCGGGAGGCCTTGCAGAAAGGTCTGTGCAACGCGTTCCCAGAGACTGGGAGGTTACAAACTCCTGGTCCTGGACAACGAGTTGCTGAGGCTTCGGCCAGTCAAAGAAGGAGCGGTGGGGAAGGTGGCCATCTGACCGATGCGTTCAGACAATTCTTTAGTCCGCAGCCCCAAAGTATGATCGGTTCCAGCAACCATCGCCAGCGTCTGATAAACATGGTGCAGGAATATCTAGGGGCAAGGTCAGACTTGGACACCTTCCCCACCGAAAATCCTCTGGCTTACTGGGTCTTGAGGATGGATCACTGGCCAGAGCTTGCACAGTATGCAATTGAGCTACTGGCCTGTCCTGCATCCAGCGTTCTTTCGGAACGCACATTCAGTGCTGCTGGAGGATTTGTCACGGATCACAGGGTGCGCCTGTCCACCGACTCGGTTGATCGACTGACTTTCATCAAGATGAACCAGTCTTGGATCACCACCAGCTACCACACACCTGATGCTGATATAACAGACTAATTGATTTTAACATGTCACATCCCTTCAAGACTGATGCTGATGCTGAGTGCCTGTGCTGTTATGTTGACTGGCTATCCTCCTCCTCCGAGTCCTCAATGATACGATTGATGATGATAGCTTGGAAGATCATTTTTGTTTATGGGTGCCGCCACCAGTGCCTAACGCCCAATTTTTCAGCCCCTGTTTAACAGGGGCGTGTAATTAAAATTTTTGAAGCAATACTTTGCAACAGGGCTCATTGCTGTGCTCCAAGTACAGTATCTGTGAGGGGTTGCAGTGTTGTGCCACCAGTGCCTAAGGCCCAATTTTTCAGCCCCTGTTCAACAGGGGCATGTAATTACAATTCTTGATCTAATAATTCACAGCAGGGCCCATTGCTGCACCCACCAAGAGTAACTCTGAGGGCTTACAGTGTTGTGGCAACGCCACCACCACCACCACCACGAAAGGCCCAATTTTTCAGCCCCTGTTCAAAAGGGGCATGTAATTACAATTCTTGATCTAATAATTCACAGCAGGGCCCATTCCTGCACCCACCAAGAGTAACTCTAAGGGCTTACAGTGTTGTGGCAACACCACCACCACCACCACGAAAGGCCCAATTTTTCAGCCCCTGTTCAACAGGGGCATGCAATTACAATTCTTGATCTAATAATTCACAGCAGGGCCCATTGCTGCACCCACCAAGAGTAACTGTCAGGGCTTACAGTGTTGTGGCACCAGCACCACCATCAAAGGCCCAATTTTTACTACCACTGTTCAACAATTATATGTAATTACAATTCCTGATATAATAGTTGACAGCAGGGCGTTCCAGCACCAACCAAGAGTAACTGTGAGTGCTTACAGTGTTGTGCCAACACCAACAACTAAGGGGCCTATTTCTGCAGAGTATATACGGCAGGTCCCTACTTTCAAACATCCAACTTACAAACGACTCCTACTTGCAAACGCAAGAAGACAACAGGAAGTGAGAGGAAATCTACCCCTAGGAAGGAAAATTCTTTCCTGTAAGAATTAATATGGGAGAAAGGTGGCTCCTCTGTACTGATGCTTTATCACCAATCCTTGTTTCAAGAAAAACACCACATTTCAAAAACAGTTGTCATTGGGACGGAAAGTGAGGTGAAATGTTCTGAACAGGGGCACAGACAGCAAAACAAATGTTACAGGGGTGATAACCCTTACCTATGTTTTCCAAAAAGTTTAAAAATAGATTTTTGGGCTGGAGCTACACTTAAACAATGTACCTGTTCAAAATTACAAATAGATTCTACATAAGAACAAACCTACAGTCCCTGTCTTGTATGCACCGCCTGTATACGGCTGTTCAGAGTATATAGGGCCTTTTTTATTTTATGTGCGGGGTTCCCCTTAATATCCATACAAGACCCAAAGGGGCTGGTAATGGGCTGGGGTAGGGGGGGGGGGGGGTCATGGGGTAGCTATGCCATTTTTCTTAAAGATTTTCATCCATATTACCGGGACCAGACATTACATTAAAGCCGCAAGCAGTTTTAAATGGCTTTTTTTTCCTTTAGAAGTGTCATTTTGTGCAGGGAGAGTCCTAAACACGGGAAACACGTGGCACTTCACAGGCATACGTTAGACACCCCCCAGGTACGATATTTAAAGGAATATTTGACTTTTTTTTTTTCACTTTATGCATCATTAAAATGACTGCTCCCGAAAAACGACCGTTTTTAAAACTTCTTTTTGCATTGATACATGTCCCCTGGTGCAGAACCCGGGTTCCCAAACCCTTTTTAGGACAATAACATGCATAATAGTCGTTATAATTAGCACTTTAGAATTCGAACGTTCGCATCCATTGTATTTAATAGGGTTCTAATGTTCGTACGAACTTTCGGTCCGTTCGCGGGTTCTGGTGCGAACCGAACCCGGGGGTGTTCGGCTCATCACTAATCAGAATCAACTGCCTGCTGTGGTATTCGTATGAGAAAAACAGCAATTGTTTTCAGTTAGTTTTAGGTGTACACTGTGCAGAGGACACAGTACACTAACTGAAAATACTTGCAGCTCTCTGCCTGTGGTTTTATTATGAGAACACCACCAATTGTATTCAGGTTCCTTTAAGTGAACACTGTGCAAAGGACAGAAGTACACATCTTACATCTGTTTTTTGCTGTGGCATGTATTTTTGTGGCATGTATTTTTGTGATTTGATTTTACAATAAAAGGAACAATTTTTGGAGTGCGGCTGTCCAAACTTTCTTCAATTTCGACAGAAGTACACTAAATTAAATTAATGCAGCTCCCTGCCTGTGGTTTTATTATGAGAACACCACTAATTGTATTCAGGTAAGCTTTAGGTGAACGCTATGCAAAGGACACAGTACACTAAGTGAAACACTGCAGCTAGCACAATCACCTGCCTGCCTGTCACAGTATAGAGAATAACAGGAACGGATCTAGCTAAACTGAATACAGTGTATAAGTATATATACAACACCTAGGATGCATATATATCCTCTACACACTGTAACTGCAGCTAACTGACTCGCCTGCCTGCTCTAACTAAAATCAAAATACACTGTCTCTCTCTCTCCGTCTGTATTTTAACCAACACCGCAACACACTACACAAGGCTGACTTCCAGGCCGCCTTATATAGTGTGGGGCGTGTACTAAATCCCATGAGGCATAATTGGCCAAAGCCACCCTGGCTTTGGCCAATTATGGCTCTCCGTTTTTTGCGCTCTGTGATTGGTCAAAGCATGCGGGTCATAGTGCATGCTTGGCCAATCATCAGCCAGCAATGCACTGCGATGCCGCAGTGAATTATGGGCCGTGACGCGCAACTCGAATTTGGCGTGAACGGCCCATAATGTTCACAATTCGGCGAACAACCGAACAGGCGATGTTTGAGTCATCCCTAAAAATAACCAATATTCAGGATCCTGCCATGTGTCTAGTGCCATGATATGTAAGCCACCACAGTCTTAGTAGCAGGTACACCCTGTCCATGACCATCCCTAAGCGCTCTGGGGTATCACTACCTCTACATTTTGGATTAAAAAATAGCAATTGCAATGTCATTTTTCCTAGTATGCTTCCACTGCTAGAATATACAACAAAGCATTAACAAGATAGTTGGAAAAAGATCCCTACAACCTATTCTGACACTAAATGTCATGTGCAAAATTATGGAAAACAGAGACTACATTCCACATGTTTTTAATAGAGACCATGCTCAAAGAGACTGGCAAACATTTGCTTTACTGTAATAATTACTTTGTAGCAGATTGATGGCATTATTTTTTTATTTTTTTATTTTTTTTGCAGAAGAGTGGCTGCCAGGAGTCTTCCATGTGTCTCTAGGATGACATTTCTCTATGAGGAACATTATAAACAGATGAAATTAACATTTCAGTTTTTCACACATATTAGTTCCTCACTGAGTATAGCATTTCTCCTGATTATGACTATAGAATTATTTTACAGTGATAAGTCCCCTAAAAAACAGCAAAGGAAATTCAAATAACTTTAGTAACAGATATCATAACATTTAATAAACCATGCCCTAAAGTTTTTTTCCTTAATGAAAGGCTCATTCCTGGCTACGAAACACTCTACCCCAGGAAGTGTCTAGCTTACAGACATAATTTACAAGGTTAATTTACAGCTTAATTTTAGAACATAACTATTTAAAATATGCATGTTTCCTAATATCTCTGGGTCATCTTAAAGATATGCATGTTAGGGATTTTATCCACTGCCAGTTGTAATCCCCCTCCAACATTAATACTGTCCTCCACTGTGTGATCATAACAAAAGAAAATAAATTGATAAATAACCAAAATAATAAAACGTTTGTGTTGTCCTTAGCAACAAAACAAGTAGTCTAACTTGAACTGCAATTTTAGAATGTAAATGATTGGTTGTCATGGGAACATATTTCCTAATGAGAGTTTATATATTTTGGTAGAAAAAAGCAAAAGAAATTAAGTTGTTTATTTGTATTATATTATCATATTAACTATTAATTATTTATTATATTATATGTTCACTTCTCTTCCACATTTCTAGTTATGTTGAAACCTGTATTTGGACATTTTAACATACCTCAAAAAGTCACTGAAATTCACTACAAAATTTGGTGGCATTTCATTGGCCTGCAGTATGACATTTTGTTAAACTGAGTTGTCAACAATGGTCCCAGTGAAGTTTTTATGTAATCTAACGAAAATTTACAGTAAAATAAAATAAATGATTCATGAAAGAAATCAGTGGGATCTGCACTTTAGCACACATAGCTCACACTAAAATCCGCAGATCAACACACCTAGGTTACTTACCAGTATCCATATTATGAATCAGGTCTGCACGCCACTGCACAGAAATAATTCCACAGTATTTATGCCACCAGTGAGATTTCTCCCCCATAGTACACACAGAATACTCCTCACATTCCAGCAAACATTGTTAATGTTCAGAGTCCATGTCTACAGTGAGATTTGCACCTTAAAGCGGAGTCCCACCCATTTAAAAGTCAGCAGCTAGAAAAAGTGTAGCTGCTGACTTTTAATAATCAGACACTTACCTGTCTCACAGTCCAGCGATGCGGGCCTCGCTCCTCTCCCCCTCCTCTCCATGGCGCCGGCATTCTAACTGTGGGTGGCCGGCTGTGGCTTCACAGCTGGGCGTGCACTGCTCAAGCACGAGCCGCGCTGCGTGCTGTGAATGGCCGGGCAATCTTCTTGGACCTGTGACGTGTCCCAGAAGCTTGCAGGGAGGCAGGGGGGAGAGGTGAACTTCCTTCTGGCGCTGCTGCACTGGGGGAGGAACTGGGAGCTGGGTGCCAGTAAAAACTGGGTACCCGCCCTCCCCCCCAAAAAAATGACATGTTAGGGGGTCACCAGCACTTAAAGCAGGAGTTACATTTTTGGGTGAAACTCTGCTTTAATACGCACAGCTCACTCCTCAGTATCCATGTCTATGGTGAGATCTGATCCTTAGTACACACGGCTCACTCCCCCGTATCTTCTGTATGTCTACGGTGAGATTTGCACCTTAGTACACACAACTCACTCCCCAGTATCCATGTCTCCATTAAGATCTGAACCTTAGTCCACACAGCTTATTCCTCAGTATCCATGTCTCTAGTGAGATCTGAACCTTAGAACACACAGCTCACTCCCCAGTATCTATTGTATGTCTACGATGAGATTTGCACCTTAGTGCACACAACTCACTCCCCAGTATCCATGTCTCCGGTGAGATCTGAACCTTAGTACAGACAGCTTACTCCCAAGTATCTACTATATGTCTATGGTGAGATTTGGACCTTAGTACACACAACTCACTCCCCAGTATCCATGTCTCCATTGAGATCTGAACCTTAGTACGCACAGATTCTCAGTATCCATGTCTCCAGTAAGATCTGAACCTTAGTACACACAGCTCACTTAACAGTATCTACTGTATGTCTACGTTGAGATTTACACCTTAGTGCACACAACTCACCCTCCAGTATCCATGTCTCCAGTGAGATCTGAACCTTAGTACACACAGCTCACTTCTCAGTATCCATGTCTCCAGTGAGATCTGAACCTTAGTACACACAGCTCACTTCTCAGTATCCATGTCTCCAGTGGGATCTGAACCCTAATACATAGTTACATAGTTAGTCAGGTTGAAAAAAGACACAAGTCCATCCAGTTCAACCATAAAAAAAAATTATAATAATATCATTCAATCCCACATACCCAATTATTTTCCCACAGTTGATCCAGAGGAAGGCGAAAAACTCCAGCGGAGCACGATCCAATTTGCTACAGCAGGGGAAAAAAATTCCTTCCTGATCCCCAGAGAGGCAATCGGATATTCCCAGGATCAACTTTACCTATAAATCTTAGTACCCAGTTATATTATGTATGTAGCGGGGTTCTACTGTTATGGACTATTGTTATGTGTGTACACCCCAAACTTCCTCCTATGTTCCAGTTACAACTTTATAGTTGTTTATAGTATTGTTTACTTATGTTCAGTAATGCGTGTGGAACTTATGGTACAGGGAGAGAGAGACTCCGTTGCCATGGATACCTAATAGACTATGGAACCCACAGTGCAGCTGTGCTCCCAGAATGCATTACAATCACAGCACACCCTGCTGGGGGAGGTTACATAAAGAAAGGAAGGGGCCAAGCTTGGTCTCTCTGGACTCCGCTCAACCAAGCAGGAAGTTTGTGTGAGGCCTGCTGCCGGGGCGACTAGGCCCAAAGCCTGAGCCTATAACTCTGCGAAGGATCACCACATCAGAGAGGGGTCTCTTTCAGTGTGACTAGCTCGTGTCACCCTCAGACCGGAGTCGTCCGACAACCGACATCTACATCTGCTGTGAGAAGGACCAGATGTTGTGTGTTACGGAGAGGTCAGGGATCGAGGTACCGACCGCAGAGCGTATCAGGCGGACTAGGCCTGTCTGGGTGAGCGGGCACCTGCCCAGAATCTACAACTGTTGCTAGGTTTGTGACTCTTGAAGGCCCACCACCACCCGAGTAGTGAGCTACAAGTACACGCAGCGTGTGGTAGCTGTGTAGTTAAAGTTGGCATTATACTGACTATTAGTTTCACTCTCAAAAGCATTGCGAGAGTCTAGTTCACATCTTTAATCTCCAGTGGATTATAAAGTGCACCAACGTTTTGCTAGCGAAGATTCCCACCCTCAAGGAACTTGTACAGTAATCTGAGTCAGGCCTGACAGGAACTAACATTGACGGGACACAGGGTGGTATTGCCCACTAGGGTAGCTTGCGAGCTTAGGATTGTTTATCCATAGATAGTAGGTACCAGTTTATTTTAGAATTTTTATCTTACAATTATTATTGACTCTTGCAGGGCCCTGCAGAGTCATTTGAAGCTATTTACATATATATAATTGTCTTGATTTGCTTATTATCTCTGGTAAAGTAAACTTTATCTTTGATTAAGTATATACCTGTGTGAAGTACTTTTATTGACCTGAAGGACCTCAAGTGGAGAAAGGTAAATATATATATATATATATATATATATATATATATATATATTGTGACAGCAGGAAGGTAAAGTCACCTGGTTGCATCCAGGGGGGTAGATATATTTCGCCCAGATTCAGGCTTTACGCCGACTTATACAACTAGGTGGAGAGTTGTATAAGGCTAGTGGGCTCATGGATGACTCATACCTCTAGGGAGAGGGCTGGGCGTCGTGCAGACAGGGAGTTGATGAGACCAGCTGAAGCTTGTCAGCTCATTTAGGCCTCTATAAGAACTCCCAGCTTCATTAGATGTTAGCTCATGCCTGGAACCAGACCTGTGTGGACTGTCTAGGGAGAGTGAACCCCTGTGCGGTGAGACAAAGCCTGTGTGGCTATTTGCTTGGACATTTAAAACCAGGGACTTAGGGACTAGGACAGCACTAGGCTGATCCCAGTCGTTAGTTAGGAAACCTGTATGTTTAGTCAGAGGTCAACTTGACCAGGATTTATTTTGGTTATGTTTCTTTTGCTTTGCTGTGTTTTGTCACTGTAAATAGAAAATAAACCGCACCTTTTTGATTTTGAAAACCACAACCTCCGTTTGCTGGGCCTGTTTTGTGTGGGGAGCCCATCCCGGGGGTCACACACACCCGCTGCCGAGCTAACCCCCTCACAGTTGGTGGAGAACCAGTGGCAGTTTTTTTTTAAGCCAGCATGGAGGAGATACTGAAGCAGCTGGCTCTAGCAAATGCCAATCAACAGCAGACAAATGCAGGTTTGCAAAAGAGCCTTGCAGCTCATCAACAGAGCCTTGCAGCTCAACAACAGAACTTCGCAGCCCAGCAGCAAGCTCATCAACAGAGCCTTGCAGCCCAGCAGCAGACAAACGCAACTTTGCAACAGAGTCTGGAGGCTCAGCAACGAGCCCAGCAGCAATCTGAGGCCCGCTTCATAGACCTGTTGCAGAAGCAAGAGCAGAGACTACAACAACAGATGGAAGCAGTAATGCAGCAACGTCCGCAGACCAGTGAGGAAAGCCGTCCCACTAATACCGCGTCCTTTGGGGTGAGTCGTTTATTGACAAAAATGACTGGAGAGGATGATCCAGAGGTATTTTTGACCACATTTGAAAGGACCGCTGAAAGAGAAAAGTGGCCTGAGGAGCAGTGGGCTGGACTGGTGGCTCCTCTGTTAACTGGTGAATCGCAGAAAGCTTACTATGACCTAGAGCCTAACCAAGCAAAAGACTATGTGATGCTAAAAGCTGAAATATTGGCAAGGCTGGGTGTCACCCAGGCTGTCCGGGCTCAGCGTGTGCATAACTGGACTTTCCAGATTGGAAAACCCCCCAGGTCTCAAATGTATGATCTCATTCACCTGAGCAGAAAGTGGCTACAGCCAGAGACTTTGTCCGCACCAAAGATTGTGGAACGTGTTGTAATGGATCGGTTTTTGAGAGCTCTTCCTACTGCCATCCAAAAGTGGGTAAGCCATGGAGACCCAGAGACGGCCGATGGTCTTGTGGATCGTGTGGAGAAATACTTGGCTACAGAGAACCTGACGGCCTCTTCCAGAGACACTCGGACTTTCCACCCTAAGACCAGACCATCCCCAGGGGCGGATAAGAGGATTCCAAGGGGTGAGGGTGGAGAGAGTGAGAGGGTGGGAGCTCTACCCCAAGTTTGGCGAGAACAGCCTGGGAAATCAGCGGCTCAAGAGGCGGCAAGAAGGATCGTTTGCTACCGCTGCCGGCAAGCGGGACATATTGCAGCCAATTGCCCGGTTGTGGAGGAACCCATGCAGTGTGACTTTCTGACGGGCAGACGTCAGTCGCTGTGTGCGACAGTCGCATGCACTGCCATTCGAGGAACTGAGAAACATTTATGCAAAATGTGTGTTAATGGTAGAAATGTTGTGGTATTGCTGGATTCAGGTAGCCTTGTGACCCTGATAAAGGCTGAGTTAGTTAAAACAGAGGTCTCTGGGAATAGCAAGGTAGCTGTTATTTGTGTGCATGGGGACACCCGAGAGTATCCAGTGACTACAGTGTGTTTTGAGACCCCCAAAGGTACCCTCTCTCATCCAGTGGGCTTAGTATCTCAGTTACCGCATGACGCCATTGTGGGAAGGGATTTTCCGAAGTTCTGGGAACTGTGGGATGATCCTGAGCCCCTCACTGGTGCCCCTATGTACCAGGAATGTGATAGCCAGAACTCCCCTGAGAGTGGTGAGGACTCTCCGGAATTTCCCTTATCAGTATTGGCAGGGGAGACTCAAGAAACTGGAGAGGAGCCCACCTCCTCAGACGAAAACCTACCGTCTGTGGAGTTTTCTGATCTTGAGGTTCACAGGGAAAACTTTGCCACAGAACAGTTGAAAGACCCCGCCCTAATAAAGGCACGGGAAAACGTAGTGAAAATAGATGGCGAGTTAGTGAACCCAGATAATACCTGCACTTACCCATACTTCAGCGTAGAGAAGGACCTACTGTATCGGGTGGCAAAAAGGGCAGAAGAAACCGTTGAGCAGCTTGTGGTGCCCAAACCTTACAGGAAGTTGGTGTTGGAGTTGGCCCATGGGCACATTCTTGGAGGTCATCTGGGGACAGAGAAAACCCGAGAGAGGGTATTACAGAGATTCTATTGGCCGGGGGTGATGAAGGACGTAGAAAATTATTGTTCCTCCTGCCCTGTGTGTCAGAGGTTGGCCCCGATGCCACATTTCCGTAGCCCGCTGGTCCCTCTACCCATCATTGAGGTCCCGTTTGAGAGGATCGCCATGGATTTGGTAGGTCCTATAATCAAGTCCGCTAGGGGGCACCAGTACATATTAGTTATAATGGACTATGCCACCCGTTATCCAGAAGCGATCCCTCTCCGAAATACCTCGGCCAAAACCATAGCCAAAGAGCTATCTCTTGTTTTTAGCCGGATGGGTATTTGTAAAGAACTGCTTACGGACCAAGGTACACCCTTTATGTCCCGGGTTATGAAAGAGCTGTGTAAATTGTTCAAAGTGACGCAATTGCGTACGTCTGTGTATCACCCCCAAACCGATGGGCTGGTTGAAAGATTCAACAAAACAAGGAAACAAATAGAAGAGTGAATAGGTGGTTCCTGGCCCTCCAGGAATTCAACTTCACAGTAAAGCATCGCCCTGGCGTTCAAATGGGGAATGTGGATGCTTTGTCTCGAGTACATGAATGCCTGATTGCTGGTGTTCCAACCCCGAGGTTAAAACAAGAGGGGGGGGTATGTGACAGCAGGAAGGTAAAGTCACCTGGTTGCATCCAGGGGGGTAGATATATTTTGTCCAGATTCAGGCTTTACGCCGACTTATACAACTAGGTGGAGAGTTGTATAAGGCTAGTGGGCTCATGGATGACTCATACCTCTAGGGAGAGGGCTGGGCGTCGTGCAGACAGGGAGTTGATGAGACCAGCTGAAGCTTGTCAGCTCATTTAGGCCTCTATAAGAACTCCCAGCTTCATTAGATGTTAGCTCATGCCTGGAACCAGACCTGTGTGGACTGTCTAGGGAGAGTGAACCCCTGTGCGGTGAGACAAAGCCTGTGTGGCTATTTGCTTGGACATTTAAAACCAGGGACTTAGGGACTAGGACAGCACTAGGCTGATCCCAGTCGTTAGTTAGGAAACCTGTATGTTTAGTCAGAGGTCAACTTGACCAGGATTTATTTTGGTTATGTTTCTTTTGCTTTGCTGTGTTTTGTCACTGTAAATAGAAAATAAACCGCACCTTTTTGATTTTGAAAACCACAACCTCCGTTTGCTGGGCCTGTTTTGTGTGGGGAGCCCATCCCGGGGGTCACACACACCCGCTGCCGAGCTAACCCCCTCACAATATATATATATGTGTGTACTTAATGTGGTATATTTACATGCAGAATTGTGTTTCCCCATAGCCAGTGGGTTTTACAATTCTTTCTGCTACCAGTTGTGCCAAGGGAGGGTTCGAGCCAGTTAAGGGGTTGAGAATCAAAGGGCAGGCCCAAACAAAACCAGCAGCTCCTACGGGGGTAGTGCTACATGTACATTTAGGAAAGAATCCAGGCCTTTATTAAAGCAAGCTACTGAGCTGGCCAGAACCACCTCTGAAGAAAGTCTATTCCACATTTTCACAGCTCTTACTGTGAAGAAACATTTCCGTATTTGGAGGTGAAATCTCTTTTCCTCTAGACGTAAAGAATGCCCCCTTGTCCTTTGTGTTGACCGTAAAGTGAATAACTCAACACCAAGTTCACTATATGGACCCCTTATATATTTGTACATGTTGATCATATCCCCCTTATTCTCCTCCTCTCAAGATAAATTCAGTTCCTCTAATCTTTCCTCATAGCTGAGCTCCTCCATGCCTCTTATGAGTTTGGTTGCCCTTCTCTGCACTTTCTCCAGTTCCCCAATATCCTTTTGGAGAACTGGTGCCCAAAACTGAACTGCATATTCCAGATGAGGTCTTACTAATGATTTGAACAGGGGCAAAATTATCTCTCTCTCTCTCTCTGGAGTCCATACCTCTCTTAATACAAGAAAGGACTTTGCTCGCTTTGGAAACCGCAGCTTGGCATTACATGCCATTATTGAGCTTATGATCTACCAAAACCCCCAGATCCTTCACCACTACGGATTTCCCCAGTTGTACTCCCCCTAGTATGTATGATGCATGCATAATCTTAGCCCCCAAGTGCATAACTTTACATTTATCACCATTAAACCTCATCTGCCACATAGTCGCCCAATTAGACAGTGCATTGAGGTCTGCTTGTAAATTGGAGACATCCTGTAAGGACGTTATTCCACTGCATAGCTTGGTGTCATCTGCAAAGACAAAAAAATTTCTTTTAATCTCAGACCCAATGTCATTTATAAAGATATTAAAAAGTAAGGGTCCCAACACTAAACCTTGGGGTACACCACTGATAACCTTAGACCATTCAGAGTAAGAATCATTAACCACTACTCTCTGAATTCTGTCTTTTAGCCAGTTTTCTATCTATTTACAAACTGATATTTCTAATCCTGTAGACTTTAGCTTACACATGAGCCGTGTGTGCGTAACTGTATCGAACGCTTTTGCAAAATCCAAGTATACCACGTCCACCGCCACCCCTCTGTCCAAGGTTTTACTTACCTCTTCATAAAAAGAAATCAGGTTTGTCTGACAACTTCTGTCTTTCATGAATCCATGCTGTCTGTTGCTTAAAATATTTTTTTCCAGCAAGAACTCATCTATGTGGTCTTTTATTAATCTCTTCAGTATCTTCCCAACAATAGAAGTTAACCACTTAAGCCCCGGATCAATACGCAGCATAAAGACCAGAGGTGTTTTTACAATTTGGCACTGCGCTGCTTTAACTGGAAATTGTTGTACCCAAATGAAATTTGCATCCTTTTCTTCCCACAAATAGAGCTTTCTTTTAATGGTATTTTATTGCCTCTGCGATTAAATTTTTTTGCGATATAAACTGAAAAAGACTGAAAATTTTGAAAAAAAATTATATTTTCTACTTTTTGTTATAAGAAAAATCGAATAAACTAAATTTTAGTCATAAATTTAGCTCAAAATGTATTTAGCCACATGTTTTTCGTAAAAAAAAATGTCAATAAGCGTATATTTATTGGTTTGCGCAAAAGTTATAGCATCTACAAACTAGGGTACATTTTATGGAATTTATACAGCTTTTAATTTATGACTGCCTATCTCATTTCTTGAGGTGCTAAAATGGCAGGGCAGTAAACCCCCCCCCCCCCCAAATGACCCCATTTTGGAAAATAGACACCCCAAGGAAATTGCTGAGAGGCATGTTGAGCCCATTGAATATTTTTTTTTTTGTCCCAAGTGATTGAATAATGACAAAAAAAAAAATTACAAAAAGTTGTCACTAAATGATATATTGCTCACACATGCCATGGTTATATGTGGAATTGCACCCCAAAATAAATTTTGCTGCTTCTCCTGATTACAGAGATACCACATGTGTGGAACTTTTTGGGAGCCTAGCCGCGTACGGGACCCCGAAAACCAAGCACCGTCTTCAGGATTTCTAAGGGCACAAATTTTGATTTCACTCCTCACTACCTATCACAGTTTCGAAGGCCATAAAATTCCAAAATAGCACAAACCCCCCCCCCCCCCCCAAATGACCCCATTTTGAAAAGTAGACACCCCAAGCTATTTGCTGAGAGGCATGGTGAGTATTTTACAGCTCTCATTTGTTTTTGAAAATGAAGAAAGAAAATATTTTATTTTTTATTTTTTAAATTTTCAATACTTTGTGACAAAAAGCGAGATCTGCAAAATACTCACCATACCTCTCAGCAAATAGCTTGGGGTGTCTACTTTCCAAAATGGGGTCATTTGGGGGGTTTTGTGCCATCTGGGCATTCCATGACCTCCGAAACTGTGATAGACAGTGAGGAGTGAAATCAAATATTTACACCCTTAGAAAGCCTGAAGGCGGTGCTTGGTTTTTGGGGTCCCGTAGGCGGCTAGGCTCCCAAAAAGTCTCACACATGTGGTATCCCCTTACTCAGGAGAAGCAACAGAATGTATTTTGGGGTGTAATTCCACATATGCCCATGGCATGTTTGAGCAATATGTCATTTAGTGACAACTTTGTGCAAAAAAAAAAATAATAATTCCGCAACTTTTGTCAACATATAAAATATTCCATGCACTCAACATGCCTCTCAGCAAATAGCTTGGGTGTCTACTTTCCAAAATTGGGTCATTTGGGGGGGGTTTTGAACTGTCCTGGCATTTTATGCACAACATTAGGAAGCTTATGTCACACATCATCCACTCTTCTAACCACTTGAAGACAGTCCTTTCTGACACTTTTTGTTTACATGAAAACATTTTTTTTTTTGCAAGAAAATTACGTTGAACCCCCAAACATTATATATTTTTTTAAAGCAAAGGCCCTACAGATTAAAATGGTGGGTGTTGTATTTTTTCCACACAGTATTTGCGCAGCGATTTTTCAAACGCATTCTTTGGGAAAAAAATACACTTTTTTTAATTTTAATGCACTAAAACTCACTATATTGCTCAAATGTTTGATGAAATAAAAAAGATGATCTTAGGCCGAGTACATGGATACCAAACACGACATGCTTTAAAATTTCGCACAAACGCGCAGTGGCGACAAACTACATACATTTTTTAAAGCCTTTAAAAGCCTTTACAGGTTACCACATTAGATTTACAGAGGAGGTCAACTGTTAAAATTACTGCCCTTGATCTGACCTTCGCGGTGATACCTCACATGCATGGTGCAATTGCTGTTTACATATGACACCAGACCAACGCTTGCGTTCGCCTTTGCACAAGAGCAGGGAGGGACAGGGGTGCTTTTTTAAAATTATTTATTTAGCTTTTTTCATTTTTTTCATTTTATTTTTTTTCATTTTTATTGTTATCTCAGGGAATGTAAATATCCCCTAGATATTTCCTCTGCCCTCAAAGCATTGACCACACCAAGATCGGTGTGATAAAATGCTTTCCCAATTTCCCAATGGCACTTTTTATATCCGGGGGGGACATTCCCTCCCACTGCTTGTAAAAGCAGTCCAGAGACTAATTAGCCGCTAGGATTGCTTTTACATGAAAGCCGGCCGCTGACTGAAAAGAATGATACCAAGATGATACCTAAACCCGCAGGCATCAATCTGGTATAACCATTCAAAGTCCAGCAACATACCAGTACGTTGCTGGTCCTTGTTGGACATGTATTGTAATCTTTTTTTTCATGCAGCCTGTTGGCTGAACGAAAAAAAGTTTGATCGGTGGGTATGCCCACCATTAGAATACCTCCCTTCATTCACCCACTTCTAATGATGGGCATACATGCACCATTTATATATGCCGAAGCATGGAGGCATCCTCCCACAAAAGTTATGCCACGTACACACGGTCTGACTTTTCCACGGGCAAGCCTCCGTCGGAATTTTGACTGTATGTACGCGGCATTAGGAGTGAAATTACTCCTCCACCCCTGCTGCCCCCATGCTTCGGCATATATGCTCTTTTTTTTTTAACTGTGGTGGTGAAATCACCTCCTACAGTACTGGAGTCGCAGGGATCAGGCCTGTCTCTGCGAACGCTGCAGTTATGTGTGTTGTGTTTTTTAAGTGACAGTGATCGATCGATACTGCACTTGGGTGGGCTGGGCTGGACGGAAGGGCAAAATGCAGGTGCTAGCAGGTATCTGGGCTGACTAACACTGCATTTTTGGGAACCCTAAACTGCTGGAGACTCTAGTATAGATCTGATCAGATCAGATATTGATCTGTTCAGATACTATACCACTCTGCTGTTTTTTTTTGCCTTCCTCTGGATCAACTGTGGGTATAGAATTGGGTATATGGGATTGTACGATATATATATATATATTTTTTTTATGGTTGAACTGGATGGACTTGTGTCTTTTTTCAACCTGACTAACTATGTAACTACTACGTAACCACTAAGGGAGTTGTATGCTTTGCGCGTGGGTGTTAGCGTTACTGGCACTAACCTGAAGCTGACTGGGGTGACACAGACCCTCTCTGATGCTAAAACCTAATTGATATCAGCCGCCGGGCGATCCCTGACACTATAAAAAGCAAACTAACTAACCAGCGTCACCCGTAACACTTATACGGTGATCACTGATGAAAGGGTTAACTAGGGGCAATCAGGGGGTTAAAACCTTTATTAGGTAATATATGGGGGTACCTGACGCTATATAAAAACCTGACGAGGAACCAAAATAACTAACTGGCTAACCAGTGTCACCAGTGACACTTATACACTGATCACTGGTGAAAGGGTTAACTCTAGGGGCAATCAGGGGGTTAAAACATTTATTAGGTTGTATATGGGGGTACCTGATGCTATAAAAACCTGGCGGCGAACCTAAAAAAATAACTGGCTACCTAGGGGCACCAGCGACACTAGTACAGCGATCAGAAAAACGATCGTTTAGTGACACTGGTAATAGGGGGTGAAAGGGTTACCTGGGGGGCGATCAAGGGGTTAAACCTTTATTAGGTAATATATGGGGGTACCTGGCACTATATAAAAACCTGACGGGTAACCTAAATAACGAAATAACTAACTGGCTAACCAGTGTCACCAGTGACACTTATACGGTGATCACTGGTGAATGAGTTAACTCTAGGGGCAATCAGGGGGTTAAAACCTTTATTAGATAATATATGGCGGTACCTGACGCTATAAAAACCTGGCGGCAAACCTAAAAAAATAACTGGCTACCTAGCGGCACCAGTGACACTAATACAGCGATCAGAAAAACGATTGCTTAGTGACCCTGGTGATAGGGGGTGAAAGGGTTACCTGGGGGGCGATCAAGGGGCTTAAACCTTTATTAGGGGGGGTTAGGGGGCTACCCTGGACCTAAAGGGGCCTATACCTAACTGCCCTGACACTTTTTACAGTCACAAATTACACTGATTGCAGTGATCAGTAAATAAATGATCACTGCAATCAGTGACACTGTGACTGGGGGTTCAGGGGGTGACCTGGGGGTGATCTGGGGGTGACTGGGGGGTGAAAAGTGTGCCTATGTGTACCTAGTGTCAGTGTGGTGTTTGTGCACTAACCTAATGTCTTCTCCCCTCGAGCTCCGGTGAAAAACACTGCCTCGAGGAGAGATGACATCACTTCCTCCTGCCTGTGTATACATTACACAGGCAGGGGAAGCATTTCATTCGCCCGGAGCGATCGCAAGGGGGTGGCCAGAAACCAATGGCCGCCCCCTCATCCTGGATCGCTATACGTTTATACATTTTTGCCCTTTAACTGTCACAGCAGTGCCATTACTCCAGTCAACTTCTGGGTAGTTAAAATCCCCCTTTATAATACACACAGCTTATTCCCTGGTATCTATGTCTATAGTGGGATTTGCACCTTAGTACACATAGCTCACTCCCCAGTATCAATGTCTCCAGTTATATTTGCACCTTAGTACACACTGTTCACTCCTCAGTATCCATGTCGTCAGTAAGATCTGAAAATTAGAACACACAACTCACTCCTCGGTATCCATGTCTACAGTGAGATCTGTTTCAATAGTTTTTTTTATAGTTTTACAAAATAGAGTAATACATTTTTGCATTGCTGAGGCTATCAAGAACAGTAAAGGCATACAGTATTATCAAAATCAAGGGATATTGGTATAGTCCCATATCTCAATCAGATAGTACTTGCAACCTTTAGACTACTAAAAGCAAGGGACTAGCCCAGGGATACAACCCCAAAGCGAACCCATCAAAAATATTAACAATATAAATTTGAAGATATAACAGGTGTGATAAACCTCTGATAGGACCAAAAGTCTGAATACAGGACCTGGCATTATTATCAAAAACAATTTAGAAAGAGTCTCAGAGCAAAAGCAAGGAATGTTTGTCCAGAGATCCAGGAGTCTGACACATGCCACCTCATGGCAAAGAACTCTCTGAGGATCTGTAAAAAAGACTTGTTGCTCTACATAAAGATGGCCTAGGCTATAAGAAGACCGCCAATACCCTGAAACTGAGCTGCAGCACGGTGGCCAAGACCATACAGCAGTTCAACAGAACAGGTTCCACTCAGAACTGACCAAAGAAGTTGAGTGCACATGCTCAGCATCATATCGAGAGGTTGTCTTTGGGAAATAGACATATAAGTGCTGCCAGCATTGCTGCAGAGGTTGAAGGGGTGGGGGGTCAGCCTGTCAGTGCTCAGACCATATGCCGCACACTGCATCAAATTGGTCTACATGGCTGTCGTCCCAGAAAGAAGTCTCTTCTAAAGATGATGCACAAGAAACACTTTACTGAAGACAAGCAGACTAAGGACATGGATTACTGGAACCATGTCCTGTGGTTTGATGAGAACAAAATAAACATATTTGGTTCAAATGGTGTCAAGCGTGTGTGGCGACAACCAGGTGAGGAGTACAAAGACAAGTGTGTCTTGCCTACAGCCAAGCATGGTGGTGGGAGTGTTATGGTCTGGGGCTGCATGAGTGCTGCTGCACTGGGAAGCTACAGTTCATTGAGGGAACCATGAATGACAACATGTACTGTGATATACCATGATCCCCTCCCTTCAGAGATTGTGCCGCAGGGCAATATTCCAACATGATAACAACCCCAAACACACCTCCAAGATGACCACTGCCTTGCTAAAGAAGCTGAGGGTAAAGGTGATTACTGGCCAAGCGTCTCTTCATACCTAAACCCTATTGAGCATCTGTGGGGAATCCTCAAATGGAAGGTAACATCCACCAGCTCGGTGATGTCGTCATGGAGGAGTGGAGGAGGACTCCAGTGGCAACCTATAAAGCTCTGGTGAACTCCATTCCCATGAGGGTTAAGGCAGTGTTTGAAAATAATGGTGGCCACACAAAATATTGACACTTTGGGCCCAATTTGGACATTTTCACTTAGGGGTGTACTCACTTTTGTTGGCAGCGGTTTAGACATTAATGGCTGTGTGTTGAGTTATTTTGAGGGGACAGCAAATTTACACGGTTATACAATCTGTACACCCACTGCTTTACATTGTAGCAAAGTGTCATATCTTCAGTGTTGTCACATGAAAGGATATAATAAGATATTTACAAGAATGTGAGGGGTGTACTCACTTTTGTGATACTGTGTGTGTGTGTGTGTATATATATATATATATATATATATATATATATATATACACATACATAGCCCTATTTACTGAAAGTACACCAGAAAAAATAGCTGTGTGTGCTAAGTACAGATCTAACTGGTGACATGGTTACTGGTGAGTATACAGTACAGTATATACTTGCACATAAAATACTTACAAGTGTGTTTTGGAGTGTATGCCCCAGCTAAACCATGGTGTGCCTAAAACAGAAATGTAACCACTTTTACATATTGATATGCACACACCACGTAGTAAAAAGAAACACATTAGGAGTGCAAAACTATCCCTAAGGGAGACTGTATAAAACCCTTGTATAAAGCCTCATGATTGGTTACTGAAAATATTCACTTCAATTTCCAAAACATAACTGAAGGATAAGGATCTATATTTTCAGCCACATGACTGTTATTTTCAGATCTCATTAGACGCTGAAAATATTTTCATAATAATTTTATGTGTTGTGTGAGATATTTTTCTTTTTGTTATACCAGTGGTCTCCAAACTGCAGCCCAGTGAACAGATAAAGCCTTTGCTTGCTTTTATCTGGTCCTTGGCTACTATTCCAACCACTGACACCAACAATGAGGCACAATTCCTCCCAATGACAACGATGGGGCACCATTCCTTCCACTTATATCAAAGATGGGGCATTGTTTACTCCCACTGACACTAGAACTTTTTCTATTCCCACTGACCACAGTTTGGCCCCCTATTATAAACTGACCCTTTGTTTAAAAAGTTTGGAGACCCCTGTTTTATACCATCAATTTAAACTTAGTAGATTGTATATTAAAAATGTAACACATTTAGCTATCTTTACTGCATGAAAATTATACATAAAGTAATGTACCCACAGAGTTTAGTATGATACAAGTTTAGGAAAGTACAAAAAAAATTATATATTTTACAAAATTTTACAAGGAAGGATTGAAACATGTGAGTCTAACTCTACAATCTGTTGAGAGCTAATTTACAATTTACAAAATACTGTATTTACTCAGTGTTTCTACAATCTCATCTAATACCGTGTTTCCCCGAAAATAAGACCTACCCCGATAATAAGACCTACCCCGATAATAAGACCTAGCAGGATTTTTGGGGAGGGCTGCAATATAAGCCCTACCCCAAAAATAAGCCCTGGTAAAGTTCATTAAAAAAAATGTAATCCACCTTGCAGAACGATTACACCGCTATAAGGTGTGCGTGTCTCCCTTTGTAACTGCATTGTGCAAATGCTTTATTTACAGACTCGCCGGAGGTCTTCTCCTCTCCTGCTGGCTGACGTCTGCAGCGGGGATATCGTCTCTTCCCTCTTCTGCTCTCCTCCCGGATGACGTCTGCGGCCCCTCCCTCTTCAGCAGGCTTTAAGATCATTGTACCTGTACATACCGTAAATAAATAAGACATCCCCCGAAAATAGGCCCTAGTGTGTTTTTGGTTGCCAAAATAATAATAAGACCCAGGCTTATTTTTGGGGAAACACAGCATGTATGGATAGAGTTGATTTGATCAGGTATTTTTATATGTAAGTTATAAATTCTATCTGAGATTTAAAAAAGAATATATGCACTCTGACTTTGTGCCATCATCTGTAGATGTTGGGTCATTAATCTATTTGGCCCTAGTTTTTAAAACATATTTCCATGTATTTATTTATGTGTGAATAATTTGTGCTCCCCAAGATTTGGTACTGTTTTGCAGCCATCCCATCACTGGAGTAACTTCACTATAACAACCAAGAGGCAAGTAATAGAGAATGCACCATTATATCCTGCAGATCAAATTTTGGTAATTTATAAACTGCACTTAATGGCAATAGTATGTGTTGAGGGCAGAAACCTGTATCAATCAATCAATCAATCAATCAGATTCCAGCACTCTAATTTAAGATTATGGGTAATCTCTGGTCACTATGGGTTAATGTGCTTTGTACATGTTTATTGATATGTGCTATCTTATTGCTTTTCTCCATCTTCCCTTGAGTGAGAAGCAGCAGTTCTGGAAGAATCAAATCACAATGCACCGCTTCAAGTTACCTGTTAACATAACGTGAATACGTTTTCTTGTTTATTTATAATCAAAAGTGATAGAAAACAGTAGCAAGAAACCATATTCTAACTGCCTTTTAATTATGCAGGTTATAAAATGAAAGCAAACATCTAATGGCTTGCCATAGACACCTTTTGAATTATTTTATCTTTTATCTACACC
Source organism: Rana muscosa (assembly GCA_029206835.1). Classification (NCBI taxonomy): domain Eukaryota; kingdom Metazoa; phylum Chordata; class Amphibia; order Anura; family Ranidae; genus Rana; species Rana muscosa. Next base: position 629,522,782 of record CM055116.1, on the reverse strand, counting down.
TTATTCCAACATATACCCATAGATATTAGGACATTTATGCTCTACACCTGTAATTTTTGCAGAAACATTTGGTCTAGTGGTCATCCATGGCTTCAGTAAACCCCTTCCCTCTCTCACAACTAATTGTTTCAATTGCCTATGTAGCGGCCTCACCCCTCTCTCCCTTCTCACACTCGGCTTGTCTTTCTTCGCCTAGGGGTCTCAGTGCTGGGGGAAGGGATGCGATACACCACGGCCCATGTCCTCCATAGCTAAGAGGTAAAGGCCAGAAGATTGGGTCTTGTGTGGGTGTCCTAGAGTCAAGTCCAGTACTTCGTCCCTGACTCCTTTGCTCCTAGTAACCAGAGTTCCACACAGTGAATAGGTCCAACTCAGTTTTATTCTTCTTGGCAAACAACAAACAGTTTCTTCTACTGAGTAATAATGGGGATAGATCGAGGCACAATCCTTTCCCTTCTGTTGCTAACCACTGTGGTATTACCAGTGGTAAATAGTCACTGCCACTGACTATGTGAGGTAGAACGTGAATTACATTCGCTAACACGGCCCCTGTCAGGGGAAGGAGATCCGTCCAAGGGAGAAACAGGAGGCCTCTCTGTCACCAGCAATGCTGCACTGGACTCTTCAGAGAAGTTCCGCACACCAGTCCTCACAAACTCAGACACGGGCACCCAAGGAGTTAGGGCCCCCTCGGATTCCTCCACCCTCGCGGAACTCAGTCAAAGGTACTGAGCCCCAGGCTAAAGGTGCCTGGGATGGACTCCATCTCCGCTCCGGCCAGGCCAAGGGCACCTAGGCCCGGAGCACTGGAATGCCAGTACCCAAGCTGAAGGTGCCTGGGTGCAGCCGAGTCCTCCGACTCTCACTCCAACTCCGAACTCTGAACCCCGTGGGAAGGGCCTCCGCCCCCTTTATCCCCTCTCCCTTTGCGTCACAGCGGGTTCCCCGCCCCGCTGTACCAGCTCCAGGGGAGGATAAAAAGGTACAGTCTTCCGGTGTGAGCTCAGCCCCGGCCCAGGGCAACAGCGCCACCCGTGGACCGCAAGGGACCTCACACCACCAGAGTCCTCCAAGAACCAGAAAAAGTTCTTGGATCCCCTAGCAATTTGTGCATCTGGGTTACACTACCACCCAGATGCCTCCCTTAAATTCAAACACCCGCTACACTCTCCCCCTGGTGATTTGACACTGGTCCCCAGTGTCTGGTACAAACTCACATCCCACAAGGGTGGTGACATAAGTTCAGCCCAGAAATCAAACTACACAATGTAACCCTGAATTGTGCTAAGACCTGAATGGGAAAGGGAAAACCTAAAACAGTACAACTATAAAACTTTCCAATAAAACATTTTAAATATCTCACATATTTACATTCTTCCCTCCCCCTGGCTACCTAAGGACCACCCATTCTCAGCAGCCTTGATAGACGAGTCTCCTGCAGAGGGAAAGAAAAGAAACATACATCCTAACAATATGTGTGTGTCTGCTTGGAATGAATGGGTCTATCCGAAAAGACACCCACTCACTACAATGAGTGCTGCATAATGTTAAAAAAAAAAACAATCGTTGCGCAACACTGCCACCTGGTGACAATGCCGCGGTCAAGTCACTCATCACTTCCACTTTTTCTCTCTTGATCATTTCTCTGTGACTCTACACTGACTAAAACCCCAAAGTCACTGATTTCTCTGAAGTGCAGGGAGAAAGAGGGAGAACAAAACAATAACAGCTCCCATTTCTTCAAAAAGTAGAACTGCCCAAATGCAAAAAAAAACTAGGGCACAGTCCCTGTGTTCCGGTGAAGACACTCCGAAAAGTTCTACAATGAACAGCAAAAGAACACACAGGAGTCTTTTTCTCCTAAAGGTAAAACCTTGGATGCGGCAGGAACACAGGCTTCAAATGTCTGTCCAAAGCCTCCACATGGTACTCAGCATTTCCTCCTTCCTTGCGGCAAATCACCACTCTGTCCGCATTGATATGCCTTCCCAGCATCCACTTAGCTTTACAGTCCTGGAACTTCTTGGTGACCGTTGGTGAACAAGAAAGGTATCGCCGTGCTTGCGGTACTTTAAGTTTGTCCCACACAAAGGTATCATGCCATCTTTGGCGAAAAACTTCCACCTCATAAAGCAGTTCTCGAGGCAGGTACGGGTAATCCCACCCATCTCTTGGGCAACCTTCTGACCGAAGAGACGCTGCAGCCTTGACAAAGGTGGCATGGTGGCCCGGTCTCCTTCTCCAGGCGGAACAATCACTTCTGGGTGGCGAGGTGCGTTCACCACCTCGGTAGATCTGGGCCTAGGAGCCCGCAGTGACTTGCGTTGCACTCCTGCAACAGGAACAGGTGAAATGGATGTTGAGTCCAGAAGAGGAATTCCAGACAGAGGACCAGATTCTTCCCTAGGCACCGAGGCCTCCACCCGGGGTGTACTGTCTCCAGTAGACATGGGCAGGTCCCTTGTGACACGGGACGAGGGTAGCTTCATCTTGTCCCATCCCCTCTGGTGGAAGATTTCGTCTATCTCCCCATCATCGCCATTGTCAGACAATGAATCCAGGTCGGAGGTGTCATAGCATTCAGCGGGCAGATAATTCCCAGTCACGGAACTATCCCCCTTGACGGCCTTTACCGACTGTGGGCTTCCGCCACTTTTAACCACACAGACAGTCCCAACCCCTGGCTCACCTGGGCCTTCAGAAGGATAGGGACGTCCAGGACTCTTCTCACCGGATCCATCCAGGCCAGGCAAGCAGCGGGGTGAAGCTCTTCCACGACCACACGAGGCCATCGCTAGGCCAACTTTCCTCTTCGGCGGTCGGAGCAGGGAGCTGCTGGTGACCGAGGCAGCATCCTCGGATTTTTCTCTTTTCATCTCCGCTTGGGCAGTCACTTCGCCCGGATCAGTGCGCACGGGAAACGCACCAGCATCGATCTCTCCTTGAGAGTGGCAGTCCCTGTGAGGTAGATGAGGTGGAAAGCACAAGGCTTTTCTGTGGATGGTTCCACCTCGAAGAGAAACTCCTTGCAGACCTCACATCGCCTGAATGGCTTCAGCTGGACCACCAGTCCCGAACAACCGGGACAGATCACACCGAGGGCCTCCATGTCTCTGCAGGTGTACAAAGCCAATCGCCCCCGGGGCCTTAGTCTTATCCCCATATCCATGATCGGAGCAGCCAGAGAAGTCATGTCCTTGAAAGAAGAAGCCGAGATCCATGGAGTGGTTGAAGTCATCTTCTCTCTTCGCTGCTCCATTGCGCACTGACCCACACGCGCCGGAATCTCCACGTGCGTATGTCCACATGGCCAGACTCCTCCCACACTCTGCACTTGTTTGCAGGCTTTCTCCTCTCCCCGCCCACGAACTACGCAGCTATGGATTGCCTCGTGGCGCGTTGACCAATATGGCCGACCTACTCTGAACTCCTCCGGGCAGCAAAGTTTAAGTTCAGACACCACACACATCCCGGACGAGCCCCCATGTGTAGCGGCCTCACCCCTCTCTCCCTTCTCACACTCGGCTTGTCTTTCTTCGTCTAGGGGTCTCAGTGCTGGGGGAAGGGATGAGATACACCATGGCCCATGTCCTCCATAGCTAAGAGGTGAAGGCCAGTTCTTCTATGGATAGCAAACTTAAAATACTTTCCTGGAATGTCAGGGGTTTAAATAACAAATTTAAGAGGGCGGCAGTATTTCAGTATCTCAAGCAGGTCAAACCACATATCGTCCTCCTGCAAGAGACACATTTAGAGGGGAGTAAAATATTGTCCTTGCGCAGGCCCTGGATACAAAGGGCAATGCATTCTACGTACTCTACGTACGCTAGAGGGGTATCCATTCTAATAAGCAAATCAATCCCATGCAACATTCACAAAGTATTTACAGACCCGGGAGGTCGATTTGTGGCAGTCCTCTTGGATATATATTCTCATAAATTGCTGCTGGTCAATGTGTATTTACCCCCTCCTTTCAAGGTGACCCTACTGTGTGATTTGTTGGTTAGACTGGCGCCCCATCTCCATCTCCCAATGATTCTCCTGGGGGATTACAATGCCATTTTAGACTCGGTGCTGGATTCCTCCGACGCTGGTAGATCGGCGTCGGTGGACCTCAGCTCCTGGGCGTCACTGGCGGGCTTGACTGAGCTTTGGAGATGGAAGCACCCGGATACTGTGTCGTACTCTCATTTGTCTTCTACTCACAAATCTTCAGCTAGGATAGATTTGGCGTTTGGTAATTCTCTGGTCCTTCCGTTGGTATCTGAGTCTGACTACTTACCTGGGGGAGCGTCGGATCATAATCCACTTCTAGTCACTCTAGCCTTTCCTGCAGGGGGTAGGAAGGGAGGTTGGAAATTAGCGCCGGGTTGGTTGCTGGAGGATCAGGTGGTTGCACAGATGCAAACGTTAATGTCCGCCTACTGGGAAGATAATGAGGGCTCGGCCGAGCCCCCAGTGGTATGGGATGCTTTTAAAGCAGTGGCGAGGGGGGAGTGCATCTCTGCCATTAAGGCGGTCCGAAAGGAGCATGGACAGGAGAGTGAGCTTCTCATGGCCCATGAACGAGAGAGGGCAAAGAGGCAGGCAGACTCGCCCTCGGAGGTCAATTATGCTTCCTTATTGGAGGCTCAACGTTCGGTGGCATTGCACTTTACAAACTTGGCACACACTGAGATACGGCAAAGGTCGGAGGTGGTGTTTGCGGAGGGGGATAAAAATGGTAAGTTGCTGGCTAACCTTGCTGCTGATTGTAAGACACCGGTCTGTGTACCGGTGGTGAGGAATAAGGGGGGATCCTTAGTCACTGACCCCAAGGAGATACTGGAGGAATTTGTACAATTCTATTCAACACTATACTCGCCCATTCCACCTTACAACCCTTTAGAATTGGAGGAATTGTTGCGGTCCTTGTCTATGCCAAAATTGTCGGATACTGATATGGCAGCTTTAGATGAACCCATTTCTGCCCTGGAAATCGAAGCAGCCATACTCTCTTTCCCTCCACAGAAGGCGCCGGGGCCTGATGGATTCCCGGCGGACTTCTACAGGGCTTTTAGGTCTCGTTTGGCCCCTAGGCTCAATGTTCTCTTCCGGCACTGCTGGGAGCATGGGGCCTTACCGGCCTCGATGATGGAGGCTTACATGGTCCTCCTCTTGAAGCCGGGAAGGATCCCCTGGAATGCTCGTCATATCGCCCCATAGCACTTTTGAATGCGGATCTGAAGATCCTTGCAAAGGTGCTGTCGTCAAGGTTGGCCGGGGTTATTTCAACTCTGGTCGACATTGACCAAACAGGTTTTATCCCGGGCATGTCCACAGACACCAATCTGAGGAGATTGTTTACGAATCTCCAAATTGATGCAACGGATGCCCCTGCCAAAGTAATTGTTACGATCGATATAGAAAAGGCTTTCGACTCCGTGGATTGGGACTATATGCACAGGGTGTTGGAGGTAATGGGGTTCGGACCTGGTTTCCGTCGGTGGATCACTATGCTATATAAGGATCCTCGGACGGCGATTCGGCTGGGTGCAACAGTCTCCGAGTTTTTTCCCTTGGGCAGGGGTACCAGACATGGGTGTCCGCTATCACCGTTTATTTTCGCGCTGATGATGGAGCCCATTGCCAGAGCTCTTAGACAATCCAATGGAGTGGGGGGTATACAGGTGGGCTCCATTAGGGAATGTGTGGCCCTCTACGCAGATGACTTGCTACTGTTCCTCAGGGACCCGGGACCTTCTCTCAAAGCCGCCTTACAAATTATGAATCAATTTGCCTCCTTTTCGGGCCTACGGGTGAATTTGGGCAAGTCCTCCATTCTTCCGCTGGGTCCGGAAGCTCAGTCATTAAGGGATAATGAGTTGCCATTGCAGTGGGTGACCTCTGTCACTTATTTAGGTGTCAGGGTCACAGCAGAAATTAATGATTACATGACCCTTAACCTTCTTCCACTGGTGTCAAGTCTCAAACAAAAGACACAGGTATGGCGGAAGCTCCCTCTCTCGTTGATTGGACGAATTAGTCTTATTAAAATGAAATTTCTCCCAGTGATTCTATATTTCCTGCGTCACTCCCCAGTTTGGATCCCCAAGCATTTTTTTACTACATTAAATGGAATAGTAGGATCCTTTTTGTGGTCCCCGCAATCACCTCGTATCAGTATAGCGGTCCTGCAGGAGCCATGGGGGCAGGGTGGGTTGGCACTTCCAGACTGGCAGAAATATTATATGGCAGGCCAGATGGTGTTTGCCAGGCGCTGGCTGTTGGCGGACGAGGGAGATGCGGCCACAGTCTTGGAGGCGGCACATCTGGGATCATATGAGAGCCTGAGGTTGGCTCTCTATAGGGGTCCTAGGTCTAGTCTACCTCTAACAGTCTCAATGAAGGCCACGGTTAGGGCGGGGGGGCTACTACCCTTCTAATGTCCCCGTCATATACAGGAGTGTCGCCCTCGGCCCCATTGTGGCTGAACCCGAACCTTCCAGACTTTTGCTCGCTTCCCGACCCTATGATATGGGCATGCAGGGGGGTTAAATTACTGGAGGATGTTACTAGGGAAGGTGAACTTATTTCGTTTGACCAATTGAAGGATAGACATGACCTGCCAAATTCCTTCTTCTTCCGCTATTTACAACTGCGCCATGCTTTTCAGGCGCAGTTTGATGGCCGGAGAATTGAGTTACTTCCGTCAGCGCTAGAGACCCTTCTAAAAGATGAGGTCCTGATCAAACCTCTATCAACGGTGTATAAATCCTTGTTTACTAAATCGCCCATGGGGGTCATTAGATGTAGGGAGAGGTGGGGAAGAGAAATTCCGGGAATACAAGGGGAGGATTGGGAAAAGATGTGGGACCATCCTTTTAGGCACTTGGTTTCGGCTAGGGACCGTCTAATTCAATTCAAATTCTTACATAGAGTGTACCTCACCCCGGCTAGACTTACTCGTATATATCCGTCCTCTAGTGGTCAATGCTGGCGGTGTCCGCACACTCTGGCGGACTCGGAACACATTTTTTGGACCTGCCCTTTGGTTCAGGTTTTCTGGGCTGGGGTGGTGGGATGCCTGTCGGAGGTGCTCGATGTCCCGGTTCCTCTATCACCTAGGGTTTGTCTCCTGGGGCTGGTGGAGGAGGTGGTTCCGTCTTTGGCTCTCCGAACTTTGCTAAATATTGGGTTATTTTATGGTAGGAAGGCCATTTTATTAAAGTGGAAGAACCCTAGCGCCCCTACTATCTCATTCTGGAAAGGCCAGGTCAATTCCGTTATCCATTTATATAAAGCCACTTACAAAACTAGGGGTTGTGCAAAAAAGTTTATGAAGATCTGGCGGGCCTGGTTAGACTCATCGGCAACGGTGGGTTGATTAATGATATAGGTTAGTGGGTTGTATGGAGTTCTTTATAATTACGTTTTCACAATTGGCCGAAAGTACTGCATAAGACATAATTGTGAGTATTAATGATTAATATATCAATGTCAACTGCTAATGTGTAATGGGTATGGTGGGGGGATAAAGCATATTTTGATATTTATTGTTGAAATGAGTGGAACCTGGTACAGATACTGGCTATTCTTTTCAAAATTTTTATTTTATTTCTAAGGTTTAATACTTAAATTGCTCGACTGCCGGGCTTTGGTCAAGACGGGAGGGGGGTGGGGGGGGTTATAGATATAGATACTGATTTAGGAAGATTAGGAAGACTATGTTAGTCTGAGTAAGTAAAGCCAAGCATGGCACATGCCGGGTGGGTAAGTGGCCTACCCGGATATTTTTTCTATGTAAGATGTGTGTCTTTGTATGTAGTTACATTGTACTGTATTGTATTAAAAACTAATAAAAATAATTTTTTAAAAAAAAGAGGTGAAGGCCAGAAGATTGGGTCTTGTGTGGGTGTCCTAGAGTCAAGTCCAGTACTTCGTCCCTGACTCCTTTGCTCCTAGTAACCAGAGTTCCACACAGTGAATAGGTCCAACTCAGTTTTATTCTTCTTGGCAAACAACAAACAGTTTCTTCTACTGAGTTATAATGGGGATGGATCGAGGCACAATCCTTTCCCTTCTGTTGCTAACCACTGTGGTATCACCAGTGGTAAATAGTCACTGCCACTGACTATGTGAGGTAGAACGTGAATTACCTTCGCTAACACGGCCCCTGTCAGGGGAAGGAGATCCGTCCAAGGGAGAAACAGGAGGCCTCTCTGTCACCAGCAATGCTGCACTGGACTCTTCAGAGAAGTTCCGCACACCAGTCCTCACAAACTCAGACACGGGCACCCAAGGAGTTAGGGCCCCCTCGGATTCCTCCACCCTCGCGGAACTCAGTCGAAGGTACTGAGCCCCAGGCATCCGCCATAGTACCTCACCCCAGGCTAAAGGTGCCTGGGATGGACTCCATCTCCTCTCCGGCCAGGCCAAGGGCACCTAGGCCCGGAGCACTGGAACGCCAGTACCCAAGCTGAAGGTGCCTGGGTGCGGCCAAGTCCTCCGACTCTCACTCCAACTCCGAACTCTGAACCCCGTGGTAAGGGCGTCCGCTGCCTTTATCCCCTCTCCCTTTGCGTCACAGCGGGTTCCCCGCCTCGCTGTACCAGCTCCAGGGGAGGAAAAAAAGGTACAGTCTTGAGGTGTGAGCTCAGCCCCGGCCCAGGGCAACAGTGCCACCCGTGGACCGCAAGGGACCTCACACCACCAGAGTCCTCCAAGAACCAGAAAAAGGTCTCGGATCCCCTAGCAATTTGTGCATCTGGGTTACACTATCACCCAGATGCCTCCCTTAAATTCAAACACCCACTACACCTATATATACAGTATATATACTGTATAGTGTGTATATATATATATATATATATATATACATCATCTTGGAGTACTAGGATGTAGGCTGCCTCAGATCCTTCTGTCTGTTCATTTTATCCCACACAGGCATGATGATTTGGCTCTGTAGGGGCCAAACTTTCACTTCCAGGACTCCTTATTTAAGCTGAAGATGTTTGGGGCCATTGTCCTGCAGTAAAAAAAAAAATGGGGGCCAATCACATGCCTAACTGATAGCATGGCATGATGGATAAGTATCTGCCTGTACTTCTCAGCATTGGGGACACCACTGATCCTGCCCAAATCTTCAACTCCATTTGCAAAAAATGCAGCCCCAAACTTGCAGCAAACCTCCACCATGCTTTATTGTTGCCTGTAAACACTCATTATAGTACCACTCTTAAGCCCTTCGTGAAAAAAACCTGTCTTCTACTATAGCCAAATATTTCAAATTTTGACTTATCAATTCAGAGCACCTGCTGCCATTTTTCTGCCCAGTTTCTGTTTTCGTGCACAGTTGAGTCGCTTAGCTTTGTTTCCATGTCGGCAGTATGGCTTTTTGGCCGCAATCCTTCCATGAAGCCCATTTCTGGCCAGTTCTCCGGACAGTAGATGGGTGTACCTGGGTCCCATTGGTTTCCACCACTTCTGTGCTGATGCCACTGCTGGACATATTTCAATGTTGAAAAGATGTAAGGATGATGTGGCTTTCATCTGCTGCATTAGTTTTCCTTGGCTGACCACTGTGTCTATGGTCCTCAATGTTACACTTTTAACCACTTCAGCCCCGGACCACTTGGCTGCCCAAAGACCAGAGCACTTTTTGCGATTCGGCACTGGGTCGTTTTAACTGACAATTGCGCGGTCGTGCGACATGGCTTCCAAACAAAATTGACGTCCTTTTTTCCCCACAAATATAGCTTTCTTTGGTGGTATTTGATCACCTCTGGGGTTTTTATTTTTTGCGCTATAAACAGAAAAATAGACAATTTAAAAAAAAAAAAAAAAATATTTTTTACTTTTTGCTATAATAAATATCCCCCAAAAAATTAGAAAAAAACATATTTTTTTCCTCAGTTAAGGCCGATACGTATTCTTCTACATATTTTTGGTAAAAAAAATCGTAATAAGCGCTTATTGATTGGTTTGCGCAAAAGTTATAGCGTCTACAAAATATGGGATAGTTTTGAGGCATTTTTATTAATAATTTTTCTTTACTAGTAGTGGCGGCGATTAGCAATTTTTATCGTGACTGCGACATCATGGTGGACACTTCGGACACTTTTGACGCCATTTTTGGGGTCCATTGTCATTTATACATCAATCAGTGCTATAAAAATGCACTGATTACGGTATAAATGACACTGGCAGTGAAGGGGTTAACCAGTAGGGGACGCTGAAGGGGTTGAGTGTGTCCTAGGGATGTGTTCTAACTGTGGGGGGGAGGGGCTACCTGCGACATGACACTGATTACTGCTCTCGATCAGTGTCCTGTCACCAGTGGTGTATTTAGGTTTTGTGCTGCCCTAGGCCTGACGAAACTCGCGCACCCCCTAATTTATATATGACGCACCCCTTCCTGTCAAGACTACTCCCCTTCCTTTTTAAGACCCGTCCTGTCATTTTCATGGGAGGACAGAGGGACAGGGTGGGATGAGGACAGGGGGACAGGGTGGGACTGGGACAGAGGGACAGGGTGGGATGAGGACAGAGGGACAGGGTGGGATGAGGACAGGGGGACAGGGTGGGATGAGGACAGAGGGACAGGGTGGGATGAGAAAAGGGGGACAGGGTGGGATGAGAAAAGGGGGACAGGGTGGGATGGGGACAGAGGGACAGGGTGGGATGAGAAAAGGGGGACAGGGTGGGATGAGGACAGAGGGACAGGGTGGGATGAGGAAAGGGGGACAGGGCGGGATGAGGACAGAGGGACAGGGTGGGATGAGGAAAGGGGGACAGGGTGGGATGAGGAAAGGGGGACAGGGGGGATAGGGACAGGGTGGGATGAGGAAAGGGGGACAGGGTGGGATGAGGACAGAGGGACAGGGTGGGATGAGGAAAGGGGGACAGGGTGGAATGAGGACAGAGGGACAGGGTGGGATGAGGAAAGGGGGACAGGGTGGGATGGGGACAGAGGGACAGGGTGGGATGAGGAAAGGGGGACAGGGTGGGATGGGGACAGAGGGACAGGGTGGGATGAGGAAAGGGGGACAGGGCGGGATGAGGACAGAGGGACAGGGTGGGATGAGGAAAGGGGGACAGGGTGGGATGGGGACAGAGGGACAGGGTGGGATGAGGAAAGGGGGACAGGGCAGGATGAGGACAGAGGGACAGGGTGGGATGAGGACAGGGGGACAGGGTGGGATGAGGACAGGGGGACAGGGTGGGATGAGGACAGGGGGACAGAGTGGGATGAGGAAAGGGGGACAGGGGGGGTAGGGACAGGGTGGGATGAGGAAAGGGGGACAGGGCGGGATGAGGACAGAGGGACAGGGTGGGATGAGGAAAGGGGGACAGGGTGGGATGAGGACAGAGGGACAGGGTGGGATGAGGAAAGGGGGACAGGGTGGGATGAGGACAGAGGGACAGGGTGGGATGAGGAAAGGGGGACAGGGTGGGATGAGGACAGAGGGACAGGGTGGGATGAGGAAAGGGGGACAGGGTGGAATGAGGACAGAGGGACAGGGTGGGATGAGGAAAGGGGGACAGGGTGGGATGGGGACAGAGGGACAGGGTGGGATGAGGAAAGGGGGACAGGGTGGGATGGGGACAGAGGGACAGGGTGGGATGAGGAAAGGGGGACAGGGCGGGATGAGGACAGAGGGACAGGGTGGGATGAGGAAAGGGGGACAGGGCGGGATGAGGACAGAGGGACAGGGTGGGATGAGGAAAGGGGGACAGAGTGGGATGAGGAAAGGGGGACAGGGTGGGATGAGGACAGGGTGGGGAGGGGCAGAGCATCTTTTAATTTGGGGGGAGAGGGGGTGTGGGGATATGTGCTGGGGAGTGATTTGGGAGGGGAAAGGATATGTGCTAGTGGGGGGGGGGAATCAGACCCCCCACTAGCACATATCTTCTTCCCTCTTAAATCACTCCCCAGCACATATCCCCACACCCCCTCTCCCCTCCCATCACTTCGTTAGTTCACCTCTTATCTGCCTGCCTGTGTCCTCTCTCACTGACGTTGTCTCACATACCAGCAGCACGGCTCTCTCACTGACTGAAGTTGTGTCTCTCCTTGGCTCCTCCTCCTAGCTGTGTACACAGGAACATTGAGCCAAGAAGGGGGGGAGCCGAAGAGTGACACTGTGCGATGTCAGTGGAGAGAGAGAGGGACGGCTGCTCGTAAAGCTGATCGACGCTGCGGGACCCCGGGCGGCAGATGTCCCGGGTGACCGCGCCAGCGCATCTTAGACTGACCAATTACCGGAGCTCAGTGCCGAAACTTGTCGTGGCACTGAGCTCCGGGATTCAGCTGTGCGGCTCTCTGTGCGGGAGGAGGGGGGTTCGCGGGGCTGGGGGGCGGCAGCCCGCCACCCCCGCAAAGTGCCGCCCTAGGCCTGGGCCTTGTCGGCCTAGGCCATAATACAGCACTGCCTGTCACTAAGCAGAATGGGGAAATGGCTTGTTTACATCAGCATTTCCACGTTCTTCCTCTCCGTGAGACGATCATGGGACTCCCCGCAGACATCGAGTCCGCGGGATTCACGGTCACACTCACGGAGCTTGCGGTGGGCACGCACGGGCACAATGCCGCGTCTTAAAGGCGACGTACCCATACATTGATATGCCCAGCCGTGCCATTCTGCCGACGTATATCGGCGTGACATGGTCCCTAAGTGGTTAAGCACATCTTGAAACCCCAGGCTGCTTTGAAATCTTTGCCTGAGAGAGACCTTGCTGATGCAGTATAACTACCTTGTGTCTTGTTACTGTGCTCAGTCTTTGACCTGTGACATGAAACTGTCTTCCACAATCTCCACTGAGTTTTGCTGTTCCTCGCCCAGTTTTAAGCCTCCTACACAGCTGGTTCTGTTTCAGTTAATGACTTTGTTTCAACCTACATATGAAATTGATGATCATTAGCATATGCTTGGTATAATTGGTTAATCATACATCTGACTCTAATCCTACCAAATCCCTGATTTTGTGGACGTGTACAAAATGTGCAACAGTAAGAACTGATGCTTGTTTGAAGCCAAAGGGTAGACACACCAAAATATTGATTTCATTTAGAGAAAATTGGTAAAATGGATGTAGGAATGTAGAAAAGATACCGGGTTCACACTAATGCAGAGTGTTTGGCTCTAGAGTGTTTATTGTGAGTGGGTTTTGTAATCCCAGATCAGAGTGTGGAGCTTGAAGGCTTCAAAATGTCTTGGGTTGGGGCAAGGCCTTAAATCCTGTATCCAGGTCTTACTAGAGACCTGCAGGTTGTGTGTGTGTACAGATGTGTACACTCCTTATAAGCAACACTTGGGTAAAGCTTAGGGCTGCAGCCAGGGGGAGTTGTGCTCCCATTTGAAAACAGGTGTGTGATCCTATCTAAGGACAGAGGTGCTCTACTCAAGAGACAGCGCTCCCTTTTGGATAGATTCTCTGGGATTTATCGGGCTTAGAGATTTGAGGTGATTACATGAGAAGAGAAAGTCTGGGAGACTGAGAAAGTTGGAACAACTAGACAAGTCCAGGGAACTGAGGGAATCTGTAAAGCCCTGTACACATGATCGGATATCCTATGGATTCTAATCCGATGGATTTTTCCATCGGAAATCCGATGAAACTGTTTTCCATCAGTCTTTCCCACACACCATCAGTCAAAAAACCGACCGCACCAAAATGACGTGACGTACAACACGTACGACGGCACTACAAAGGGGAAGTTCTAATTTAATGGCGCCACCCTTTGGGCTGCTTTTGCTGATTTCGTGTTACCGCGTGTTAGTAAAAGTTTTTGGTGAGAGCCGATTCGCACTTTTCAGTCTCCGTGCTTTTCAGATCGTTTTCTGGTGTTCAGTTTCTGCTTGTGGGTTCGTATTTGTCATTCAGTGCGTGCAGTCAGGTCGGTTACTGTTTTGCAGTGCCTTCTTGGCCGTTCGTTACTGTTTTTCAGGTCGTTCTTCTCAGGCCTTGCTGTTCCTCGGTGCGTTCTGTTTGAGTTTGTTCTGACCAGCCGACCGGTTTAAAGCCATGTTTGAAGTACGTTCTCGTCGTAGAGCTCGTGCTGGCTATGGACCTGGTGTTGCGGTTAACACTGTAACCCGAGTTCAGTCCATGAACAGGGTGAGGAGGAGTTCATGGACCAAGAATTGGTTGCTCCAGTGGGACCAATTCTCTCATATGCCTCTGCTGCGGGAAATCCAGGAGAATAATCCTGATGATTTCAGGAATTATCTCCGGATGACGGACCCCGTTTTTCACTGTCTGTTGGATTTGCTGTCCCCCTATATCACGAGGCAGGACACTGTGATGCGCCAGGCGATCACTGCCGAGCAGAGGCTTATTGCCACGTTGAGATACCTGGCAACTGGGAGAAGCTTGCAGGACCTCAAGTTCTCAACAGGCATCTCCCCCCAGGCTCTTGGGATCATTATCCCTGAAACGTGTTCTGCCATCATACAAGTCATGCAGAAGGACTAGATGAAGGTATCCTTTAACATCACATTCTATGTTTTGATTGTTTGCTAAAGTATTGTATTGCTTTCATCTTTCCCAAATTGCCATGATTGTAATATTCTGGGAATGTCCCCTTTCTCCCCATGCATGTTTTTACTTTTACTTTTTTTTTTTTTTTGCATACATGCCTATTTCCCTTCACTAACCTCTCATGCATGCTATCCTGGGCCCATATACACCTAGCCTAGTCTGTTCTTTAACCACTTAACGACCGCCCACCGCCGATTTACGTCGGCAGAATGGCACCGACAGGCAGAATCACGTAGATCTACGTGATCGCCTTTGTGCAGTTGGGGGGTCCATCCGGACCCCCCTTCACTGCAGTGAGCGGCCGTTAAGTGTTCGGGAGCGATCAGGCATGAGGGGGCGGCCGCTCGATTCCGCCCCCCCCCCTCGCGATCGCTCCCGGCGAATGAAATTGCTTCCTCCTGCCTGAAATGTAAACACAGGCTGGAGGAAGTGATGTCATCTCCCTCGCCGCGGTCTTTTCGTTCCCGGCGCCGAGGAGAGAAGAAGCAGGTTAGTGCACCAACAGTCCACTGACACGTAGGTACACATAGGCACACAAATCACCCCCCAGTCACCCCCAGATCACCCCCCAGGTCACCCCAAAGCCCCCAATCACAGTGTCACTGATTGCAGTGATCATTTATTTTACTGATCACTGCATTTAGTGTCATCTGTGATTGTAAAAAGTTGCAGGGCAGTTAGGATTAGGCCCCTTTAGGTCCAGGGTAGCCCCCTAACCCCCCCTAATAAAGGTTTAACCCCTTGATCACCCCCCAGGTAACCCTTTCACCCCCTAACTTCAGCGTCACTAAGCGATTGTTTTTCCGATCGCTGTATTCGTGTCGCTGGTGTTTTAGATAGGCAGTTATTTTTTTTTAGGTTCGCCGCAGGTTTTTATTAGTGTCAGGTACCCCCATATATTATTTTAACCCCCTGATTGCCCCTAGAGTTAACCCTTTCACCAGTGATCGCCGTATAAGCGTCACTGGTGTCACTGGTTAGCCAGTAAGTTATTTAGTTATTTAGGTTACCCGTCAGGTTTTTATATAGTGTCAGGTACCCCCATATTTAACCTAATAAAGGTTTTAACCCCCTGATTGCCCCTAGTTAACCCTTTCACCAGTGATCACCATATAAAGGTTACGGGTGACGCTGGTTGATTAGTTTGCTTTTTATAGCATCAGGGCACCCGCCGTATATAACCCAATAAAGGTTTAACCCCCCTGATCGCCCGGCGGGTGAGATCAATTAGGTTTTAGCGCCAGAGAGGGTCTGCGTCGCCCCAGGCAGTGTTAGGTTAGTGCCAGTAACGCTAACACCCACGCGCAAAGCATACACCCCCCTTAGTGGTATAGTATCTGATCAGATCTATACTAGCATCCCCAGCGGTTTAGGGTTCCCAAAAACGCAGTGTTAGCGGGATCAGCCCAGATACCTGCTAGCGCCTGCGTTTAGCCCCTCCGCCCAGCCCAGCCCAGCCCAGCCCACCCAAGTGCAGTATCGATCGATCACTGTCACTTACCAAACACAACACACATAACTGCAGCGTTCGCAGAGACAGGCCTGATCCCTGCGATCGCTAACAGTTTTTTTGTAGCGTTTGATATATTTGCTGACGACAGTCAGATGCTTTTTTTCCTGTGAATCTTACTAGTGTACCCCTAAATTTAGAGCCCAAAATGGCAAGACGAAGGTACACTAGTAAAGAGGCCTACGAGATTCTGAGCATGACAGATAGTGAAGAGGAGGTCACGTATCTGTCAGATTCAGGCTCAGAATATCTTCCCGTAGAAGACAGTGACGTCAGCGGCCCCACGTCAGATAGCTCTGACGACGAAGTTGAGGTCCCTGCTAAGGTCAGGTGTACCCGATCCCGATCTTCTGAGGTTGTTGAGGAGCAAGAACTGCAGGTCTCTCGTATCATGGAGCAGAGTAGTACTAGCGCCGCTATTCCTTCTGGTGAACTGGCAAGCACCAGCGGCCTAGTACAGCCTGGACGTACATCCAGCACTGCAGTAACACTTGGTGACGTGGCGAGTCCCATAAGTGCAGTTCAAGCTGGCGAGGTGGCAAGTACAAGTAGTGTCCCGCTGCCACCAAGAAGACAAAGGCAGGCCCGTCGTGCCCATACTGCCCTTCCTGCAGAATTCGCCTATCCTGATTGGGTCCCCACCACTTCTGCAGAACCCGTACTTCCCCCATTCACTGCCCAACCCGGTATTCAGGTGGAAACAGCTGATTTTATTCCAATTGATTTTTATTCGCTGTTTTTCATGGAAGATCTCTATAGATCTATTGTGGACCAGAGTAATTTATATGCTGGTCAATTTATCGCCGCTAACCCCCAGTTGCCTAAAATTGCCAGAAATTGGAAACCAATTACGGTTTCCGAATTTAAGACCTTTCTGGGCCTTTCCCTCAACATGGGCACACATAAATTTCCGTCATTGCGTGCTTATTGGTCCACGCACCCAATTGACCACATGCCCGTGTTCTCTGCCTCCATGTCCAGGGCACGATACGAGCAGATTTTGCGGTTCATGCACTTCAACGACAATGAACTTTGTCGTCCACGTGGGGACCCTGAATACGACCGGCTCTATAAAATTCGGCCCCTCATAAACCACTTCAACGAACGTTTTGCAGCCTTGTTTACTCCCGATCAAGTTGTCTGCGTTGATGAGTCCCTGATTAAATTTTCTGGCCGCTTGTCTTTCAAGCAGTACTTTCCCAGCAAGCGTGCCAGATACGGGGTCAAGCTCTACAAGTTCTGTGACAGGGCAACAGGCTATGTAGTGAACTTTACGGTTTATGAGGGAAAAGATAGTCAGATTGAGTCGGTCAACTGCCCGGATTACATAGGGAGCGCTGGCAAGATAGTGTGGAACTTGGTGTCACCCTTATTCGGAAAGGGGTACCACTTGTATGTGGACAATTATTACACGAGCGTGCCACTGTTTAGTCACTTGTTTGATCATCAGATTGGAGCATGTGGCACCGTGCGACCTAATCGCCGGGGCTTTCCCCAGCGGCTTGTAGATGCCCGTCTTAGGCTGGGGGAGAGAGCCTGCTTGAAGTGTAATAACTTGCTCGCTATGAAGTGGAGGGACAATAAGAATGTTTTCCTTCTTACCTCCCTTCATGCAGACACGACAGTCCAAATTCGTACGGCGACTGGTGTTGTGGAGAAACCCCTCTGTGTCCACGAATATAACCAAAATATGGGAGGGGTGGACCTCAACGAACAGTTGATGGCGCCGTATCTAATTGACCGTAAGGCGAGACGCTGGTACAAAAAAGTGTCTCTATCATTATTCCAATTGGCTTTGCTGAACGCTCATGTGCTATACAGAGCTTCAGGCGGGACGTTATCTCTTCTAAAATTCCAGAATGAGATAGTCACAGAACTCCTGTATCCAGGCGGTTCTGCACCTCACCATCCCCTACCAAATGCAGTAAGCCGGCTGCATGAGAGGCATTATTCGTATGTCCTCCCGAGTACCCCTACCCAAAGCCACCCCCAAAAAAGATGTCGTGTCTGTAGCAAGCGCGGATTTAGGCGTGACACCCGTAGTTTTTGTCCACTCTGTCCTGACAAGCCTGGTCTTTGCCAAGGTGAATGTTTTGAACGCTACCACTCAAAAGTGAAGTTTTAGCGTAGGGTACAGCATTTCACAGACAAGGACACACTTACACAGGGTCTCCCAAGATGCCATTACATTTTGAGAGACCCGAACCATTACAGTTGTAAAGTTACAAAAAAAAGTGTAAAAAAGAAAAAAAAAAAACGTAAAAAACAAAACACAAAAAAAATATAAAATAAAAAAACCAAAAATAGTTGTCGTTTTATTGTTCTCTCTCTCTCTATTTTCTCTCTATTGTTCTGCTCTTTTTTACTGTATTCTATTCTGCAATGTTTTATCATGCTTGCTTTTCAGGTATGTAATTTTTTGTTTTCAGGTGCGCCATTCAACTGCAGCGCGGAATTATTTATCTTGACAGCAACAGCGTTTGCTCCCACGATACATAAAGCCGTGACTCCAGTGCTGTAGGAGGTGATTTCACCACCACAGTTAAAAAAAAGAGCATATATGCCGAAGCATGGGGGCAGCAGGGGCGGAGGAGCGATTTTGCTCCTAATGCCGCGTACATACGGTCGAAATTCCGACGGAGGCCTGCCCGTGGAAAATTCCGACCGTGTGTACGCGGCATAACTTTTTTGCGGGAGGATGCCCCCATGCTTCGGCATATATATATTTTAGGCACAGGTTGCGTTAAAACATTTTTTTATTTTTTACTAGGTTTTGTTTTGGTATTTGCTTTGCAGGTATGGCATGGTAAGGTCTTACTGTTGTACTGTAATGTTACTTTGTTTTAATGTTAACCACCATTTGCTTAGCAGGTACGCCATTCAGTTGCAGCGCGGATCTATTTATCTTGACAGCAACAGCGTTTGCTCCCATGATACATAAAGCCGTGACTCCAACGCTGTAGGAGGTGATTTCACCACCACAGTTAAAAAAAAGAGCATATATGCCGAAGCATGGGGGCAGCAGGGCCTGAGGAGTGATTTTGCTCCTAATGCCGCGTATATACGGTCGAAATTCCAACGGAGGCTTGCCCGTGGAAAAGTCCGACCGTGTGTACGCGGCATAACCTTTTATGCCGCGTACATACGGTCGAAATTCCGACGAAGGCTTGACCGTGTGTACGCGGCATAACTTTTTTGCGGGAGGATGCCCCCATGCTTCGGCATATATGCCCATCATTAGAAGTGGGTGGATGAAGGGAGGTATTCTAATGGTGGGCATACCCACCAATCAATCTCTTTTTTTCATTCAGCCAATAGGCTGTATGAAAAAAAAGATTACAATACATGTCCAACAAGGACCAGCAACGTACTGGTATGTTGCTGGACTTTGAATGTTTATACCAGAATGATGCCTGCGGGTTTAGGTATCATCTTGGTATCATTCTTTTCAGCCAGCAGCCGGCTTTCATGTAAAAGCAATTCTAGCAGATAATTAGCCTCTAGACTGCTTTTACAAGCAGTGGGAGGGAATGTCCCCCCCCCCGGATATAAAAAGCGCCATTGGGAAATTGGGAAAGCATTTTATCACACCGATCTTGGTGTGGTCAGATGCTTTGAGGGCAGAGGAAAGATCTAGGGTCTAACCCCCAATTTTTTTCAAAAAAAGAGTACCTGTCACTACTTATTGCTATCATAGGGGATATTTACATTCCCTGAGATAACGATAAAAATGGTAAAAAAATAAAATATGGAAGGCACAGTTTAAAAAAAAAATAAAAAAAGCCAAATAAATAATAAAAAAAAAAAAAAAAAAGCACCGCTGTCCCCCCCTGCTCTTGCGCAAAGGCGAACGCAAGCGTCGGTCTAGCGTCATATGTAAACAGCAATTGCATCATGCATGTGAGGTATCACCGCGAAGGTCAGATCGAGGGCAGTCATTTTAGCAGTAGACCTCCTCTGTAAATCTAACGTGGTAACCTGTAAAGGCTTTTAAATGCTTTTAAAAATGAATGTAGTTTGTCGCCGCTGCGCGTTTGTGCGCAATTTTAAAGCATGTCGTGTTTGGTATCCATGTACTCGGCCTATGATCATCTTTTTTATTTCATCAAACATTTGGGCAATATAGTGTTTTTTAGTGCATTAAAAATAAAAAAAGTGTGTTTTTCCCCCAAAAAATGCGTTTGAAAAATCGCTGCGCAAATACTGTGTGGAAAAAAAAATGCAACACCCACTATTTTAATCTGTAGGGCCTTTGCTTTAAAAAAATATATAATGTTTGGGGGTTCAACATAATTTTCTTGCAAAAAAAATTTTTTTTTCATGTAAACAAAAAGTGTCAGAAAGGGCTTTGTCTTCAAGTGGTTAGAAGAGTGGATGATGTGTGACATAAGCTTCCTAATGTTGTGCATAAAATGCCAGGACAGTTCAAAACCCCCCCCAAATGACCCCATTTTGTAAAGTAGACACCTCAAGCTATTTGCTGAGAGGCATGTTGAGCCCATTGAATATTTTTTTTTTTTGTCCCAAGTGATTGAATAATGACCAAAAAAAAAAAAAAAATGTACAAAAAGTTGTCACTAAATTATATATTGCTCAAACATGCCATGGGCATATGTGGAATTACACCCCAAAATACATTCTGTTGCTTCTCCTGAGTACGGGGATACCACATGTGTGGGACTTTTTGGGAGCCTAGTCGCGTACGGGACCCCAAAAACCAAGCACCGCCTTCAGGATTTCTATGGGTGTAAATTTTTGATTTCACTCCTCACTGCCTATCACAGTTTCGGAGGCCATGGAATGCCCAGATGGCACAAAACCCCCCCAAATGACCCTATTTTGGAAAGTAGACACCCCAAGCTATTTGCTGAGAGGTATGTTGAGTATTTTGCAGATCTCGCTTTTTGTCACAAAGTTTTGAAAATGTAAAAAAAGAAAAAAAAAAAGAAAAAAAATGTCTTTCTTAATTTTCAAAAACAAATGAGAGCTGTAAAATACTCACCATGCCTCTCAGCAAATAGCTTGGGGTGTCTACTTTCCAAAATGGGGTCATTTGGGGGGGTTTTGTGCCATCTTGGCATTTTATGGCCTTCAAAACTGTGATAGGTAGTGAGGAGCGAAATCAAAAATTTATGCCCTTAGAAACCTTGAAGGCGGTGCTTGGTTTTTGGGGTCCGCGGCTAGGCTCCCAAAAAGTCCCACACATGTGGTATCCCCGTACTCAGGAGAAGCAGCAGAATGTATTTTGGGGTGTAATTTCACATATGCCCATGGCATGTGTGAGCAATATATCATTTAGTGACAACTTTGTGCAAAAAAAAAAAAGTTTGTCATATTCCCGCAACCTGTGGCAAAATATAAAATATTCCATGGACTCAACATGCCTCTCAGC
This sequence comes from Rana muscosa, assembly GCA_029206835.1. NCBI lineage: Eukaryota > Metazoa > Chordata > Amphibia > Anura > Ranidae > Rana > Rana muscosa. The sequence continues at coordinate 629,501,357 of CM055116.1, read as the reverse complement.
AAATAGCTTGGGGTGTCTACTTTCCAAAATGGGGTAATTTGGGGGGGTTTTGTGCTATTTTGGCATTTTATGGCCTTCGAAACTGTGATAGGTAGTGAGGAGTGAAATCAAAAATTTACGCCCTTAGAAATCCTGAAGGCGGTGCTTGGTTTTTGGGGCCCTGTACGCGGCTAGGCTCCCAAAAAGTCCCACACATGTGGTATCCCCGTACTCAGGAAAAGCAGCAGAATGTATTTTGGGGTGCAATTCCACATATAACCATGGCATGTGTGAGCAATATATCATTTAGTGACAACTTTTTGTACATTTTTTTTTTCTTTTTGTCATTATTCAATCATTTGGGACAAAAAAAATATTCAATGGGGTCAACATGCCTCTCAGCAAATAGCTTGGGGTGTCTACTTTCCAAAATGGGGTCATTTGGGGGGGTTTTGTGCCATCTTGGCATTTTATGAGACAACACTCTCCTTCATATCTATCTACTGTTGGGCCAGAGGCCGGTGTATCTGACATGCACAATCTTACCGGCCTGGACACTGGCCATACTGGCTTGGCCCCCCCAAAGCGCCCGTGAAGTACGTGATAAATACGTTGAGTACTTCACGGGTAGGGAGGCCATCGCAATGCCAGACCATATTTGATACCTTTAAAAAAAAAAAAAAAAAAAACCTTGTTTTGTCATTATTTCTTTTTTATTATTATGTGTCTCCCAGGTTATCATAGTACACTTTGTAGTAGTGCCAAGTGTATTTGTCTTTAGTAAATAGACACAATTGTCATACTTAAAAACCTGACCTTTCCCATTTTATATAACTGCTATTGAGCAAAGAAAAAACAAGCCACACATTGTTGAGTGTCCAAAATATTTTTTACTCTGTGCACAACATGTGCGGTAATTTTTTATTCAAAATACAATCTTGACATTTTGGCCTCCAAATTTTGGAGAATGTTTATTTATTTTTTGTGTTTGCAGAAACATGCATGGGTCAAAAAACAAAACATTAAAAAAAAGGAACTTACAAAGTTCAACCTTAAAAAGATAAACATGAGATGGGGTGATGTCACCCCTGAACCATCCAAAATTAGAAGATGCACACAGTTTTTGTGGTGCAAAATGGGTATTTTCATCCTGATCCCATGGCGAAAGTCAACATGTGCTATCTGCCATCATGGGGGATCAATGGACGTGTTTTGGGGGTGAAAACCCTTCCTCTCACCTACTCGAGTAGCGAGGAAAAGGTTGCACCCCCAAAACAGGGACATAGATATCCTGTGACGGCAGATAGCACATGTTGACACACTGGGGTTGATTTACTAAAGGAAAATCTACTTTGCACTTGAAAGTGCACATGGAAGTGCAGTCGCTGTAGATCGCTGTAAATCTGAGGGGAAGCTCTGAAATTAGGGGAAGCTCTGCTGATTTTATCATCCAATCATGTGCAATCTAAAATGCTGTTTTTTATTTTCCTTGCATGCCCCCCTCAGATCTACAGCATCTGCACTTCCATGTGCACTTTCAGTGCACTTTCAAGTGCAAAGTGGATTTTCCTTTAGTAAATCAACCCCACTGTGTGCATCTTGAAATTTGGGCTTGTGTTAAAACAAATGCCAATTTTTGCTTACATAAGAAAAATAAAAAACAGGGGGGGGGGTGTGGTTCAGACTATTTGCCCCATAATATCAATGATGTTTTTATATTTTTGCTCAATCACATTCATCCTTTTCCTCATAATGTCCATTTCGCTACTACATTACATTATTTCTTGAATGATGATTTGGGCACTAGCACTTGAGAATGGAGTAGTAGGAGTTTCTGACACACCACCATGTTCATCCCCTAAAAATAAAAAGGTTTTAGAAATATGCAGGCCTACATCTCTTTTTACCAGAAGCTGTGGTGACAGACACTGACCTGTTGTGGTGATAAGCTCCACCTCTCCTTCCTCCACCTCTCCTTCCTCCACCTCTGCTTCCTCCACCTCTGCTTCCTCCACATGCTGATCTTGGGGTTCTTTTGGATCTTGGGGTTCTTTATGTGGTCTGTGCTTCCTAGGCTCCTCACATTGGTGTCCTCCCAGTCTCCTCTCCCCTATGAGAATGAAACAATCAAAAGGTATCCTTTAGCACACAGAGATTTGAGGGCATAATTTTCAAACTTTACCTGGAAGTGGGGTCAAATTGTCGGATGTCCGATGGCGTTGTATTCGCGCAGACGGAGTTCGCTCTCCGTCTGCAGGCTGGGTGTCTTGCACTGCCTCCAGATGCAGAGAACGTGGAAGGACTACCGTTTGTTTTCATTGCGGATTAAGCCTTTGGACTGGGACCACACCTCATGCGGCCGTTTCCCCAACGCACCCTCACCCCGGAGAGGAGGGTTTTTAATTACCGGCTGGCCAGAGCCTGTAGAGTTGTGGAGAATGCCTTCGGGATAATGGCCAGCCGGTTCCACCTGTTTCAGACAGCTATTCATTTGGCGGAATACAAGCTGAACACCATAGTTTACTGCTGCTGCATATTGCACAACTTTCTGAGACATTTTTCCCCAACATATGTGTCAACAGTGAGCCTGAGGCCGGTCCATCCGAGATGACCATTGTGACCGGCCTTGACACTGCCCAGCCTGGCTTGGCCCCCCAAAGTGCCCGTGAAGTACGTGATAAATACGTTGAGTACTTCACGGGTAGGGGGGGCCATCGCAATGCCAGACCACATCTGACCTTTTTGTTTTATCAATAAATTATTATTATATTTTCTAAAAACGTGTTTTGTCATTCTTGATTTTTGGGTTTATGTGTCTCCCAGGTTCTTGTAGTGCCAAGTGTATTTCTCCTTAGTAAATAGCCACAATTGTCCCTTTAAAAAACATTGATTTTGCATTTTCTAAACTGCTATTGAGCATCGAAAGAACAAGCCACACCTTTTTGAGTGGTCCAGAAAATGTTTACTCTGTGCAACACATTTTTTTTTGGCTTTTATACAAATACAATGTAGAAAGCTTGAGCTCCCCAAATTTTTTATTTTTTTTGGGAGGATTGTTTGGCAGAAACATGCAAGGGTCAAAATCGTCAAATTTGTTTTAAAAATTTAAACAAAAGAACAAAGTGAAAAGGAGAAACTTGAGATGGGGTGATGTCACCCCTGATCCATCCCAAATGTGAAGAACCCCACTTTCTTTTTGTGGCTCAAATGTGTCTTTTCAACATGATCCCATGGCTAAGGTAAACATGTGCTATCTGCCATCCCGGGGGATCAATGGACGTGCTTTGGGGGTGCAAAGCCTTCCTCTAACCTACTTGAGTAGGGAGGAAGAGGTTGCACCCCCAAAACAGGGACATAGATATCCTGTGACGGCAGATAGCACATGTTGAGTCACTGTGTGCATCTTCACATTTGGGCTGGTGGAAATACCATTGCAAATTTGTTACGCCAAACAAAACACAAAAACAGGGGGGGGGTCACACTATTCGTCCCAAAATATCTATAATGTTTTTATATTTTTGCTCAATCACATTCATTCTCTTTCTCATAATGTCCATTTCGCTACTGCATTCCATTATTTCTTGAATAATTATTTTGGCACTAGCACTCGAGAATGGAGGATTTTGAGTTCCTGACACACCACCACGTTCATCCCCTAAAAAAAAAGAGAAATTTAGAAATATGCACGCCTACATCTGTATTTACCTTGAAGTTGTGTTGACAGACACTGACCTGTTGTGGGGATAAGCTCCACCTCTCCCTCCCCCTTCTTCCACCTCCGCTTCCTCCACCTCCACTTCCTCAACATGCTGATCTTGGGCTGCTTTGGGATCTTGGGGGAGTTTAGGTGGTCTGTGCTTCCTCGTCTCCTCAGATTGTTGTCCTCCCAGTCTCCTCTCCCCTATGGGAATGCCAAAAAAAAGGTATCCTTTAGCACACAGAGATTTTAGCGCAGATATTATATACATTGTTTTGAAGTGGGGTACAATTGATATTTGGGCCAGAGTTCCAAGATGAACACATGAGATCTTGAGAACTCTACAAAGCAGCATGTTTTTTTCTAGGGGCCTAAAAAACAAACTTGGAGAACCACAAAGGTATCCACTGGAGCACCTGTGTGTGACACCCTTAAAAATTTGGTCATGCGGGCAACACTATAGTATCTTGCTACTGAACAAAAAGCTGTGTACCCAACTGCTTGAGTGTCATCTCCTTTACCCAGAATCCAGTTTAGCCTTTCATTCACATTTCTACTTTACTTACAACACATCATCTAGCCAACAATGTGTAGATAAATATTGTTTTAGGAACATGAGGCATGCCCACATGTAGTTTACGTGGATATGTGCCAAACATGTTTTGTGGAAGACGAACAATTAAAAAATAAAGAAATAAATAAGTGGACCCTCAACTTAACATTAAAGTTGCCTTTTTCAAATGTGAAACCAGTCAATCTAAGCACATGGTGCAAAACATGGAAGAATACATATTACAATGTGAAAGAACACAGTAAAAATAAAAGCTTACTTTTTTCAATGCTTTTTTTAAGCTTCCTATGCTGCTCCGGCTCCCTCAGCTTCAGGTCAGACCACCTTTTACGGAGCTGCTCCTTGTATCTCATGACCCCATATTTCTGATAGAGAGTCTTCGCCACTTTGTCCATTATTTGTGACTTCCTGAGATTAGGGGTGTCGTATGGCCCATGTTTCCCATCGTAATCCTTCCTCCGCAGGATGTCCACCAGCTCTGCCATCTCAGCAAATGACATATTAGTCGCCTTATATCTTTTATTCCTGGATCGGGACGTTTCCGCCTCCGGGCTTTCCTCGTCATTACTTTAGAGTAAAGAAGCCACCTGTGTCACCGACATTTCGCCGTCTCCCACTGTGCGCCGAACGTTAAGGGGCGGGGAAATGCTGAAAAAAACCATCATGGGCGGGCGACGCGGGCGGAGTTACACGCATGCGCAGGGTATAAAAATGGGAACAAAGTTATTAGGGTTGCACGGAGTAAGAATGACCGGAAGTGCAGAAAAGACCACAACTAAGGTAAGAAGGGAACTGGGGCCTGCAATGGCCTATAATGGTTCATGATTGTAAAGGCCAATATTGTGATAAGTTGAGGAGAATCGAATCTGATCTGTCATTTTTTTCCCGGGGTTTTTTACTTGCAGACAGTCAAATATGCATAAACTACGTGAGCCAGATGTCATGCTGATTTTTATTGAGAAATATAAAGAAATGCAAAACCTCTGGGAACTTAAACATCCCTCTTACCACAAGAGTGCTTTACGTCGGGCAACAATTGAAAATTTAGCGGATTATATGAAGCCCTGGGTCCCAGATGCAGACTACACTATGATGAACAATAAGATAAACAACATGCGTAATGCATATAAAAAAATCTACAAAGAAGTCCGTGATTCGAAGAAATCAGGAGCAGCAGCAGACGATGTACTACAGCCCAAGCTGTGGTACTTCAAGCACCTGCAATTTCTGGATGACCAGATTGAGGCCAGGGAATCAATGTCCAGCCTTCCCTCAACCCTTCCTTCCACCCTTCCCTCCAGCGTTCCTTCCACCCTTCTCTCCAGCGTTCCTTCCACCGTTCCCTCCAGCGTTCCTTCCACCCTTCCCTCTACCCCTGCAGAGGTGGAGGAGGAGCCACCTGAGCTTGAAGAGCCTGATCTTCGCATCTTCAGCCAGGTATAGTATTTTCGAACATAAATATTGGCCTCAAAGTACTATTGTGATGAACTTGATTTATTCTCCCAAAATTATAACATTCCACCCCCCACCCCCCCAAAAAAAAGGAATACAAAAATGATTGTTTAAGTATCTAAAAAAAACAGGGAAAGAATAAAACTCTTTTCTATTTCTAAAACCAAAATATTGAAACAGTCATGAGATGAAAATTGTGTGTGATAGTTTCCACAAAATATCTAACTATGTGCCTTTTTTCTACACAGGATGAGGCCAGCCAGGAGGAAGAGGCGCAGGAATGTGGCAGGCAGGAGGAGGCAGGGGTGAGTGTCAGCCAGGAGGAGGCAGGGCCAAGTGGGACTCAGCAGGTCCCCAGGCCTAGTGGAAGCACAGTCTCACAAGTGGCTCCCCTCCACGTCAGACCGAAAAAACATCGGCGGATGACACAGGTGGAGGAGGAGTCACTCCAGATGATCCGTGAGGCTGCTGTCATCATGAGGGCCCCCCTCAACCCTGTGGAGGGGTTTAGTTCGTATCTCGCAGACAAATTACTCCAAATGGAGGCGGGACAACGTGCCCTCTGCGAGCACATTATCTACATGGCCGTTATCATGGGGGTGAGGGGGCAGCTGACTGAGGCCACCCATATCTCTCATCAGGCCTCTCATCAGGCCAATCCTTCTCCTCCTTCTCCTCCTCCTTCTCCTCCTCCTCCTGCCACATTATCACCCACAGTGGCCCGGCCTGGACGGGGCCGTGGAGGGAATGCTGCAGAGAGGCGTGGAGGGAACACTGCAGGGAAGCGTGGAGGGAAGGCTACAGGGAAGAGCAGGAGGTGATTCCCTGGCTTCGAGCTGCTCTTCCAGAAGTTGCAGTTTCATGGAGTACCACAGCTTGGGATGATGTATGTCTTCGGCTGCTGCTCCTGATTTTATGCTGTTGTTTATCTTATTGTTCATCATAGTCATGTCTGCCTTTGGGGTCCAATGACTTCATATTTTCCGCTAATTTCTGAATTGTTGCCCATCGTTTTTTGTTTGATATTTTCCCAGAATAAATGGAGATTCGATTTCAGCCAAAATACTTACCTGATGTGTTTTTATTGGGAGTAGCAATAACATTTCCTAAATACAATGTGTAATTAATAACAAGGGACACCAACCTCCATGAGGGAAAAATTAAATAATCAAATGTTGTTGTGAGAAATTAACACACAAAAAAATGCTAACAAAAAATAAAAAATGTTATTTAATTTGTGAGGTCGGCCTTTAATAATAAATCAAATTATTAAGAAGATCACAAGAAACAAGAAAGACATACGTTAGTCAGAACTCGTGATAAAGAAGTGCAGCAAAGACGACATTTTAAACACCATTCTAAAGCAAAAAATAATGCACTGCATTAAACGAGGCAATAACTTGCAGAATGACGAATGTGCTCTCTCCATTAGGAACGCTAGTTTTACCAGAACGAGCGCTCCCGTCTCCTAATTCAGTCTGAGCATGCGTGGGTTTTTTATCCGATGGACTTGCCCATAGACGATCTGAGTTTTCGATCGTTTTTTTATCCATCGGAAACATTTAAAACATGTTCTATTTTTTAAAACCGATGGAAAAAAGACCGATGGGTCCCATACACGATCGGTTTGTCTGATGAAAACAATCCATCAGACGGTTTTTATCGGTTAAACCGATCGTGTGTATAGGGCTTCAGTCTTCTTTGTCGTTCATTTCTCTAATGACACTATAGTGATATACTGTATGTGTTAGTGGTAGGGCCCACTGAGCCCAGCAAAGGACACAAGAGATCAACACTACCCGATTTCTCTTCATCACAGCAGACGTCGGTGGCCTTGGAAAAGGGGGTGCTAAGTATTTACTATATCTTGGCAGGGACACCTTTTATTGGGAGATTTATGTTGGCAACAGCCCCACTTTAAAAATAATGTTTTTGGTAAAACCTGTGGTATAAAAACCTAGCAGGTTTAACCACTTTGCTTACTGGGCACTTAAACCCCCCTCCTGCCCAGACCTATTTTCAGTTTTCAGCACTGATGCACTTTGAATGACAATTGCGCGGTCATGCAACACTGTACCCAAATGAAATTGTTATCATTTTTTCCCCACAAATAGAGCTTTCTTTTGGTGGTATTTGATAACCTCTGCGGTTTTTATTTTCTGTTAAAAAAAAATAAAAAGATAGATTTAAAAAAATATATATATATATTTTTTTATGTTTTGTTATAAAATTTTGTAAACAGGTAATTTTGCTCCTTCATTGATGTACGCTGATGAGGCTGTACTGATGGGCTGCACTGATGGGCACTGATGGGCACCGATGGGCTGCACTGATGGGCACCGAAAAGGCGGCATGGGTGGGCACCGATAAGGCGGCACTGGAGGGCACTGATAAGGTGGCACTGGTGGGCACTGATAGGCTGCACTGGTGGGCACTGATAGGCAGCACTGAGAGGTGGCACTGATGGGTGGCACTGAAGGGCATTGATAGGTGGCACTGGTGGGCACTGAGAAGTGGCACTAATAGGTGGCATTGATAGGTGGCACTGATAGGTGGCAGTGATGGGCATTGATAGGTGGCAGTGATGGGCACTGATGGGTGCCAGTGATGGGCACCGATGGGTGGCAATAATAGGCACTGTTAGGTTACACTGATTGCAGCATTTCTAGGTGGCACTGATGAGGCACTGATTGGCGGCACTTGCGGGCATTGATAGGTGGCACTGTGGGCATTGATAGGTGGCACTGTGGGCATTGGCAGGTAGCAATTATTATCATACTGGCAGGCACTGGCAGCTGGCACTGATGAGGCACATCTGCCTCCTTCCTCTTCGGGACCGATGTCCCTTGTGAACGAGGCGGTGATCGTCTTTTTTTCCTCCTCACGCTGTCAGCGTGAGGAGAAAAAAAAAACGATTACTGATTCTTTGTTTACATCACGTGATCAGCTGTCATTGGCTGACAGCTGATCACGTGGTAAGGGGTCAGGATCGGCCCCTTACTCGGATCGGTGATCACCCGAGTCTCAGTGACTCGGGTGATCATAGCGCGAGCGCCCTGCAGGGGCGCGCGGGGAGCGCGCAAAGGGGAGGCCGTCTATTGACGCGCACCCGGATTTTCAGGTCTGCGCTGAAGCCGTCATTTGGCTATAGCGCGGGCCTCAAGTAGTTAAAGTAAAACTAAACTTGCTATACCTACTTCCTCTTCAGCAATGCCCGAGGGGATCTCTTGCCACCATTGACATATTTGCTTGGTCTTCTCCTGGGTTCGGCATCTTTGGCCATCATGATTGGCTGACCCTGCATGATGTATCTCTTGTGCATGCACATAGAAGCTAATTCTTTCCGGTACCAAGACATTCCAAGGATGTACACTAAGCTGCACAGGCACGGCCAGTGTACAGTAAGAAGAAACATTGTCAGCAATTATATAAAAAAAATATTTACTGCAAAAGAGATATCATAGTCTCTTCAGCAACAAAAAGCTTATCTGCTAGGAATATTTAATTTTTAGGCTATAGCTTTACATTAAAATGACAGTTGAGCACGCAGAAATGATTTGACCATGGGTGTCAACAGGAGGGGGCAAGGGGGGTCAAGTGCCCCCCCTGGAATCGTCAAGGTGTTGCAGCAGCCAGCAGGGTCCGTTGCTGCCGCCGCCACATTGCGGACTGTTTTCTGAGTCCGCTGGCTGCTCTCTGTGTCTCTGAGACTCTGACATCTATCATCTGACATCCCCCCTCACCCCGGCCCGATCATCCAATGCGATGCTCGCCTCGGCCGCTCCACTCCAGTTATTGGCTGCCAGCCTGCTTGTGTTGTGTAGATACAGCCGACGTGGCGCCGGCCCCGCTCACTCAAGTGGCCGAGTCAGAGTTAGTGATACGCTGCCACCTGCCAGTGCTGCCCTGGGCCTAGGGGATCATTATCACGGATAGGAAATACTGAGGCATAAACAGTGAAGAAACACAGGTAACAGCAAGACTCAGGAGGAGCATTTTTATATATAATAATATATTGCTTTGCTTGGAAAGTGAGACAGCTGAGCTGAGCTATAATTGCAATTTGCAATTTGCTGGAAAGATATGTGTGTGTACAGTTTAAGAGATAATTCATCTTCACTTATCACTTTGTATTGGATTGAAAGCATGGGCGTCCACAAGGTTACTCAGGCGGCTGCATACCATACCCATATAGCCTAGAGAAGGTACATCTTTTTACATTGCAATACATCTGTTGTGGCCAATTTTGGTCTTGATAAAAACAGCCTATACAGTGACAGTATGAAGTATAACTTCCAATAGAAAGTGAACATGAATTATCTCTTATATAACACACATATATCTTTCCATTGGAAAGATTTTCATGAGATTGTCGAAAAGGGGCCTTAAAATGACCCCCCCCCGGAAAAAGCTCTGCGGACGCCCATGGATTTGACAATGGTAAAAGACCTCTCAGTCCAGTTATTTGCATAAATATGCATGCTTCAGTAACTCCTAACAATGTATGTTATACTGTAAAGGTACAGAAAGCGGAAGGTGGAGATATGGCCAGAACCAGCTAAACTCAGAAAACATTTGCAAATAGATATGTTTTAAAATGTTATTGAAATCAGCTTTGAGATGGGGTGAGGCCAATGTCTACAGGCATCTCTAGACCACAACAGACACCCTTAACTTACTTTTGCAGAATCAACGATCAACCTAGTGGGATATTCCTGGATGGACACTAGGGTTTCCCAAAGCCAAACAATGGATTTTTGGAATATAAACTTGTTCCAGAGTATCATGCTCTACCTTCAACTTGAACAGGCAGAAAAGCACATGCTTGGGTGATTTAAGAGTGCATGTTTATGTCCAAATCCATGGAAAATGTTTTGATTGATTGAATGTAATTCCTCTAAATACTTTTTTTTTGTGGGTGTTTGATTTCCAACAGCCAGATTGGGAAGGTCTATGTATAAAACAGTTGACTGGCCTTTGGTCACCTTTGGTGACTTTTTACCTTCCTAACATGGGCGTAGCATAAGGGGTTGCAGGGGTCACAATCGCAACCCCGCCCCTAGCTCCAGGGGGCCCCAGCAGCCTCCCTGTCATATTATTATATCTTCCACAAAGTCCAGCTCCGATCTGCCCTAGGGTCCCACAGCCACGCTCCAGTACTGGGCTTCTACTTTGCCTTACACAGTCCACGCCCCTCCAATCTGAATGACTGGGGAGAAGCTGTGAGGCATTTTCTGAATGGAGAGGAGCACGAGGTGAGAACAGCCCAGGATGGGGAAGTGTCTGTGCTGTGTGCTGGCAACATGGAATGGTAACTGTGCTAAGCGAGGCAAGAGGAGGAGAGTGCCGTCCTATAGCCATGATGGGACCGATGTCACTGGTGAGGTAAGACACTGTTCAGTGTCTCCTAGTCACCACCTGGGATTCTCTGCACCCCCCACCCGGGGATGTCCGCTTACACCACTTCCCTGACAACTGGGGAAAAGACACACACCCCGGGAGGTGACCATCCCCCAACACCTGCCAACACTGACAGAGAAACCTTCAGAAATTGCTTAAACAAATCCCTTAACACCTCCTCAAGGGGGCCCCTGAAGGGCTACAGGCTCCAGATTTTATGTCACATGGCTTTGCCCTCCCAGATCCAAGTTGCGCCCCCCCAAAGCCCCCTGACCACCCCCTCTGCCCTGGATACTATGCCCAGCTGCTGAGCTCCTTTCCCATTACCGCACTCTATACGGTTTCTCCTCTGCAGGGCTGAAATCACATTGCTTTACAACACAGCCAGTTAGCCAAGATCTGCACAGGGTGTATCTGCCTACTGCAACTACACTGCCGTTCTGACCAGAGAATTTCACAAGTCAGAAGGGCAACATAAAAGCCAGAAACAGCCTGTGAAGACTGACAGACTGTGTGTAAAGGAATGTGATTTCAGCCCCGTGTAGTGTGGGGGGGGGGGTGTATACAGTTCTGGGATGGGAAAGGAGCTCTGCCAAGTGACCTGCCAGGGGTCCCTGTCCTCTGATTCTCCAGCGGTGATCCCTGTCCTCTGATTCTCCATCGGTAATCCCTGTCCTCTGATGTAAAGAGGAACTCTGGGAACTCAAAACTCTTAAGCCACTTTGAGTATCTTGGCATGCGGTGTATGTGTCTGCACGCACGGTAGAAGCGGTGGGTGGTAATGGGGGGAGGGGCCCAGGTCAACTTTTGCATCGGGGCCCACAAGCTTCAAGCTATGCCTCTACTTCCTTTCATAGATGGTAAGGAACATATCTATACAATATTTCTAATTTTCTTTAGGCCTCTTTCACACTTGTCCTGTGACTTGGGACTGCAAAGTCGCACGACAAGTCGTACCCCATGATTTCCAATGCGTACCATTGAAATCTGTGTGACTTCAAATTAGTAACTGTACTACTTTGATCCAACTTTGATGCATCCATAGACCTCAAGATTACACAGGCATTGCTTTAAGTCGCGTCAAAGTTGCGTGACTTTCAGGTCATACAAGTATGAAAGGGGCCTTACTCAAACACTTCTAGCTGTCATTGAAATCAAACCAGTTGATTAAAAGTCCAGAATAAGCACTATCCCACTATCCACGCAAGGAATTCTGTCTTGTACAATGGTGGAGAAAGCACAAAAAGGGGAATCAGCCGACACTTGTACACATGACCTTTTGACTTCATCAATGGAGTGGCTTCTACAGCCAGAACAGGTTTGGCAAAATCTCCATAAAAACAACCAGCCAGCCCGATTTGTAAAGTTGAAGATAGTGCTGCGACACACAACAGACTGCACTGACAATATGTAGTTTTATAACTTGCACTGACAATATGAGGTTTTGATATATTACATACCACCAAAACCTCTGTGGTGAGGAAGAACAGCTTTTAACAAGGAAAATATAGGCAAATGACTCACCTCTGCCACATCTCTGATCATGAAGACCACAGCAAATGAATGCACAAGAATTATCACTGTCCCGGGGTTTTTCACTGCTACTTTTTCTTCATATTAGCATTTAACCATTTCAGCTCTTGCAACTTCAATTTTTACATTTAAGCTATGGCTACTGATTCAATGCTCATGTTGCCGTCACTTAAAGCGAAACTTCAGTCATTTTTTCATCTTTCCATCTATTAAATCTTCTGCCCTTGTTGTTTTAACTTTGGATAGTAAAACATTTTTTTTTTCTGCCAGTAAATAACTTATACAGCCCACTTCCTGTTTCTTGTCTGGTAAAAAGCCTACGCTTATGACATCATGCACAGCTCTCACTCTCGTTAGAGTTTGCCAAAAAGGGAGGGGGGATGAGTCATAAGAGGGACAATGAGAGCTGCAGAGCTAGAGGTGTGTGTCTGTGTAAATCCAGGAAGTGAACAGGCCGCAGCTTCAGCTGTCCACAGTAAAAATGGATGCAGTCAGACTTAGTGGAGGGAGATTTCTGCAGCAGATTTGGCAAGTTACAGAATCACTGTATATATAAAATAATATGTAAAGTAGTTGGAGGGAAACTTCAGAATGGCAAATATGTTTTTATTTCATATTATGTGAGCAGACTGCAGTTCCTCTTTAACAAAGTAATAGATTGTTTCTGGTATAAATAAGACTTTATTTTGATGATATCGATTGGCTCGTAAAAGGCAGGTTTTTGTTTTGTTTTGTTTATTTGCAATTACAAGCTATTTTAAAAACACCTCTTGAAAAAAAAAATAAGGAAGAAAAAAGAAAGCAACAGAAATAAATAAATAAAGAAAGAAAAAACAGCACAATAATAGCTTGGGGGAAGCACAGGATGAAGGATTTAATTAGGGCTGATTAGGGTTAACAGGAGGGTTAAAGAGGAACACAGTTTATTTGTCTTTTTAACTGCAAGGTTGCTTTAACTAACATTATATGCATATTAAAGGCTTTTTGATCTGCTATGAATGAATCAGAGTGGCTACAATATAGCAATAACAACATTGCTACATGGTAACATCTGTTGACATGACAGGCACTGTCCCGTGAGCCGAAAGCTATGGGGAAGAAGGAGGAGCAGGACTTACTACAGGGGTGTTTCTGGGTTCCGCATAGACCAGGCACACCTATTGTCACCCAGATTAGAATGTTGAACAGGGGCATACAAATTGGGCCTTAGGCACTGGTGCTGGTGCCACAACACTGCAACCCCTCACAGATACTCTAGTTGGAGCGCAGGAATGAGCCCTGCTGCAAAGTATTGCATCAAAAATTGTAATTACACGCCCCTGTTAAACAGGGGCAGAAAAATTGGGCCTTAGGCACTGGTGCTGGTGCCACAACACTGCAACCCCTCACAGATACTGTAGTTGGAGCACAGCAATGAGCCCTGCTGCAAAGTATTGCATCAAAAATTTTAATTACACGCCCCTGTTAAACAGGGGCTGAAAAATTGGGCCTTAGGCACTGGTGCTGGTGCCACAACATTGCAACCCCTCACAGATACTGTACTTGGAGCACAGCAATGAGCCCTGCTGCAAAGTATTGCATCAAAAATTGTATTTACACGCTCCTGTTAAACAGGGGCAGAAAAATTGGGCCTAGGCACTGGTGCTGGTGCCACAACACTGCAACCCCTCAAATATGCTCTAGTTGGAGTGCAGGAATGAGCCCTGCTGCAAACTATTGCATTAAAAATTTTAATTACACGCCCCTGTTAAACATGGGCTGAAAAATTGGGCCTTAGCCACTGGTGGCAGTGCCCAGAAACAAAAATGTTCTTAGATGCTATCAGCATGATCATTGAGGAGGAAGAGGATAGTCACTCAGCATAACAGGATAGTCACTCAGCTGAGTTAGAATGTTGAGGGGTTGATAGGATACCATGATGACCACTTTGGATATAAATCTAATATAATCTTTTTAATGAACAAAAATGAATTGGTCAAAAAGCCCTAATCACAATATGATGACAAAAGAAATAATAGATGGACTGAAAACTAGATAAATTAGGCAATGTTCAAAAACTGTATAATGCATTGCAAAGAATTTATCATCTCAAAATCTTAAAGGAGACCAGGGGCACTCAGTAGGGGGCCCAGGGCATGTGCCCTCTGTGGCAGAGTCTAGCAATGCCCATGGCATACTACACACATACATTACATCTTTAGATTACGTTTTTTGGGGTGTTTGGTATGCCCACAGTCCACAGCTGGTTAAAAATAATCAATGCAATAACCTGAAAGATGGCTAATAAGTTTAGTGCAATATAAACAACTTGTGCGGTTAAATAGTATATAGAACCTGAGCTATACGAGGGACATTTCTTAAGGAAAGCAAGGAATTTGGTTTCAAAAGAGGTCCCTCCAAATCAGAGACAGTTGGGAGCTATGGAATTGGACAAACAGGATCACAGTTTCCATTATGCCTGAGCAAGTTCATTCATACCTCTTCAAACATCCTTTGTCCAGCACTAAAGGAATGTATTACAAGAGGGAGAGTTTACCTTTGCTTTTCTTAACCCTTTCTTTTTCTCCTCTCCTATTATGCATACTTGCCGTAAACTATGCACCCCTAGCTGCAAGCTAAGCTTATTTTGAACCTCTGTTAATAAAAAGCCAGTTTATTGACCACCACCCACTTTGCACTCAGATATCAAACAACTGGGACAGAAGATGTAGTCACGTCAAACAAGTATGAAAGTTGGTGCAATATTTTGCACTTTCAGTAGCAAGAAGCAATCATGGCCACCTGTGTAACCCCTACACAGCCGTATTCTCAGCTATTAATTTTGTGAAAATAGTGCAGCGCTGCGTATCTATAAATCCTATATAAACAAAAAATTATACAGTCCATAAAACAATTTATGAAAAATAAAAAAACAGTTCATATGTAGGTTCCCACAGCTGTCACCGCTGTGTAAAATCGTGTTTAAATGGATCCAATATTCAGTGCACACCACCACCTGCTAAAATGCCTGCTCACCTCAAGGATGAGTATAAAACTCATAGACAGATCACTCCTTGTGTCCACCACGATCAATCCACTTTACCAATGGTAGTAATTCCTACAGTCCCCAGACTGCACCTCTGTGTGGGTAATCAACGTTTGAATTGTCTCCAAATCAAACTTGTCTTGCATACACACGGTCACACAAATGTTGTCGGAAATTGCGAACGTCAAGAACGCGGTGACGTACAACACGTACGACGAGCCGAGAAAAATTAAGTTCAATAGCCAGTGCGGCTCTTCTGCTTGATTCCGAGCATGCGTGGAGTTTTGTGCGTCAGAATTGTGTACACACACTCGGAATTTCCGACAACAAGTTTTCCGACAGCAAATGTCCGATGGAGCCTGCATAACAGTGAATGGCCCTGCCAGATTAACAAAAGTCGAATGCTCAATTGACTTTTGTCGAAGGTGCTAGGCCAAAAAACTTTGGCCAAACAGAGCTGGCAACCAATCAGTTCTTGGGTGTTCTCAGGTATTTCATGCTCATTACTGTCAGAATACTATAGCCTGGCAGAGGGGATTCATCCATCCACAGCATTTGTGTGGATAAAGGAATCTATTAGATTATTTTTATTCAACCTGCAGGCTGAACAAAAGGAATCTATTGGAGTATGACCAGCTTTAGCTATAGGAGAAAAATGCAGCTTTCTGTAGGGGCACAGAGAAAACAATGGTTACACTTCCCTGCAGCTGTCACCTGCAGAGCGGTGCAGAAAACTGCATTACTGCTGCAGTTTTCCGTACCGGAGGCTAAAACGCACAGCAAACTCTCCCAGCTGTGGACAGGAGGGGCTGATCAATGCAGGGGAGGGGAGGCATATGGAAACATTGATTTTCACACGTCATGCGACATGAGCTCCCAATGTCGGAGCGATTGTTGGACCATTGTGAACCCGGCCTTAAACTCACCTGGGGCAAGTAACAGGTGTGGGTAATATAAAAATCACACCTGAAAGCAGATAAAAAGGAGAGAAGTTCACTTAGTCTTTGCATTGTGTGTCTGTGTGTGCCACACTAAACATGGACAACAGAAAGAGAAAAAGAGAACTGTCTGAGGACTTGAGAACGAAAATTTTGGAAAAATATTAACAATCTTAAGGTTACAAGTCCATCTCCAGAGATCTAGATTTGCCTTTGTCCACAGTGTGCAACATTATCAAGAAGTTTGCACCCCATGACACTGTAGCTAATCTCTCTGGGCGTGGACGGAAGAGAACAATAGATGAAAGGTTGCAACGCAGGATAGTCGGGATGGTGGATAAGCAGACCCAAACAAGTTCCAAAGAAATTCAAGCTGTCCTGCAGGCTCAGAGAGTATCAGTGTCATCGCGAACTATCACATTAAAATGAAATCATACGCTATGGCAGGATACCCAGGAGGACCCCACTACTGACACAGAGACATAAAAAAGCAAGACTACAGTTTGCCAAAATGTACTTGAGTAAGCCAAAATCCTTCTGGGAAAATGTCTTGTGGACAGATGAGACCAAGATAGAGCTTTTTGGTAAAGCACATCATTCTACTGTTTACCGAAAATGGAATGAGGCCTACAAAGAAAAGAACACAATACCTACAGTGAAATATGGTGGAGGTTCATTGAAGTTTTGGGGTTGTTTTGCTGCCTTTGGCACTGGGTGCCTTGAATGTGTGCAAAGCATCATGAAATCTGAGGATTACCAAAGGATTTTGGGTCGCACTGTAGAGCCCAGTGTCAGAAAGCTGGGTTTGCGTCCGAGATCTTGGGTCTTCCAGCAGGAAAATGACCCCAAACATACGTCAAAAAGCACCCAGAAATGGATGGCAACAAAGCGCTGGAGAGTTCTAAAGTGGCCAGCAATGAGTCCAAATCTAAATCCCATTGAACACCTGTGGAAAGATCTTAAAATTGCTGTTGGGAAAAGGCGCCCTTCCAATAAGAGAGACCTGGAGCAGTTTGCAAAAGGAAGAGTGGTCCAAAATTCCGGGTGAGAGGTGTAAGAAGCTTATTGATGGTTATAGGAAGCGACTGATTTCAGTTATTTTTTCCAAAGGGTGTGCAACCAAATATTAAGTTCAGGGTGCCAAGAATTTTGACCAGCCGGTTTTTGGAGTTTTGTGTGACATTTAGTCCAATTTGCTTTTTTGGTTTTGTTCCAATACACACAAAGGGAATAAACATGTGTATAGCAAAACATGTGTTACTGCAATACTTTTCTGTGAGAAATACTTGATTTTCTTGAAAAATTTCTGGGGTGCCAACAATTTCGGCCATGACTGTATACAGCGATTAGTGCTATAAAAATGCACTGATTACTGTGTAAATGTCACTGGCAGGGAAGGGGTTAACACTAGGGGGCGATCAAGAGGTTAACTGTGTTCCCTAATGTGTGTTCTAACTGTAGGGGGAGGGGACTGACTAGAGGAGATGACAGATCGTTGTTCCCAGCTTGTAGGAACTCACGATCTGCATCTCCTCTCCTCTCAGAACTGGGATGTGTGTGTTTACACACACACACAAATGTCCCTGTTCTTCCTCTCGTGCCCGCGATCGCTCGTGGCCGGCGGTCATCCCGACCGCCGGTCATGAGCATCGGCACCCCAGTTGCGCAGCCGGCATGCGCCCGCTATCCCGCTTAAATGGAACGGCTGAACAGCTACAACGGTCCGGGGGAAGGAGTTGACCTGCCGTCGTATAATGACGGCGGCTGGTCGGCAAGCGGTTAAAAGTGCGACAGCGCTGAAAGCTGAAAATTGGCCTGGGCAGGAAGGAGGTGAAAGTGCCCTGTAGGCAAGCGGTTAATATCACTTTACATGCACTTGTATGTGTTTAGAAATGTGGTGTAAATGCAGGTGTGACAGTGGCAGTGTGAATAAGGCCTCTGTGAAGAAGCTGATTGGCTCGTAGGCACAGCTGTTTCAGTTGTAGCAGAGTCCCCTGTCACATGATGGGGTGTCTCTCCAGCACACTGACTAATCTAAAGGCAAAGGGCCTGTGTGCCCTCAGAGTGGCCAGGCTGGGTGTACTGGCCTGTGTGCCCTAAGAGGGGGCAGGCTTGGTGTACTGGTCTGTGTGCCCTGAGAGAGGGCAGGCTGGGTGCCCTGAGAGTGAGAAGGCTGGGTGTACTGGCCTGTGTGCCCTAAGAGGGGGCAGGCTTGGTGTACTGGTCTGTGTGCCCTGAGAGAGGGCAGGCTGGGTGCCCCGAGAGTGAGAAGGCTGGGTGTACTGGCCTGTGTGCCCTGAGAGTGGACATGCTGGGTGTACTGGCCTGTGTGCCCTGAGAGTGGGCAGGCTGTGTGCCATGAGAGTGAGAAGGCTGGGTGTACTGGCATTTGTGCCCTGAGAGTAGGCAGGCTGTGTGCCCTGAGAGTGAGAAGGCTGGGTGTACTGGCCTGTGTGCCCTGAGAGTGGACATGCTGGGTGTACTGGCCTGTGTGCCCTGAGAGTGGGCAGGCTGTGTGCCATGAGAGTGAGAAGGCTGAGTGTACTGGCATTTGTGCCCTGAGAGTAGGCAGGCTGTGTGCCCTGAGAGTGAGAAGGCTGGGTGTACTGGCCTGTGTGCCCTCAGAGTGGCCAGGCTGGGTGTACTGGCCTATGTGCCCTAAGAGGGGGCAGGCTTGGTGTACTGGTCTGTGTGCCCTGAGAGAGGGCAGGCTGGGTGCCCTGAGAGTGAGAAGGCTGGGTGTACTGGCCTGTGTGCCCTGAGAGTGGACATGCTGGGTGTACTGGCCTGTGTGCCCTGAGAGTGGGCAGGCTGTGTGCCCTGAGAGTGAGAAGGCTGAGTGTACTGGCATTTGTGCCCTGAGAGTAGGCAGGCTGTGTGCCCTGAGAGTGAGAAGGCTGGGTGTACTGGCATTTGTGCCCTGAGAGTAGGCAGGCTGTGTGCCCTGAGAGTGAGAAGGCTGGGTGTACTGGCCTGTGTGCCCTGAGAGTGGACATGCTGGGTGTACTGGCCTGTGTGCCCTAAGAGGGGGCAGGCTTGGTGTACTGGTCTGTGTGCCCTGAGAGAGGGCAGACTGGGTGTCCTGAGAGTGAGAAGGCTGGGTGTACTGGCCTGTGTGCCCTGAGAGTAGGCAGGCTGTGTGCCATGAGAGTGAGAAGGCTGAGTGTACTGGCATTTGTGCCCTGAGAGTAGGCAGGCTGTGTGCCCTGAGAGTGAGAAGGCTGGGTGTACTGGCCTGTGTGCCCTGAGAGTGGACATGCTGGGTGTACTGGCCTGTGTGCCCTGAGAGTGGGCAGGCTGTGTGCCCTGAGAGTGAGAAGGCTGAGTGTACTGGCATTTGTGCCCTGAGAGTAGGCAGGCTGTGTGCCCTGAGAGTGAGAAGGCTGGGTGTACTGGCCTGTGTGCCCTGAGAGTGGACATGCTGGGTGTACTGGCCTGTGTGCCCTGAGAGTGGGCAGGCTGGGTGCCCTGAGAGTGGGAAGGCGGAGTGTACTGGCATTTGTGCCCTGAGAGTGGGCATGCTGTGTGTCCTGAGAGTGAGAAGGCTGGGTGTACTGGCCTGTGTGCCCTGAGAGTGGACATGCTGGGTGTACTGGCCTGTGTGCCCTGAGAGTGGGCAGGCTATGTGCCCTGAGAGTGAGAAGGCTGGGTGTACTGGCCTGTGTGCCCTGAGAGTGGGCAGGCTGTGTGCCCTGAGAGTGGGCAGGCTGTGTGCCCTGAGAGTGAGAAGGCTGGGTGTACTGGCCTGTGTGCCCTGAGAGTGGGCAGGCTGTGTGCCCTGAGAGTGGGTAGGCTGTGTGCCCTGAGAGTGGGCAGGCTGGGTGTACTGGCCTGTGTGCCCTGAGAGTGGGCAGGCTGTGTGCCCTGAGAGTGGGCAGGCTGTGTACCCTGAGAGTGGGTATGCTGGGTGTACTGGCATGCTGTGTGCCCTGAGAGTGAGAAGGCTGGGTGTACTGGCCTGTGTGCCCTGAGAGTGGGCAGGCTGTGTGCCCTGAGAGTGAGAAGGCTGGGTGTACTGGCCTGTGTGCCCTGAGAGTGGGCCGGCTGTGTGCCCTGAGAGTGAGAAGGCTGGGTGTACTGGCCTGTGTGCCCTGAGAGTGGGTAGGCTGTGTGCCCTGAGAGTGGGCAGGCTGGGTGTACTGGCCTGTGTGCCCTGAGAGTGGGCAGGCTGTGTGCCCTGAGAGTGGGCAGGCTGTGTGCCCTGAGAGTGGGTATGCTGGGTGTACTGGCATGCTGTGTGCCCTGTGGGTCTGGGACAGAAGTGGAGTTGGTATAGTGAGTGTTGTAGTACAGCACAGACATATAGTCTCCAGTGCTCGGCGTGCTGTGTGGCCCCTATTTGGTTTGGAAGGATCCTGTATGTAGGCGGATGGTAGGAAGCGCTGTACTGGATGGGGTGCTGGGAAGGAGGCAGGCTGGGACAGGACTTTGTAGAGTGACTTTGTTGGCTGTTAGACATGACTTCCTGCTAGGTCGGTGTGGTGGTGGAGATACCAGGGGCTCCCCTCCCTCCGGACTCCAGGCAGACCCCAAACAGCGGCAGTAGGAGGCGGTGAGAGCTGTGGGTGGAGGAGGAGGTGGGTTGTTGTCATTCCCGATTCTCCTCGATCCCAGGCAGGCTGAAGCAGACAGGGGCCGAGGCTGCAGCGGCCACCAGCAGAGAAAGCTCGGTGCCTCCTCCTTGTTCTCCTCCCCTCCTCCTCCTCCTCCTCTCCAGCAGCCTCCTGTTCTCCGGGTCACCCCGTCTTTCTCCTTCCTCCAGCCCCTGTCCTCGGCTTCCTCTCCCCCGTCATCTCCTCCTCTTACTCCTTCCTTCCTATTGCCAGCGTTCCTGGAGCCCCCAAGGACTAGATCCAGATCTAGGTCTGGATTCAGCATGAACCAACAACAACAGCAGCAGGCGCTGCACGGCATGCCCGGGGTGCCTCACTTTCACCACCAGCTCCAGACACCACCACCACCTCTTCCTCTTCACCATCATCATCACCACCACCTTTCTGCTGCCCTCAGAGGGCCAGGCGTGGACAGGAATGACAACAACCTAATGGAGGGAACCAGGCAACCCCACAGTCCTCCAAGAAGGAGAGGGAACAGTCCGAGCACCAGTGATTACCACCATCATCATCATCACCACCTCCTCCGATCTCCAGCAGGTAGGACCTTCCTTCTCACATCTCTACCTGCTCTGTCTTTACAAACTTGTCTGTCACTTTCACAGCTCAGCTCAGCCACCTACCAGCAACCACTCCTGACCGACTGTACACACACTTCTGGGTCACCTAACCTCGTTTGGATCCCTCTCACTCTCTTCTCCATAGCTGTCTGTATTTTCATGGGATGTCTAGAATAGATCTCTCACTCTCTTCTCCATAGCTGTCAGTATTTTGGTGTGATGTCTAGCTCTCTCACTCTCTTCTCCATAGCTGTCAGTCTTTTGGTGGGGTGTCTAGAATAGATCTCTCACTCTCTTCTCCATAGCTGTCAGTATTTTCATGGGATGTCTAGATCCCTGACTCTCTTTTCCATAGCTGTCAGTATTTTCATGGGATGTCTAGAATAGATCTCCCTCTCTTCTTTATTGCTGTCAGTATTTTGGTGGGGTGTCTAGATCCATGACTGTCTTTTCCATAGCTGTCACCCTTTTGATGGGATGTCTAGATCTCTCGCTCTCTTCTCCATTGCTGTCAGTCTTTTGGTGGGATGTCTAGATCTCTCACTCTCTTCTCCATTGCTGTCAGTCTATTGGTGGGATGTCTAGATCTCGCACTCTCTTCTCCATAGCTGTCAGTCTTTTGGTGGGATGTCTAGATCTCTCACTCTCTTCTCCATAGCTGTCAGTCTTTTGGTGGGATGTCTAGATTTCTGACTCTCTTCTCCATAGCTGTCAGTCTTTTGGTGGGATGTCTAGATTTCTGACTCTCTTCTCCATAGCTGTCAGTCTTTTGATGGCATGTATAGATCTCTCGCTCTCTTCTCCATTGCTGTCACCCTTTTTTATCCCCCTTTTTGATGTCCTGCATAGATCCCTCTGACTTTTTATTTCTATTTAGTTATCACTCTTTTTGATGTGACATTTAAATCACTTTGACTCTACTTCTGCTTAGTTGTCACTTTTTTGGGTGTCATTGATAGATCCCTCTGACTCTCTATTTCTACATAGTTGTCACTCTTTTTGGTGCAGTGTATATATTCCTCTGACTCTCTCTTTCTGTCTAGTTGTCATTCTTTTTGGTGTGACATATAGGATTTGTTTGTTTTTTTGATGAGATGTATAGATTCTTCTGACCCTCTATTTCAGCTTAGTTATCACAATTTTTGGTGTGACGTATAGATCCCTCTGACTTTCTTCTATTTTTTGTTGTGATGTTTGGATCTGTCTGACTCTCTATATTTACTTAGGTGTCACTCTCTTTGGTCTGATGGGTGATTTTTGGCTGTATATTACTTATTTTCACTCTTTTGGTGTGATGTTGAAATAACCCTGACTCTATTTCTGCTTAGTTGTCACTTTTTTTGGTGTCATGAATAGATCCCTATGACTCTCTATTTCTACACAGTTGTCACTCTTTTTGGTGCAGTGTATAGATCCCTCTGATCCTCTATTTCTATCTAGCTGTCATTTGTTTTGGTGTGATGGATACAGTAGATCTCTGACTCTCTTTTTCTACATAATTGTAATTTCTTCTTTAATGAGCTGTATCTGAGTCCCTATGAGATCCTTCTGACCCTCTATTTGGCTTAGTTATCACAGTTTTTGGTGTGATGTATAGATCCCTCTGACTCTAGTTCTACTCAATTGTCACTTCGTTTGATGTGATGCATAGATCTCTGACTCTTCGTTTCTACCTAGTTGTCTCATTTTTATTGGTGTGATGTACAGGTTCCTCTTACTGTCTGTTTTTTAAACAGTTGTTTAGGTATGATGTATAGATCCTGTTTCTACTTAATTGGAGCTCATTTTGGTGTGATGTGTATATCTCTCTAATTCTCGATTTCGGCTTAGGTGTTTGTTTGTTTTTTGTTTGTTTTTTGTGTATGATCTATAGAACCCTCTGGATTTATATTTTGGCTTGGTTGTCACTCTTTTTGGTGTCACATATAGATCCCTCTGATTCTCTATTTCAGCTTCGTTGTCACACTTTTTGGTGTCATGTATACATCACTAAGACTCTCTATTTTGGCCTCGTTGTCACTCTTTTTGGTGTCATGTATACATCCCTATGACTCTCTATTTTGGCTTGGTTGTCACTCTTTTTGGTGTCACATATAGATCCCTCTGATTCTCTATTTCAGCTTCGTTGTCACACTTTTTGGTGTCATGTATACATCACTAAGACTCTCTATTTTGGCCTCGTTGTCACTCTTTTTGGTGTCATGTATACATCCCTATGACTCTCTATTTTGGCTTGGTTGTCACTCTTTTTGGTGTCACATATAGATCCCTCTGATTCTCTATTTCAGCTTTGTTGTCACTCTTTTTGGTGTCATGTATACATCACTAAGACTCTCTATTTTGGCTTCGTTGTCACTCTTTTTGGTGTCATGTATACATCACAAAAACTCTCTATTTTGGCTTCGTTGTCACTCTTTTTGGTGTCATGTATACATCCCTATGACTCTCTATTTTGGCTTAGTTGTCACTCTTTTTGGTGTCATGTATACATCTCTATAGGCTATGACTCTCTATTTTGGTTTAGTTGTCACTCTTATTGGTGTCATGTATACATCCCTATGACTCTCTATTTTGGCGTAGTTGTCACTCTTATTGGTGTCATTTATACATCCCTATGACTCTCCATTTTGGCTTAGTTGTCACTCTTATTGGTGTCATGTATACATCCCTGTGACTCTCCATTTTGGCTAAGTTGTCACTCTTTTTGGTGTCATTTATAGATCCCCCTGGCTCTCTATTTTGGCTTAGTTGTCACATTTTTGATGAGATGTATATGATCTTCTGTAAAGTCAGTATAAAGAAAATTAATGATGCCTTGATGTGTATCAGCAATCCTTTTTGACATATTTCTCTTTAATCCATATAGCTGGGGGGGGGGGGGGGGTCATATGTATACATATTTTATGCGTAGAAGTCTCCCTCTTTCTGGTCTCACAGAATTGGGATGTATGTATTTTTGCAAAAAAGACCATGACATGAATTTAAATGGAAATCCTAGCTGGAGATGAGATGCATTCATTAACCTCTGTCTGCCCCATCATCACTATAGGACGTATTGATTATGGCTAGGCATTGGGCTGGGTACCACTGGATAGGCAGCGTGCCATCCAGAGTAATGAGATTGGGTCTTTTTTTTTTTTTGTGGGGGGTGACATGGTTCCTGAGCTTCTCTGCAATCCTGACTCTTTAAGAATTCAGATGCAAGTCTGGATGTATTCTAAATGAACAGTACGGATCCTGGGTTGTGTTAGGGAACAGGAGTGTGGAAAGTCATAGGAGACGTTGGGAGACTAGCAATGGAAGATGAGAGTAAAGGGGTTGGATGGATGTGGCAGAGAATGGGTTAAGCTGGGAGCGCTGGACACACAGATCCCCTCCTCTCCCTTCTGTCATACATTCCTGTAATGCTGGACACATGCTGGGCGGGGAGGGGAAACTTATATGGATTTTACTGCTGCTGTATTGTGATCTTGTCTGTAGATGTGCTGATCACATCCAGAGGGATCTATAATATCAGGCTATTTAGGAGAAAAGCACAGCTCTACATCTGAGGTTTAACCAATCAATAGTCTAAACCGTGACGGCAACTTAGTAACAACCCATGCTGGAGACATTCCTTATTTAGTCGCCCCTATGTGAACTGGGCTTCTGTGGGCTTTTAGATCTCATCTACATTAGGCAGAGAGCAATTTTTTCATGGCAATCCCTTTCTGCTTGCCTGGTCCCAAGCTGATCATTTCTGCCATGTTTGCACTAAATAATATGCTGGCTAATGAGAGTGGCTGATGCATGGGAATCAGTGACCGTATCCAAAGGCGACTTTTGGGGGGGGGGGGGGAGGCTGGTTACCTTAGTGCTGTGCAAAGGTTCAATAAATAATATTTCTATATTTTTGTAATTATAGCTGAAAAAGTTTTTTTTTTTTTGTGAGTGCTGTCAAAATGCCATGCAAGGCTGTCCATGGTTGTGATGTCCTGTTCTATAAATAATATACCTTGGAGAGCATACAGCTGTGCTTATCATAAGTAATTTGCATGCAACGCCCCTTCCCAAGTTGACAGCTCCTGCTGTAACCTAAATATACTCTGCTGCATAAAGCAACAACGGATCAACTGACATTGACAAATACTTCTTCTCTGTTTACATATAAGCTACAATCCTTCCCTGTCAAATGTAGATATTTAACAAAGTCTGCTCTAGACATAATGGATTGTATGGGTTCTAATGGCTGAACTCTTTAGATCTTAAACTCTGAACTGTTTCATCTCATAGGTGCTGATAGCTGTTCTTCTAAACCAGACACCCAGAATATTGTGTTTTCCCTGCTTCCTTAGGGATTTGCATTTATGCATATTTTCCCACTTGATGTATCACTATCTTCCAGTGAAAACTGAAAGCCCCACTAACGCACGTTAATGCACATTGTCGCATGTTTTTAATGCAGTGTATCAGATGTCAACGTGCGTCATTACATCAGTGCACAGGGACGAGCAGTATGGTGGGTTTAGGCGCATTGACATGTATCATGATTCACTTTAAAGTGCATGCACTGAGATGCATTTCTATTGATTTCAATGAGTAACACATCAAGCAAAGATATGGATCCAGCCATATTGTTTACAGAAATGGTACAGAGGTTTGAGTATTTACTTCAGCTCCCGAAGATTTTACCCTCTTCAAGACCAAACTATTTTTTGCTATTCGGCACTGCACTAGTTTAACCCTTTCATGCCTAAAGCCGTGTACACACAATAGTTTTTACAGATGAAAACAGTCCGATGGACTGTTTTCATCAGACAAACCGATCGTGTGTGGGCCCCATCAGTATTTTTTCCATCGGTGTTTACAAATAGAACATGTTTTAAATTTATCCGATGGTTAAAAAACCGATAGCAAATTAATATCGTCTGTGGGGAACTCCATCGGATAAAAAACCCACGCATGCTCAGAATCAAGTCGACGCATGCTCAGAAGCATTGAACTTCATTTTTCTCGGCTCATCGGAGTGTTTTACGTCACCCGCGTTTGAAACGGTCAGTTTTTTGACTGATGGTGTGTGGGCAAGACTGATGGAAGACAGTTTCATCTGATTTTTCGATGGAAAAAAACATCGGATTAGAATCCATAGGATATCCAATTGTGTGTACAGGGCTTTAGCCTATTTCTGACATTTGTTGGTTAAAATCCGTATTTTTTGCTAGAAAATTACTTAGAACCCCCAAACATTATATATATATATATATATATATATATATATATATATATATATATATATATATATATATATTTATTTATATATATATATATATATATATATATATATATATATTTTTTTTTTTAGCAGAGAATCTAAAGAATAAAATGGCGATTGTTGCAATATTTTATGTCACACGGTATTTGTGCAGTGGTCTTTCAAACACAATTTTTTGGGGAAAAATACACTTTCATGAATAACAAAAAAACTAAACAGTAAAGTTAGCCCAATTTTTTTGAATAATGTGAAAGATGATGTTACGCCGAGTAAGTAGATACCTAACATGTCACGCTTTAAAATTGCACACACTTGTGGAATGGCGACAAACTACGGTACCTAAAAATCTCCATGGGCGACGCTTTTAAATAAATAAATAACGGTTATCAGGTTAGAGTTACAGAGGAGGTCTAGTGCTAGAATTATTGCTTTTGCTCTGATGATCACGGCAATATCTCACATGTGTGATTTGAACACTGTTTACATTTGCGGGCGCGACTTACGTATGCGTTTTCTTTGCTGTGCGAGCTCGCAGGGACAGGGGCGCTTTAAAAAAAAAATTTCTTATCTATTTTATTTATTTATATTTTTTTACATTGTGTTTAACAAAATAAAATAAAAATTTGATCACTTTTATTGCTGTCAATTTCTTCATACATTTAGGCCAATATGTGTTCTGCTACATATTTTTGTTAAAAACAAATCCCAATACGCGTATATTGATTGGTTTGTGCAAAATTTATAGTGCCAATAAACTATGCGATATTTCTATTTATTTTTTATTTTATTTTACTGATAATGGCGGCGATCAGTGACTTATAGCAGGACTTACAGTATATTGCGGCAGACAGTCGGACATTAACTGACACTTTTTGGGGACCGGTGACACTAAAGCCCTGTATACAAGATCGGATTTCCTATGGATTCTAATCCGATGGATTTTTCCATCGGAAATCCGATGAAGCTGACTTCCATCAGTCTTGCCTACACACCATCAGTCAAAAATCCGACCGTTCCAAACGCCATGACGTAAAACACTCCGACAAGCCGAGAAAAATGAAGTTCAATGCTTCTGAGCATGCGTCGACTTGATTCTGAGCATGCGTGGGTTTTTTGTCCGATGGAGTTCCACACAGACGATCGGAATTTGCTATAGTTTTTTTTTCTCCCATCGGATACATTTAAAACATGCTCTATTTTTTCTCACCGATGGGGAAAAAAGACCAATGGGGCACATACACGATCGGTTTGTCCGATGAGAAAAGTCCATCGGACTGTTTTCATCAGTAAAACCGATCGTGTGTACACGGCATAATACAATGATCAGTGCTAAAAAAATGCACTGTCACTTTACTAATGACACTGGCTGGAACGGGGTTAACATCAGGGGCGATCAAAGGGTTAAATGTATGCCTAGCCAGTGTTTATGTGAGTAAGTGCGTGTGTGTAGATGTGATTTTTTGCAGGCAGGTGCATTGGCATACATCGGTGTGAGTTTTCCTGTGTGCATTGCCATGATTTTGATGGGCATTTCCAATATATTTTTGTATTTAGGATTTGGAGTGGATAGGGATAAAAGCCATTGACCACATTAATTTAAAATGCATGTTGTATTGTTTATGATGCACTGCTATTGACTTCTAAGAGCCTCCCAATGCAGAAAAAAATAGATGTATTTATTTAAAACGTATTGTACTGCAGCGCTGAGATGGGAATAGACGGTGCTTTTATTCTGGGAAAGTTGGATATGTGCTTTAGGGCATTGCAACATGTGTGTAAAACATGCTGTACTGGGTACTGTAAAAGCATCCCTGGTATTGGCTAATAACTAAGAAAAATGACCTTGTTGCTTTGTAGCAGGTTTCCTGTATCTGCTCAGCGCCTCTTACCTCCCCAGTGCATGGGGACTCTGAAAAATAGAAGCAACATGCTGACGTTTTCAAGTGAGATATATGAACAGGTCTAGCTACACCTCTCATGTGTCAGAGCTTGGCTTGGCAGTAGGTTGCTGAGACAATGATCCTGCATTGAGGGATGTGGATGGATACAGTTAGCAGAAATGTGGCATTTTCATGGGGGTGAAGATTTGGGCATCACTGGGCACTGGAGCATTTCTTGTTAGTCAGCCTATGGTTATATTAAAATGTGACTAAACCCACAACAGAAAAATCAGTCTGTATATGCAGTAAAGCATGCTTGTTATACTCACTGTGGAACCTAAGGGGTTAATCCTGCGCATTTTGTAAAAAGGCTGTTTGATCCTGTCTTCTATGATCCTCCCCTTCTTTTACTGCCTCCAATCCATCTGCTGATAGAACAGAACCTTAGGAGTCACTCTGCACATGCTCAGTTTGGTGTGTATTGCTGGAGAGTTTCTTGTTTTGAAAAGGGTACATTTGTGCAGCTCAGGGCCAATCAGCACTGTCCAGACAGAGGGTCAGTGGTCATACAGCCTCATAGGACAGACAGAGGAGAAAAAAAACTCCTCCTACAAGCTTTAATCAGACACTGATAGAAGTCACAAGACTGCTATATACTGCTAAAGAGAAAAGGTATTTACCAGTTTGTGGTTACTAAAATAATTGCATTTCCATGTTCTGTGTACTGTGGGAGACCAGCTATAGTGAATGCAAGGTCCTGGGGTTAGTAACACTTTAAGCTTTAAAATCATATATTCATTTTCACATTGTTATTTCAATTATTTCTAGCCTGCGACTATTAAGCTGACCAATCTTGAAGTTTGTAAACTTACTTTGTAAAGATCCCCACATATTTATGTCCTTAAATTCTGTCAAACATATTCACTATGCCCTATGGGTAGGCACTGCTGTGTCACACATTTCATAGAGCCTGCCTTCTGAACTACAGAGGTGCTGAGAGGAGGCGCTTCGGGAGGTGGAGTCAGTAGAGGAATCACTGCTTGCTGGCAGCAAGGTACCATGGGATATGTAGTCCTTAGAAATGGAAAGTAAACAGCAGAGGAAAAGCTGCAAAGCATGCTGGGAGTCCAGGAAGTTGTGAAAATAGATGAGCAGCAGACAGGCAGCACTCACAACATGAAAGGAGATTTTTCAAGTAAACGTATATTAGATTGTCAAATACAACTATTGTTTGTATTTCTGTTTCAATGCTGATGTTATAAAATAAAAGTGTATGCCGTGACCATAAAACTCCTTTGATTGTAGAGTACACAAGAGTCCTAATTTTTTTTTCCCACAAGGTTTTATTGAGAATAAAGCTTACATATTTATTTTTATTTTTCCCCATAAGGTTTTATTGAGAATAAAGCTTACATATTTTATTTTTTCCATAAGGTTTTATTGAGAATAAAGCTTACATATTTTATTTTTTCCATAAGGTTTTATTGAGAATACAGCTTACATATTTTTTTTCGCCATAAGCTTTTATAGAGAATAAATCTTACATATTTTTTTTTTCCCAGAAGGTTTTATTGAGAATATTTTTAAATAAATTGGATAGACAGTTTTGTTATAACAAAGCAAATATGTTTTTAAAGTATTTCAATGTGTTAAAAAGGGATACATGTTAAATATTATTTAGAAACAAATTATGATACATGTAGAGTTCCTCGTATGTCTGTATAGTAGCATAGGATCTCATTTACAAAATGTAGAGGTACACTGACAAGAAACACTGACAGAATCTGCCAGGAAAATGTTTCTCTTTTGTGCATGATGCCCTTGTGAAAGGGGCCTTAGGGAGTAACCTCCTGTCAGATTTTTTTTTCCGCCATCTGTGCCCCATTGAGAAGATTTCCCTTCACTTCTTGTCCCAAAGCCAAACAGGAAGTTAGAGGAAATCCCTGCAAATTGAGGGAATTCATTGGGGACCCCCAGGTCACTAGAACTAGTGTCCTCATAAAAGATGTCCCCTCTATTACTTTTCTGGGGACAATCCAGGATTTAGGATTTTCTTTTACTTTCACTTTCAATGAAAATGGTAAACAGGACAAATAGAGAGGGTGAATCTCCTTAATGGGGGCACAGACAGCAATAAAAACTGACAGGGTTCTAATCTCTCTCTGCTCTATCCAAAAGTAAAAAAAAAAAAAAGTTTTGCCTTTAGTTATACTTTAAGGACTGGTTCACACCAGATACAGTCCAATGCATTTTTATTCTGCATTAAAAACTCATGGACAATGTTTAACATGGATTCCAATGGCCCTAGTTCCCACAAGTGCAGTTTCAGCGTTGTCACCAAAAGTAGAAGATGTTGCATTTTTATATGAAACGCATCTGCAATGTGACAAAACGCATCAAAAATGTATCAGGATGTCCTTAATTGAGATGAAGAAAAAAAGGGGGGGGGGTGCATTGAAACGCGAATGCAGAAATGCATTTGGAACACAGAAATCCAGAAATCGTGATGTAAATTGGCCCTAACTTATATAGGTCTCCAGACACACTAAAATGTCTTGTTTATTAAAGCGGTTGTAAAGTCACAAACTTTTTTTTTTCTAGTCACCTGCAAGGGAAAGGCATAATGAGCTAGTATGCACCGCATACTAGCTCATTATGAAATACTTACCTTAGAACGAGGCATCGTTAACTCACCTGGTCCACGCCGAGGGAGATGACATGTTGCCTCGGCTTTTCTTCTGGGTATCGCGGCTCCAGCGCTGTGAGTGGCTGGAGCTGCGAGGTCTCAATCCCGCGCATGCGCACGGGAGACTTCGTTCCGGCGAGGTCCGGCGTCTGCCGAGCCTTCAGCCCGAGAATCCCCTGTGCGCATGCGCCGCTGCTGTCAGCGGCGCATTGCGAAGGGAGTATCTCCTAAACCGTAAAGGAATATTTTTTTTACCTACAGTTAAGCCTTATTATAGACTTACCTGTAGGTAAAAGTACCAATATTGACTTTACAACCGCTTTAAAAATACACTGCCATTCAGCACAATGATAGAAGCTGACACAATGGGGGTGATTTACTAAAGCTGGAGAGTGCAAAATCTGGTGCAGCTCTGCATAGAAACCAATAGCTCTGCATAGAAACCAATCAGCTTCCAGGTTTTTTTTTGTCGAAGTATAACTAAAGGCAAAACTTTTTTCTTTTAGTTTTGGATAGAGTGGAGAGGGATTAGAACATATGTCAGATTTTATTGCTGTTCCTGTTAGGGAGATTCACCTTCTCTAGTTGTACTGTTTACTATTATCATTGAAAGTGAAAGTAAAAGAAAATCCTAAATTCGGATTGTCCCCAGAAAAGTAATAGAGGGGAAATCTTTCAATGGGGACACTAGTTCTGGTGACCTGGGGAATTCCCTTAATTTGCAGGGATTTTCTCTTACTTCCTGTTTTGGCTATGGGACAGGAAGTGAAGGTAAATCTCTACAATGGGACACAGGTGGCGGAAAAAATCTGACAGGGGTTATAATCCTCCCTTGCTCCATACAAAATTAAAAAAATTAAAATACATTTTGCCTATAGTTCTACTTTAATTAAAGAAGCTGAAATTAGAAGCTGATTGGCTACCATGCACAGCTGCACCAGATTTTGCACTCTCCAGTTTTGGTTAATTAACCCCAATGCATATTATGGGGAAGTTGGACAGTGCTTCAGTGCATTGCAATGCATTGTTTACAAAACAACGATGTAAATGGGCCTATAAGGCTCCATGTACACAGAAGCTGATAAACTGCAGTTAATGGGCGTTTTGGCGTTTTTTTTAAAAGCCCATTAACTGCACTCTATGTTAGCCTATGTGTTCATGTACACATAACGTTTTTTAGCTTTAATGAGCAGTGGAGTTAATGGGCTTTTTTCTGAACGCAGGAAATTTGCGTTCAAAGTGCCGTTTTTCGGCAGGAAAAAACGCAAAACGCCGAAAAAACGCTCATAAACGCTCATAAACGCTCAAAAACGCTGGCCGCGAGCGTTTTTTAGTCCATTGAAAAAAAAATTTTTTTTTTTTTTTTTTTTTTTTTTAAAAAGCTAAAAAAAGCTACACTGAAAAACGCTAATAAAAGCTAGTAAAAAAAACGCTGATAAAAGCTAGCTTTTTCTGCTGCTTTAAAAACGGCCGTTTTTGAGCTTCTGTGTACATGGAGCCTAAGGAAAATGAATTTAAAGTGTGCTGTATACCCAATCAAACTTTAGTGAAAGGTAAGGGCTAGAAACTTTGTCAGAATTGATTGCCATCTGTGTTTCCTGTTGTCACCTCAATATAAAATGTTAAGTTTTAGGCCTCATGCACTTTGAATGTTTTTACAGCTACTGCTTTTGGCTTTAGACGTTTTTTTTTCTCCCGTCATTAGGCCCCTTTCACACTGGGGCGGGCATATGCGGTGACGGTATAGCGGCGCGATTTTCAGCGCCCTATACCGTGGTGTTTACCGCGATATGCGGGGCCGCTAGCGTTGCGGTTTTAACCCAAAAAAGGGTTTAAACCGCTATAGCCGCGGTTTGCGGGGCGGTATTACCGCGGTGTACCATTGATTTCAATGGCAACGAGCGGTAAAGGAGCGGTATACACACCGCTCCTTCACCGCTCCAAAGATGCGGCTTGCAGGAGATTTTTTTGTCTCCTGCCAGCGCACCGCCTCAGTGTGAAAGCCCCTCGGGCTTTCACATTGAGAATGCTGGGGCAGGAGTATTTCAGGCGTTATTTATGCGCTATTTTTAGCTCAAAAACGCCTGAAATATGCCTCAGTGTGAAAGGGGCCTTACTCTCTCCAGCATGTTATCCTATGTGTCCATATGCACACATAGGCTGTTATCAACTGTTTTTGGCTGGGGCGTTTTTTGGCTGTAAAAAAAGCCCCAAAACTGGTGGGTTCCGAGAGGAGCTTTTCAGCTGTAAAAACGCTCTTATGTAAAAAAAAACACCCCAAAACGCAGATAAACGCTTAAAATTGCGGCACAACCGCGTTTTTCAAAGTTTTTGATCCAGTTTAAAAAGAAAAAGAACGCTTAAATACACTAACGCTAAAAAACGCTAAAAACACTATTGCAAAAACCCTGAAAACCGTTGAAGAACTCACTGCAAAGCTACTGGCGTTTTTATAACATTATTATAACGTCCAGTGTGCATGAGGCCTTAAAGTTGTCACCGGAACAAGATATGAGGGAGAAATCTTTAGGGCATGAAGTGAAAGAAAATTCCTCATAACAGAAAATAAATGACAGATAGCTGTTCCAGTTTTACCTTATTATTTGAGAGATCTTCTTTCACTTTCTGTTCTGTCTTCTGGATAGAAAGTGACAATACATTTCTCCAATTGTACAAAGACTGCAAAAAATAAAAAATATCATTTGCACTTTAGGATTAGTTCATTTGGAAATGTTTCCATGTTAAGATGACTTAAAAAAGTAGGTACATTTTGGAATAGGTTAAACTAAATCTGTTAAACAAATAAAGTACGGTATGTAACTAAATATCAATTAACTTAATTTTTATCTTACGTTAGAAGTTTACATTTTTTTTTTAACATTCTTAAACTCCCTGGCGGTATTCCCGAGTGTGGCTCGGGGTTAAATTTCAGTACCACTAGTGGTAACCCCGAGCCCCGATTGCATGGTAGGATCCTGGTGCAGTGTACTTACCTTGTCCCCAGGATCCTGCGATGTCCCCCGATGTGTCCGCGGGCTGTGTCCTCCCCCCGATACCTCAGTGTGCCGGGCTCCATTCCCTGCGAGCGTCACGACGCACGGGGGCGGAGCCTGGCGGCAAATTCAAAAATGACAAGATTCATAATACATACAGTATACTGTAATCCAGGGCTCAAAATGTCAAGTCCTGAGCTACTAGCCAAGCCTCAAGGGTTACTCGCCACCAGCTGCCCCACCCAACCCCTACCTTGCCCCGCCCCTAAACACGCCCTTATAAATTATCTCATGAAATGACACTTAAATGTTTTATGCAGAATTAAGTTCTTCAAAATAAATATTAACAACAATTTTATCTGTGCCCATCAGTGCAGCCTGCCTGTGTCCACCAATGCAGCCTGCCCGTGTCCACCAATGCAGCCTGGCCGTGTCCACCAATGCAGCCTGGCCGTGTCCACCAATGCAGCCTTCCCGTGTCCACCAATGCAGCCTTCCCATGTCCACCAATGCAGCCTTCCCGTGTCCACCAATGCAGCCTTCCCATGTCCAAAAATGCAGCCTTCCCGTGTCCAAGAATGCAGCCTTCCTGTGTCCACCAATGCAGCCTTCCCGTGTCCACCAATGCAGCCTGCCCGTGTCCACCAATGCAGCCTGCCCGTGTCCACCAATGCAGTCTGCCCGTGTGCACCATGCATTCTTCCTGTGTCCACCAATGCAGCCTTCCCGTGTCCACCAATACTGTCTGCCTGAGTGCACCATGCAGCCTTCCCGTGTCCACCAATGCAGCCTGCTCGTGTCTATCATGCTGCCTATCTGTGCCCATCATACTGCCAATCTGTGCCCATCATACTGCCAATCTGTGCCCATCATACTGCCAATCTGTGCCCATCATGCTGCCTCTGCCCATCATGCTGCCTATCTGTGCCCATCATGCTGCCTATCTGTGTCATTAATGCTGCCTATCTGTGTCCTTAGGCAGCATGAAGGGCACAGATAGGCAGCATTAAGAACAGAGATAGGCAGCATGAAGGGCACAGATAGGCAGCATTAAGAAAACAGATAGGCCTCATGCCCACGGACGTTTTTACAGCCGCGTTTTTTACAGCTTAAAAACGCCTGTCCATGTTATTGTATAATTTTTTTGACCTTTTTTTTCCAAAAAAACGAAAAAACAACAAAAAAAAGTCGGAGCTCAAAAACGCAATCCCGGCGTTTTTGCGCGTATTTTATCGTTTTTTAACGCTTCGCGTTTTTTTATGCCTAACGCCAACGCCGAGGAACGCACTGGTCCTGTTTTTTTTTTACAGCTTAAAAACGCCTATGCTATTTGCAGCTCAAAAATGTCTAGGTGGGCATGAAGCTATAGACTAACATGGACAGGCGTTTTTAAGCTGTAAAAAACGTTTAAAAACGCGGCTGTAAAAACGTCCGTGGGCATGAGGCCATAATGTTACCTATCTGTGCCCTTCATGCTGCCTATCTGTGTCCTTCATACAGGGGAACGGAGAAGAGGGAGTGGATTACCGGTGGATGATGAGAGCGCAGAGAACATCACAGCTTTCATTTCAATTGCTGTGTGTTCCCGCCGCTCGGCGTCACATACAGCCCCACCCCCTGGCCGGGGAACTTTGATACACGTCACTCGTGATTGGACGGGTGATCTGTCTATCAAAGTCCCGGGACCAGGGGGTGGGGCTGTGTGTCACAGCGAGTGCGGGGAACACACTGCAATAGAAATGAAAGCCGCGAGTGATGTTCCCTGCGCTGTGATGATCCGGCCGCCTGCTCTCCTCTCTTCCCCTCCGCGAGTGCTGGGAGAAGGACTCCCATACAACCCCGCATGCCGACGGTGCTCGCCCCCCCTCTTCCAGGCAGCCCTTCTTCGCCAGCCCTCAAAATTCCCTCGAAAAATGCGAGCAGGCGAGTGGAATTTTTGAGGGCTGCTGTAATCTTACAGATTACATTACTGTATGAAATTATTTCATATCCCTTTTGTCCCTAATGTATTGTCCAGTGCCCTGCATGTAGTTTTATATTATATATACTGTTCTTTCTGCCTGGAAACTTGAGATTGTCTATAGCAACCAAAAAGTGTCCCTTTATGTCAAAAGTGGTTTGAGACCAGCGAGAAAACAGTGATAGTAAATAAGAACACTTGCAGAATTGAGCGATATTGAATAGTGGGTAAATTCATTTTATTATAATTATTATATTATTATTTTTTATAATTATTTATAGTTATTATATTATAATTTATGATTTTGTGTTTCAAACTTTATCATATCCGGGATGTCTACTAGACTCTTGTTTGAACAGATTTAAAGTGGTTGTATACCCATTCCGACGACTTTTCTGTTAATGGACAATTGCAGGTTTTAAAACGAGTTGCGCTATATGAAAGTCTCCTTACCTGCTTGCCTTTCCTGTATTCTGTATATTTTTCACTTCCGACGTCACCCACGCATGCGCCTTATTTCCTAATTTTCCGGCAAGCAGAGACCCTGCCGGAAAAATGCAGGGTCTATGCCGGGGCTGTAAAAATAAATAAGGTTTTGGCACATAGAGATGTCACCAAAATAAAGTCTGAGGATGAATCAGCCACAAGAAAACCTTCAGCAGTATAAATAGACTTTATTAGTGAATGCTTATAGTATCAAAAAGAGCTCTCCCTGGGTAGCTGACTCAACCATCCCAGGAAGAGTGTTCCTATCTAAATCAGTGAAACATACAACAAGTAACACAGTAAAAATACAACGTTGAATATAAAATGTGAAAATTGGATGGAAAACAACCTCTGAAACTAACTGAAAAATATATATTAAATACCCCTATGGTCCGGACCAAGTCAAGTCCTGATCTATGACAGAATAAACAGCTCTGGCCGCGTCTGGATATTGGAATGCTATAGTAGGTAGTGTCCTATACCTGGGATTCACACACTGATAGGCTCCCTTAAGGGAGATTTCAAAGTCCAGGGTATGGTAGTACTTCAGGAATAGTATGTTCCCAGAGGAAATGTAGAACAAGCGGATCACAATAAGGTTGCTAATTCATGGTATATTCATTAATGGTGCTTGGTGCACTGTTTGTCACAGTCACATCATAGGCAGTCTTAGGTCCGCAATGTTAAGTGCTGTGGCTGCGTCATTTCCGAGTGTCGACATCAGCCCCGACATAACACGAGTCTTGATTCGATCTTTTGCAATGTGAAGAGGATCGTGGACACCTTGGGTAGAGCTATTACTGCGCATGCGCGAGATTAAGGACTAATAGCTACTGCGGGCGGATGTAAAATAGAAAACAGAACCCGGAAGACCACAGTCCCCAAATGCAGCCAGTTTGTCCCTATATACAGCCAGTTTGTCCCCATATACAGCCAGTTTGTCCCCATATACAGCCAGTTTGTCCCCATATGCAGCCAGTTTGTCCCCATATACAGCCAGTTTGTCCCCATATACAGCCAGTTTCCCCCCAAATGCAGCCAGTTTGTTCCCAAATACAGCCAGTTTGTCCCCAAATTTAGCCAGTTTGTCCCCAAATACAGCCAGTTTTCCCCCAGCCCTGCACTTACCTTCCTCGGGTCAGCGCCGTCCTTCTTCCGTCCTCGATGTCTTCTCCCGCCCTCGATGTCTCTTCAGCCAATCAGGTTACCGGTAACCAGACCCGGTGAACCTGATTGGCTGTGACGCCTGTCAGTGTTAACCAAGGAACGCACCCCCCGTGCGTCCCCTGGTTAACTATTTGGAAGCCGATTACAGCCCTCAGGCTGTAATCGGGAAGCCTATCAGAGCCGCTGGCTCTGATAGGCACTTCCAAAAACCAACCAGCCGCTGTTATTCAGATGGCCGGCACTCACCATGGGGCCAGCCATCTGAATAGTGGGCAGCAGCGGCGGCGACAATATATAGGTTCATGCAATGCATGAACCTATGTATTGTTGTGAGTGACAGCGCAGGAGAGAGAGGGGGCGGGGCTCCTGCGCCCACTATGGACGCACCGCCACTGGTGTAGGGGTGCTTAGGGGATTTAATGTCTATACAAAATGAAACTTCTATGGAAATGGTTGAAGAGGCCAATACAAATAAAATTTGGGATGCCTCTGTTTTTTAAATAATGAGCCATTTATAAAACAAAATAAAACAAAATAAAGAATTTAAGGCACTTTTAAAGATGTTTAATGAAATTGTTTCAAAATTAAGATTTGACAGGGCTTTTTTTTATTTTTTCTGTTAAAAAAAAAGATTTGACAGGGCATTGCAGTCTGAGAACTGGGAATATGTAACCGTGGCAGTGGGTGTATGTCTCTAGTAGTAAGTGTTCATATTGTACAGGGATTTTGTTAGTAAATGTGGTAAGAGGCATTTTTACAGCATTATCAGGAATTAACAGACCTTTGAGGACCATGGTAAATTGTACATATAGGTTTTAATCCAGTTTAACTAATTACGTGCCTTTGTGAAGGATAGTTTTGGTTTTGGTAGTGGTGTCTCTTTGATGAAATTAACATAGTGGTACATACACACTTATTTTTATTAGTTTTATAATATGAATTAAAGAATACAATATTCCTAATTATATGAATCCATTTTTAGCTACGCGGGTATGTAAAATATAAACATACACTAAAAAAAGGAAGTCTTCTGTGTATTGTCCATGTTTAGTGTATTATCATATCAACTAATCAATAATTTCTGGGAAAACAGAACGTCTGTAAATTTAATAAATACCTAGCAGTTAAAGGATAACTACAGTTTATTACTTTATTTACTGGAGAATGCAGCAGTGGGAAGTTCTTTGCTGTGCCTGGCACAGGTTGATAGAGAGGGAGTATGGCTAAACAAGTCTAGGAAAATGAACACAGAAACCAATTAAGAAAACCATGAATGTCAGTTTTTTTGCTGTCTCTGACCCCATGGAGTGCATTCCTGCTACTTCCTGTCTCCTGAGTCAGTAGTGCCACCTAAGACAGGAAATGGGTTAAAATCTCCCCGCTAGAGACATGAAAAGTAGTAAAAACCCGACAAAGGTTAGAAACCTTTCCTACCCTGTCCAAAACGAAAGAACACATTTTTAGTAAAAATCTAGTTTAACAGTATTTTTGTGTGTTACAAAAAAATTAATAAAAAAATATATGGGATTTTATTCCTCCTACGCTTAATGCATTTATTTGTAACGCCAAGGTGAATCCTAATATCTTTATTATTTTACTCTTCGAGGTATAATAATTTCTGATGATATAATAAAGCTCGGGGGCCTTCTTCCTACACACTGGTATTCTTTCAGTGCCGCCCTGCTTGGTAAATTTGGCAAGACCCAGGGATTTTGCTTTGCAATCCTTGTGTAAAATTATGTCTAACAGTGATTTCAGGTATTACTGATAAACACACTGTAGTAATAATAACATTATTGTTACAACATATTTATTATAGTTTTTTATGTGCAGATCAATAGCGTGACCTTTCTTCTGTGTGTTATGTCAGTTAAAGCAACCTAGCAAATGAAAAACTGTACCTACGTAACCATTTATTAACCATTAGCTAACCATGTTTAATATCAATCAACTCATCCCTCTCTCCTGCAGAGAGCAGAACCACATAATAATGTTACACTGCTCTCTACAGCATTCTTCTGTAAGTCCAAATAGGCGGGTATAGCCAGGATTTAGTTCCATAATTACATACATACATAGTAGGCGAGGTTGAAAAAAGACACCAAGTCCAACCTATGTGTGTGATTATATGTCAGTATTACATTGTATATCCCTGTATGTTGTGGTCGTTCAGGTGCTTATCTAATAGTTTTTTGAAATTATCGATGCTCCCCGCTGAAACCACCGCCTGTGGAAGGGAATTCCACATCCTGGCCGCTCTACGCAGTTTAAGGTTAAACCGCTTTTCTTCTAATTTTAGTGAATGGCCGCGTGTCTTAGTAAATTTCCTTTCTATTGTGGGGTCACCAGTACGGTATTTGTACATTGAAATCATATCCCCTCTCAAGCGTCTCTTCTCCAGAGAGAATAAGTTCAGTGCTCGCAACCTTTCCTCATAACTAATAACCTCCAGACCCTTTATTAGCTTTGTTGCCCTTCTTTGTTTTTGCTCCATTTCCAGTACATCCTTCCTGGAGGACTGGTGCCCAGAACTGGACAGCATACTCCAGGTGCGGCTGGACCAGAGTCTTGTAGAGTGGGAGAATTATCGCTTTATCCCTGGAATGAATCCCCTTTATAATGCATGCCAATATTCTGTTTGCTTTGTTAGCAGCAGCTTGGCATTGCATGCTATTGCTGAGCCTATCATTTACTAGGACCCCCAGGTCCTTTTCCATTCTTGATTCCCCCAGTGGTTCTCCCTCCCAGTGAGTAGATTGCATTCATATTTTTGCCACCCAAATGCATTATTTTACATTTTTCCCACATTAGATTTACTGGGTTCTCAGGAACTGCTGGGTGAGACCGAGACTTTCTCCAGAGAAAGAGTCAGCATAACAGCTGTGGCTTCTGGGGGATTCTTGTTTTTTTCCATTAATCATGTTAAACCACTTCCGGACTGCCCTATAGCAGTTCTACTGCTACAGGGCAGCACTTGTGCACCAGATTGCTTGATTTATATATACGTGATCTGACACTTCTGGGTAGGAGGCGCGCATGCACACTATACACAGTGGAATAAATTCCGTCTCTTTCCCTAGTAAAAGCACCTCACACAGTACACAAAAACACTGGTTAGGTACACAGTTAAGTTAGGTTTGGTTAAGTTGATCGCCCCTGATGTTTAACCCCTTTCCAGCCAATGTCAGTACAGTGACAGTGCATATTTTTAGCCCTGATCACTGTATTGGTGTCACTGGTTCCCAAAAAGTGTCAAAAGTGTCAGTTAGTGTCAGGATGTCCTCAGCAATACCGCAGTCCCGCATTACTAGTAAACAAAATAATGTATATATATATATATATATATATATATATCCCATAGTTTGAAGACGCTATCACTTTTGTGCAAACCAATCAATATACGCTTTTTGGTATTTTTTTACTATAAATATGTAGCAGAATACATATTGGCCTAAATTTATGAAGAAATTAGATTTTTTTTCTTTATTGTTATGTGGTATACTTTATAGTAGAATGTGAAAAGTCTTTTTTTGTTTATAGCGCAAAAAATAAAAAACCCAGAGGTGATCAAATACCACCAAAGGAAATCTCTATTTGTGGCAATAAAAGGACCTAAATTTTATTTGGATACAGTGTCGTGCAATTGTCAGTTAAAGTAACGCAGTGCCGCATCGCAAAAATTGATCTGGTCATTAACCTTCCTAGCGGTATTCCCGAGTCTGGCTCGGGGTTAAATTTTAGCACCAAAAGCGGTAACCCCGAGCCAGACTCGGGCTGCGTTGCAGTGATCCAGGCAGGAGTTACTTACCTTGTCCCCTGGATCCTGCGATGCTTCCCCGCTGTGTGATCGAGCCGTCATCTCGCTCGATTCACACACTGCCGAATGCCGCCGAGCTCCGTTCCCTGCGACTTTACGACGCACGGGGACGGAGATCGGCGCCAAATTCAAAAAAGTAAAAACACAATACACATACAGTACACTGTAATCTTACAGATTACAGTACTGTATGTAATAATTACACACCCCCATTGTCCCTAGTGGTCTGCCCAGTGTCCTGCATGCACTTTTATATAATAAAAACTTTTTTTTTCTGCCTGGAAACTGGAGATTGTCCATAGCAACCAAAAAGTGTCCCTTTATGTCAAAAGTGGTTTTAGACCAGCTAGAAAACAGCGA
Source organism: Rana muscosa (assembly GCA_029206835.1). Taxonomy (NCBI): domain Eukaryota; kingdom Metazoa; phylum Chordata; class Amphibia; order Anura; family Ranidae; genus Rana; species Rana muscosa. The sequence goes on along the minus strand of CM055116.1, from coordinate 629,458,989 downwards.
TAATAAATTAGAATCACTCGCAGAATTAAGCGATAGTGATTTGTGGGGAAATTCGTCATCAAACACTGAAAAACACTTTTATTATTATTATATTATTATTTGTTATAATTATTTTATAGTTATTTATTTTATTATAATGTATAATTTTGTTTTTTGAACTTTATCATACCCGGGATGTTTACTAGACTCTGTTTTGGACAGATTTAAGTGAGTTATTCCTAAGAATTACAGGCCTACAATATAAAACGCCAAATTTCCATGCAGAATAATGGTACCGCTTTCAGCACCTAAAATCTGACAGAATCATACCGCCAGGGAGGTTAAGGGGGGTAAAATCTTCTGGAAGTCAGGTGGTTAAACTTTTATGTGTTTTCCTATATTTTAATGTTTCGTTTTAGCAGCAACACATTTATACATCAAATTTAAAGAAAAAAATGCATTAATTTATTTGTAAATAACTTCAACATGCTTTATTTTATCATTGTACTTCTATAGCGTTGTCAATTTATGCAGCACTTTAAATACAGTATATATTGTACATTCACATCAGTCGCTGCCCTCAAGGAGTTTACAATCTAAGGTCCCTAACTCACATTTATACTTACACATACTAGTTTCGTAGCAAAATTTAAATTTAGTGTCATTATAAAATTATTTCATAAATGTGCACTTTATGTCAGCTGTAGCAATATTTTTTTAAGCCTTTATTGGCCAGACTAGGAAAAAAAAAATATTACATATTTTTTGCCTGTAAATTCATTTACACTATTGCCAAAAAGCATTTTTCTGTCCTGACCTAAACAATATGTGTACTATTTCTGTATTATAAATACTGACAAAGTATTGCAGAACCATCATCAGAGTCAATCATTTCAGCCCATAGTTGACATGGTCTATTAGGGGAATACAGGTGCAAGAGATGAAGTGGATAACAGATTATTTTAGGCACATAATAGATATGGTGTATTATAATATTAATTATATTAAATTACTTTGTACTTAAAAACCCCTTAGCGCCGACCGTATGCACATATGCGGCTTCGGCTTTAAGGGGTTATACCAGGGTGATGCCTGCAGCTGCATGCATCATCCCGGTACTAGGGGTGCAACGGATCAAAAAACTCACGGATCGGATCGTTCCTCGGATCAGAGTCACGGATTGGATCATTTTTCAGATCAGCAAAAAAAAAAAGACAACACCCACTTGAGTTTTAGGTTTCACAGTTATTTTCAACACAAAACGGAGCTTATATGCTTAAATACAGTATTTGGAAATCGGACGGACTGTTTAGATGTTAAATTTTAAAAGCAGCAGCAAACCTGTTGACCTTACATGGTTGCTAATGTGACAGAACATCTCTGATTTTCACAAGCTGCTAAGTAAAATGCAAACACACCTAGAGATGTTTGCAAATCTTTTACCCTTCCTGCTACTGTCAAAGCTTGCCTGTTCCCTTCCATCTCCCAATAATGATTTATGGCCCATCACAATGATTGGTCAATCGGAATGTGCGTGTGACAGAATAAGGTAGGCAAGCTTCAATACTACCAGGTGGAAATTTTCTGTTTAGAACGTCACATCGTTTAGTGGGAAAGGTGGAGGGGGCTGCTGACTGCTTTTGACTTTCTTTTAACCACTTCACGCTCTTAGGACAGACTCATACATCCTTGGGTTGAAGTGGTTATAATGGCAAGGCAGCTGCAGCCATGATCCCGGCATCAAAATTTGCAGCTAGTGCTGGGCATTCCTGTATAGGGGATCCAAGCAGCTCTACAGCTGCCCGATTGCTTCTACAGGGCACAGAGGGGGCCTACCGCCGCTGCCTTGCTCTCTGGTGCAGTCAGGGAGATGAGAATTGCTGCTCTCTGTGGGGCCTGCTGAACAAAGATGAGAAGAAGGTACATCCATACCTTCACCCCCTCTGTGCCATAAGAAATAGGAAGCAACAATGATTTTCAGCGGTTTGTTATTTACAATCTGTTAATGACTTGTAAAGCATTGTATCAAACTGATTCCCCCCCCCCCCATACTCATGCTCAAAGATGAATGCACACACATGCATATATAAATGATGATCATACCACACATGTGAGGTATTGCTTTTGAGGGCCGAGGAGAGATGTGGGGCATCTCAGTAAAGAGGACTTGTAACTGCCCCAGCTATCACAAGGGGTGTTGTTTATCCCTTGTGTTAGCAATAAAGTTGTTGAAAAAAAAAAAAAAAAAACACAGGCAGTGTAAAAAAAAAAAAAAAAAACTAATATATATATATAGGAAGGCTAGTATGCTAGCCTGAAATTATGGGAGGAGTTCGAGGGGTACTTATACAGACCATCCACGAGGGTCAGTGTCGGCTGTAGTGCGCGGTATTACATGTCACTGGGCTGACTCTTCCCCACTCACCTCATATTCATGAGTCGGCGCATGCGATCGCAGGTACATTTCGGCTTCTTCATTTGGGGTCTTCGACGGCGGTTCCCGCTCACGGTCGCAGGTAGTATCTCGAACTTTTCATATCAGGTACAATCTTGCGGTTTGTTATGCTTTCATCCTCCACCCCTTGCTTGAAAAGCCTGCTCCTGTGTTGTTGTCGCTCGTATTCAGGCATCATTCAGCACAGGCATAGTACGTTTATAAGTTCCTTCTGCCAAACATACGATTCATTCGTACATCCAAGTCTCCGAGCCGCTGTCGGTCGTTGCCCGATAACACTCGCCATAGGCTTCACTGGTTATAAAAGTCACTGTCCATGGGATTCAAGTCTCATTCATTTTGAGATGAGAATGTATTGTTTCTATGGGTTTCTGTGGCTGAGCAAGGTGGTAATTAGACCCACCTGGTGCCTTCTCTGCACTGGATTAGCCTGGGGGGATGGGTGGTTGATAGGTGTGAGCTTTCACAGCAAGGGGTGGCATACACCATACAACCAATTTGTATCAGATTAATTAATACTCCTCACTACCAATTCGTATCGGCTTCATTGCATACAATTTACAACCGATTTGTATCCGATACATTGCCTAGGCCGATAGCTTAACGGCTCCTCACATGCTACACCTTCTACAAACCCCATCACACCTACTGATGCGCCACACCTCCTACGACACTCTCCCTTCACCCAACTGATGCCCCACACCTCTTACTACACACACCATACACCGAACAGTCCGGTCCGAATCTGGTCGCAAAGCAGCGGCACTACAGTTCGGACCCTCGGCAATCACAAGCCCCCTCACCTTCGAAACACCAGACAGTCGATCCGAGTCCAGTCGCATCTCCGGTGCCGTGATTCGGATCCCGGCGCATCAATAACCCCATACCCACACCACAACCACACCATCCGAATCCAGTCGTAGCATCGGCTCTAAGATTCGGATCCTCAGCTAAAACAACCAATCCGAGCACAGTCGCACCACCGGCGCATACCGCTCTGATCTACAGCAGTAAACTTCTTTAAACCGATCCGAATCCAGTCGTAGCATCGGCCCCAAGTTTCGGATCCTCGGCTGAAAACAACCAATCCGTACGCAGTCGCATACCCGGCTCTAAGCAGCTCCGACCCATACCTCCGATACAACGTCGAACGTCTCAGAACGTTACGAATCCAGCCGTAGCATCGGCCACAATGATTCGAACCCAAAGCCGCCATACACACGCATTACTCACCACTCCCGTTTCATCACGAAACGGCCATCCCCACACACTCGAAAGTCACAAACTCTTCTTCTTTCGTCTTCTTAAGGCATTTGTTCCTCGCAAGCGCTGCGAGCGTTCGACGAGTGGTTGCACACCAGCCACTCACCTCCTCCAGTAGTCAAACGGCTACTCACCGATTTCTCTATCCCTTTCCACCACGCAGGCCAGTTTAGATCCAGTCTCCATCCCGTTCACCCTGCAATCCAGGTCGGACGATATTTCCCACAAAAAAAAAAAAAGTCTTACACACTTCTTCACCCGGGAGCTACCTACCGCTCCCACAACTCTTCACGCCTATCATAAAAAATATTAATAAATAAATAAAAAAAAAAAAAAAAAAAATTTAAAAAATAATAAAAAAAATAAATAAAAAAAAAAAAATAATAAAAAAAAATAAATAAATAAAAAAAAAAAAAAAAAATGTTAAATAATAAAAAAAAAAATAATAAAAAAAAAAAAAATTAAAATAATAAAAAAAAAAAAAAAAATAAAAAAAAAAAAAAAAAAAAAATGTTAAAAAAAAAAAAAAAATGTTAAATAATAAAAAAAAAAAAAAAATAATAAAAAAAAAAAAATAATAATAAAAAAAAAAAAAAATAATAAAAAAAAAAAAAAAAAATGTTAAATAATAAAAAAAAAATATATATCTCCATGTCACCCTCCTCACAGGTCCCGGTCGACCCATGTCTCGACCTCAACCAAGACAGGGCTCAAGTCAGGTGTGTAAACGCAAGGCCCCTCCTTGCTTTCTCTCCGCACTCTTTCACGACATCCGAGTCTTCACATACACAATTCGACCGCTCATCAGGCGCTAGCAACTGTCACATACCTCTACGCACGACACTCTATTTTCGAAGCCGATCCGAGATCCTTCACTACGCAGACAAGGTCACCAACATCCACCTTGCTGGCAGTGCAGGAGTTGGCAGACCGACCACACGTCACTGGACTACAGATCGAAACATTCCTACTTAGTATACCAGACTTCAGCTACCCGCCCCAGTACGCCCTGGGGGCTCTGGTTCATCAGTCTGTGCCAAGCACAGGCGGCACCCGAGCTATCGGTTACCTAGCCAGTCACCTCCTGGCTCACCTCGGTTGCCACGCAGTCTTTTGAGTTTTCTAAATTTCACTCAACAAGCGCTCGTACGCAAAACTTGGCTATCCTCTGCGCATGTCATTCCTTATTCTGTCCATCCTCCCTTCCTTCTCCCTACCCACTTTCGTACCTCCTCTATCCCCTCCATACCTGGCATCTCACTCTATAAACATACATTCCCCCCCCTTTTCTTTCTCGTTTCTCCAGCCCCCAACATGTCGCAGACCGACTGCGATGACTTTACCTTCGTCCCACCATCACCACGTTCGGGTTCAGCGGACGACTCCACACAGTCCCTCAGGGCTGGACCATCCCCAGGCTTACGGCCGAACTACGCCGTAGGGGCATCCCCTACCCGGCCACGGCCAGGAAAACCAAGCTGTTAGGCTGCTGTTCCATAACCAGCGGCAACTCTACCAGACAAATTCCGCTGCAGTCGATATCCTTGGCATTTACTCAGCTACACGCCTCAGTGACCACACTGGCAACCAGGCCTGGATGCTTTCCTAAATGTACATAATATAACTGAGTACTAACAGTCTAGGTAAAGTTGATCCAGGGTAAATCCGATTGCCTCTCGGGGGACCGGGAAGGAATTTTTTCCCCTGCTGTAGCAAATTGGATCATGCTCCGCTGGGGTTTTTTGCCCTCCTCTGGATCAACTGTGGGTATAGCATTGGGTATATGGGATTGCACGATATTTTTTTTTATTTTGTTTATTTTATTATTTTAGTGTATTAGTGCAGGGGGCACTACAGGGTTCCACACCAGACTCATTACACTGCCTGACTCATTCCAAAACTACCCAGTCAAACTCCAGCATACCCTCACAGGAGTTCTCCCGATGGTTTAGGATTCTTGTGAGATCTAAGAAATCCAAGAGAGGTCTTTAAAACCTTGACGTGCCCATAACCGTGAAGAAAGTAGGAAAACCGGCACAGTTCATCTCCTTCCTGGTAATCGTTCTAGACAAACGCGCCATGCGGGCCAGCCCACCTCTCGGTAGATTGACCCGCATCAGGACAGTCATCCATACGTCTACCGACACGCAGGGGGGCACTAACCCACAGCTACAATCCCTACTGGGCATGCTCAAACCACGATGAGGATCGTCCCTCAAGGGCGTTCCTTTATCGCACGCTTCTTAGTGTTCCTCTCCCAGGCACGAGACGTTGACCAAGTCATTAAGCTAGACGCAGCCTCCGTAGCAGGAGCTGGCCATGGGGGACCAATTCCTTGAGACCGGATAGGTAGACCCTTGTTTATCCCATCAGCATCCTCTTCGTCACCTCAGATGACCACGGACGTAGCAGCTTCCACAAGCTTCGCTGCAATTTTTGGCCATCATTGGTTTCAGGAGATCCGATCCATCAGAGATGCTCACAATTCCGTTTTTTAGTCAGTCCTCCTCTCTACTTGAGATCTACCCCATAGTCGCAGCAACACAAGTACGGGGCAGCCCCGGGCAGGACAGATCGCCATGTTCGCCACAGACAACCAGGCTACAGCCACAGTCATTAACAAAGGCAGGTCAATAAATCATTATCCGTCATGTCCTTCCCACGCAGGCTGTTGCTACTTTCCCTACAACGTCAGCTCAGTAGCCTCAGGGTCCACATCCCTGGCCAATGCAACACCTCGGCCGACGCGCTATCCCGCCTAACCATGCCACATCCTTTCACAGAAGCCCGGAGCCGACTCGACCATGTCCGGCATCCCACATTAGTCCCAACCAACTTTGGAATCGGATAACACCTCCATGGTGCTACCTCCCTCATCAATGCATCCTGATCTGCCAACACACTACAGGTGGCGGCAACCACACTCCAGTACCGAACGCTTACCAGTGACCAGCACCATTCTCCAGGACATGTCTGCTATCCTTCACGTTCCCCCTTCGGTCTATGGCCCAGCCTGGTAAATCAAGCAGCCATTTACCTAGCCTTGTTACGATCTCACGGCCCGGCGAATTACTATCACCAGCCCTAAATGCCAAGTACTACTCAGGCACCACCCGTCTCGCCACCAAAGTCATTTCATCCTACACCCGACGGTATCGGAAACAATACAACCCGGTCCCGGAGTAGACATTAAACCTTTCGGACACATAACGCCATGGCCGTTCTGGTGCAATCGGTAAACTCGGCTGTCCGATCCATCAGAGGACAGCCCTCTACTACCTTTCCCAACTGAACCCCTAAGCGGGAAACAGTTCATCAGCCACGTCAGAACACTCCTGAGCATCTCGGGCCTTAACCCAGGGTGTTACTCAGGACTTGCTTTCGCGTTAGAGCAGCCCCAACAACATCACGAAACAGAGTTCCTGACCACGCAATAAGGAAGATGGGCAGGTGGAAATCCTTGTGTTTCGCCCGACACATTCCCGATCCTCAGTCAGAAATATCACGAGCCTTTAACAGTCTCGCTCTATAGTGGTTTACCTGTCATAATAGAACAATTCCTTCCTAACCTTGTGTGACTTTTTGGCCCCTTTATTTGGCATACCGTACAAAAGGCCAGGCCACACTTCAGGTCTTATTTGTGTTGTTAGTCTTGTGACGTGTTTATGTGATCCATAACTCTTCAGACAGAGGGCTCCGACCATAAATAGGAAGGCTAGTATGCTAGCCTGAAATTATGGGAGGAGTTCGAGGGGTACTTATACAGACCATCCACCAGGGTCAGTGTCGGCTGTAGTGCGCGGTACCCACCCACCCATATCTCCCTTTTCTAGGGCACTCCTCCACAACCAATTCTCAGCAGAATTATCTATTACTTCTATTCAGGTATGGCCCCTTTATTTGGCATACCGTACAAAAGGCCAGGCCACACTTCAGGTCTTATTTGTGTTGTTAGTCTTGTGACATGTTTATGTGATCCATATCTCTTCAGACAGAGGGCTCCGACCATAAATATATATATATATATATATATATATATATATATATATATATATATATTATTTTTTTTAAAGCGCCCCTGTCCCCCCATACTCATGCCCAAAGAAGAATTCACACACATGCATATATAAATGATGATCATACCACACAAGTGAGGTATTGCTCCAAACAGTGAGAACAATAATTCTAGCACCAGATCTCCTGTTTAACTCTAAACTTGTAACCTGTAAAGGCTTTTAGTTTCAAATAGTTTTTTATTGGAAAGAATAATGCAAGTACAGAAAATGACAACAAGGATACAGATCCATGCAATTGGTACAAGTAGTCATAAAATTCACACTGAGAATATCTAAATAACATAACGTTGTGTATCAATTGCTAAAGATAAGTCAAACACATATCGAGCAAGGTATAGTTGTATCGAACAAAACTTAAACAGTAGAACACGCTTAGAGATATCATGGGTCCTCGTCGGATGATGTTAAAGGGGTTGTAAAGGTAAATGTTTTTCACCTTAATGCATTAAGGTGAAAAAACATCCGACAATACCGCCCCCCCAAGCCCCCGTTTTACTTACCTGACCCCTCGAAAGTCCTGCGCTTGCCCCCGTCATCCTCCTTGTTCCTGAGCCTGACCGTTAATTGGCTACAGTGGATGGATTGAAAGGAGCGCAGCCATTGGCTGGCGCTGCTGTCAATCACATCCAATGACGTGGCGCGCCGGGGGGCGGGGGCCGAGTGATACAGTCGGCAGCTATGGCCGACGCTGTATCACGGGAGAGCGCCCGCAATAACTCCACACCATGCGAGCTCGCTCGCATGAAGGTGTGGAGTCCTTGCGGGGAGGAGCCTAAACAGCCGCATAGGGACCCCAGAAGACCAGGATCGGGGCCACTGTGTGCCAAATGAGCTGCACAGTGGAGGTAAGTATAACATGTTTGTTATTTAATTTTTTTTTTAAACGGGAACCTTTAGTGTCCCTTTAAGGGTGTCTGTCAGTTTTAAGATCATGTGGACCAGGGCAGGCCCACCCCCAACCCACGCACCCCTAATGGGAACATTCTGTGCTAGGGAGGGGGTAGTAGTTCTATCTATAGACGTATACACTGTATTGGCCCACGAATAGGTGGAATTTGTCCCTTACATCGGACATGAAGTGTCTTAAAACCCATTTCTAGAAGTGTGTTAAGGTTGTCATGAGGAGATATATTAAAGTGTAGCCTATGGTATTCTTTTGTATTTGTGTGAACTAAAACTCATTAAAGTGTATTTTTCCTGAAAATTTCAACTGCTCCGAATATATCATGTGACAAAAAAAATTGTAACAACCACCATTTTATTTTCCAGGGCATTTGCTTTCAAAAAATGTATAATGTTTGGGGGTTCTAAGTAATTTTCTAGCAAAAAAAAAATGCAGTTTTTTACAGGTATGTGAAAAATGTCAAAATCGGCTCAGTAATCAAGTGGTTAATACCAGCTACAAGCAATACAGGGTTACTTTAATAATAATTTATTCCATTTGTTAAAGCGGAGGTTCCGCGGTCCATACATTTTTTTTTTTTTTCAGTGCATTCTATGCTACTACTTATGCATGTGTAGTACTCACTTGTCCAGTGCTTCTAAACATTCCCCGTCCGTTTTCGTAATAAATACATCTTTATAAAAATGCTTCCTGGATTTGCCATTTTGCTTGTGGGCATCTTGAAGCCCACAAGCATAGTCTTCCGGGTAGCGGTGAATGCGCGTCACGTGACGAGTCACGTGACGATTGAATTATCGTGATGTTTACTAGTAAGGTGTTACTCTTTTACTCCTGGGAAGCAGGACACGTTGCTCCCAGGAGACATTGCAGCACACATCCCGGCATACACAGCGACACATAGGACAGCAAAGGACACGCCTACTCCCGCGGGCGGAAATCCCGGAAGTAGAAATGGAGAAAGATGTCTAACGAAAACTACACAACAAAAAAAAAAAAAGGTTAGGCATTTGTTTCTATTCATGCTAACAGTGAAAGGTTAAAGCAATCTTTAAAATGTGGGTGAACCTCCGCTTTAAGCTTGCTGGATAGCTATAGATGTTTACAGATCCATTTGCATGTTGCCTATATTTGTGTTTTAGTCAATTTCAAATTCGAATAGACTTAAAAAAAAAGTGTATTTTCATAGATTTGCTGTTATACCGTCTTTAGATCTTTTTTTTTTTTTTCCATCTCTTTAATTTTTGTATTCATTGAATGTGTAATGTGAGATGTTGTGTAGTGTGTAAGCACTTATAATTTTGCATGGAGCAAACACAGCTTCTAAATATATTTCCAAACTCTCACCAGATAGATGAGTTGTCATTTTAGCAAGGGATAGAACGAGTTGATTTCAAATGCAGTTGACAGCTCAATTACAGCACCCCAGGTCATTTATAAAGCTGACAGTGTTGATTATTATTATTAGTTCTACTGATTCATAGCATTATATCTTGGGAACACACATGTTAAAGGATAGATTTTCTTTTAAATATACACCCCAGTCCACCCGTATTGTCTTCCTTATCTAAAATGTAAATGCGCGTACAGCTGCACACAAACGACAATATCACTGCAGCTGCCCACTCTTTGCCTTGCACTGGTGCCTGCAAGAGCAACTATGTATAATAGGCCACCCCAGAGTATCACTGACAAGTATCAGATTCAGACTCATGTAGCTTTTCACCGCCATGGCCTACCCATGGAGTGTGATGTTCCAGCACACCACACTTCTATAGCCAAATCAATATGCATATGCAGTGCTAAAATCGTGTGATCAGTCTCAGTGCTATAATGAGAAAGGTTACATATAAAGTATCTTAGCAAAGTGAAATACTTGCAAAAAGAAAACCTAAGGATGCTTATTTGCTATATTGCATGCAACAACAATAATTGTTAATTTGACCTCTAGCTCTGTGAAAACGAATGGGCGAAGCAATGATCCAAGAAGAATTACACAAGGATTTTAGGATATTCTGAATACAAATAAAAAATATTGCATTGGATTTAAGGAAGAAGAAAAAAAAAATGGTTTAAGCCTTTTATAGGAAATCAAGACTAAAATGGGACGTAGTTCTTTTAACAATACATGTCATATTAGCTTACATAGGTTACATTTTAGACTAATAACAAATGGTTATTCTACACAATGGGGGTTATTTACGAAAGGCAAATCCACTTTGTACTACAAGTGCAAACTACAAGTGCAAAGTGCACTTGAAATTGCACTGAAAGTGCACTTGAAAGTGCAGTCGCTGTAGATCTGAGGGGGACATGCAAGGAAAATAAAAAACAGCATTTTAGCTTGCACATGATTGGATGATAAAATCAGCAGAGCTTCCCCTCATTTCAGATCTACCCCTCAGATTTACAGCGACTGCACTTCCAAGTGCACTTTCAGTTCAATTTCAATTGCACTTTGCACTTGTAGTTTGCACTTGTAGTGCAAAGTGGATTTGCCTTTCGTAAATAACCCCCAAGGTGTGCGCATTTTTTTATTTGTGCATGCTTATAATTGTATGTGGCAAATGCATACAGTATAAGCCCAGGTTCACACTGGGCTGTGGGAATGAAGCCGTGCGAGTTCAGCTGAGCTCGCACGATTTCACTTCTGCTTGTTAGTCCCGATTTCGGCCGCAATTTCAGATGTCAATGTAAATCGCAGCCGGAAATCGCAAAAAGTATTACAGAAACTACTTTTTGAAATCGGTGCAGTGCCGCAGATGCGGCGTCGCATCGATTAGGACGGTGCCATTGCCGGCAAATGCTGCAGATCTGACATGCGATTTGACATGTCAAATCGTACCAATGTGAACCAGGGCTAAAGGTCCCATTTACACCTGCGCATTTCCGCGTTTCTGCACACGTTCCCAGAACGCACGGAAAAAGGCACAAGGCGCTTGCACGTGTTTTGTTGCGAGGCAAACATGCTAAAATGCCTGGTAAAAAAACAGCATGAGGCTCACTGCCCAAAAAAGGTGCAGGAGCTACTCTGGCATGTTTGTCACATGTAGGGCAGCCCATTCAAGTGAATAGGCTGCCGTATGCTGTCATGTGACGAACCCCCCCCCCCAAAAAAAATGTGTATATGCGTGATGTACAGGTGTGAATGTGGGCTCACAAAACAGTTCAGATAAAGGTTTAAAACAAACCATTACATTTCAGGGGTGGTCACAAGATTAAAAATGTTTAATGGGATGTGTCTTAAAAAAATTATAATCATAATGAATTTTATATTATGGAAAATAAAACAGTAGGCTGTGGGCAGTAATAAGGGCAAGAACTAAGGCAAAACATTTTGCTATTCAGCAAACCAAGAGATGCAAGAAACCAAGTGTTTACCAGAATGTACCTGTAACTGAATATTATATTTACTAATTCTTGAAAGGCATTACTTCCTACCTGCACCTTGTGTTTTTCACCTGCACAAGATGTGAATTGATCATATAGTTTCATGATGCAATTTGTTGCCGTGTACGCACAACAGTCTGTAGTAGAATAAACCTTCACATTCCATTATTAGCAATTTCTGTTTGTGCTCAAACATAAGGCATGTAGCACGACACTGCACAGGTGAATGCATGACCTCTATAGTCTTAGAACTGAAACTTCCTTTGAAAACAACAATATATCCCACAATCCCTGGTTCTCTCAGTCTGGTGTTCTGCAGGTCAAAACTGTATAGTAGTTAGATTTCATCACAGAAAAATGGGAAAGCATTGACTGGACACTGCATGACCAAGAAGATGCCTTTCCCTTTAAGGAATAGGGACAAGCTAGGTGAATGATTACATGAATATATGGGAATAGATCAGCCACTACAAACTGCAGCCACAACATATAAGCCCAACAGGAAAGGAAAACAAACAACACAGTAGAGGAGCTGCACGATTAATTGTGAAGAATCGAAATTGCGATCTTTTTCCCTTCGCGATCCTCAAAACAGCATATCACGATCTTTCTAACAAGTGCAGAGAGTTCTCACAGCTGGAAAAACAAAATCCAGGCAGCCTGCCAAGTTTTAATACAACACAGAATAAGTGGAAACAAAGTATCTCTTCATTCTTTTATCAAAGGAAAGAACTCTGGCGTGTAGATGAAGGAAGTTTAACCATTTAAAGACCAAACGTTTTCTGACATTTGTTGCCCTGCTAGAAAATTACTTGGAACACCCAAACACGATGATTTTTTGTTTTACCCTAGAGAATAAAATGGTGGTTGTTGCAGTATTTTATGTCACACCGTATTTGCGCAGCGGTATTTCAAACGCATTTTTTTTGGGGGAAAAAACACACTTTAACCACTGTGCACGAAAACCCCCTTCCTGCCCAAGCCATTTTTCAGCTTTCAGCGCTGTCACACTTTGAATGACAATTGCGCGGTCGTGCGACGTGGCTCCCAAACGAAATTTGTGTCCTTTTTTTCCCACAAATACAGCTTTCTTTTGGTGGTATTTGATCACCTCTGCGGTTTTTATTTTTTGCGCTATAAACAAAAGAAGAGCGTCCAGTTTGGAAAAAAAACACTATTTTTTACTTTTTGCTATAATAAATACCCATTTTTTTTTTAAATAAAATTTTCCTCAGTTTAGGCCGATACGTATTCTTCTACATATTTTTGGTAAAAAAAAAATCGCAATAAGCACGTATTGATTGGTTTGCGCAAAAGTTATAGCGTGTACAAAATAGGGGATAGATTTATAGCATTTTTATTTTTTTATTAGTAATGGCGGCGATCTGCGATTTTTTTTATTGTGACTTCGATATTGCGGCGGACACATCGGACACTTTTGACACATTTTTGGGACCATTCACGTTTATACAGCGATCCATGCTATAAAAATGCATTGATTACTGTATAAATGTGATTGGCAGGGAAGGGGTTAACCACTAGGGGGCAGGAAGGGGTTAAATATGTTCCCTCAATGTGTTCTTACTGTGGGGGGGGACTGACTGGGGGAGGTGACCGATGGTTGTCCCTATGTACAAGGGACACACCATCGGTCCCCTCTCCCTCACAGGACGTGGATCTCTGTGTTTACACGCAGAGATCCACTTTCCTGCTCGTTTCCCAGGCAATCGCGGGTGCCCGGCGGCAATCGCGGGCACGCGCACCGGGGCCTTGTGAACGCGGCGGGCGCGCGCCGCTGGCGGCGAGCGCGCGCCTCCTAGCTCGTTTTAAAGGGAGGACGTCATATGACGTCCTCCCAGAACGAGAGTATCCTCCGCCCGCCGTCAATTGACAGTGGGCGGGGGACAAGTGGTTAATGAATTAAAAATAAACTAAACAGCAAAGTTAGCCCAATTTTTTTGTAAAATGTGAAAGATGTTACACCGCGAGAATCGTGATCTTTATTGTAAGCAAAAAAATCGTGATTCTCATTTTAGCCAGAATCGTGCAGCTCTTCAACACAGGCAGTATAACTACACTAAAACCTAGCTAAACAAAAAAAAAAAACATTTGGAAGTGTACAATGTCTTAAATGATAGCAGGTAGCCAGACCTGAGCAAAACCTATTTTTCTTCACCTACACCTAGTTTTCCCTAACCTTTTTGAGCAAATCCTCTGAATTTTCTGGTACTTATTTTTGGAATTTGATAAAAGGTTAGTGAATTAATATAATAGATAACATTATGTGTACCTAAAATTATAAAGCAGGCACTAAGAAGATTTGAGTATTTTCAAACCCATTTACTAAAATATCATATATGCTTTAACATGTAGATATAAATACAAAAGTAATTCTCAATATTTTTTTCTTAAAGAAATAGCTGGTAATCTTGCCATGCATGTCCTTGATCGGCACTTTCTGTGGTTAACAACACTCTGTCCTTGTGCCCCTGCATTGTCACTATGTCACCTGGGCTTGTGACGAAGTGCATGTTTCAACACACATTATCCAGGCATAGTACAGTGTTGTCAAAATCAGGAAATCCACCCTTAGAAACAGTGGCGGATCCAGGGGGGGGCAACAGGGCAATTGCCCCCCCCCCGAGACCATCTGTCACACTCACTTGCTCGCTCTTTTTTTTTTGCGCCTGATCTCCCGAACTTTGGGGACCCGGTACAGGCCTGCCGTAGGACCCCTGGACCCCAAACTTGGCACACATGTAGCCCAATGTCTCTTCTACAAGTGTGCAAAGTTTGGTGTCTGGGGGACCTACGGCCGGGGAGCACTGATTTTTTAAATCCAGGCACCCCTTCCATAGACTCCAATGTTAAACGGTAATTTCTCCAGTGAATTTGCGGACCCGGTACCGGCCGGTAGTAGGTCCCCTGGACCCCAAACTTGGCACAAATGTAGCCCCATGTCTTCTCTACAAGTGTGCAAAGTTTGGTGGCTGGGGGACCTACGGCCGGGAAGCACAGATTTTTTAAACCGGGCACCCCTTACATAGACTCCAATGTTAAACGGTCATTTCTCCAGTGATTTTGCGGACCCGGTACCGACCGGTCGTAGGTCCTCTGGACCCCAAACTTGGCACACATGTAGCCCCATGTCTCCCCTATAAGTTTGAAAAGTTTTGTGTCTGGGAGAACCAATTTTTCAAAGCCGGGCACTCCTTCCATAGACTTCCATGTTAAACATCAGTCTAGTCATGGGCACAGTGAGGCATGGGCACAGTGAGGCAAAGTGAGGCAAGTATAAACCTAGGACACCCTAGGCTTATACTTGACTCAATAAGTTTTCCCAGTTTTTTGGGGTAAAATTAGGTGCCTCGGCTTATATTCGGGTCGGCTTATACTCGAGTATATACAGTACTTGTTCTGCGGCTGCCGCTGCCTCTCTGAGTCTCTCTCTCAGTTTCTCACATCAGCCGATCAGCGGCGCTGAGAGAGAGACTCGTCTAATGTAGTTACGTGGCGCACTGACACGATACCAGGAGCGGAGGAGGAGGTGGGTGGAGCCTCTTCCCTGCACTCGCTGCTAACGCCTGGGCCGCTTGGCGTCTAGCAACGAGTGACGTCAGTGAGTCACGTCAGGCCGCTCTGTGGGCAGGTGCAATAGCGTGCGGCTCCACAGATGGGTAAGAAAGCGGGCGGCTCCGCTTGCGGCGCGGTGTGTTGTCGGGGGGCGGCGCGGTTCGTGGGCAGACCGTGCTGCTCAGTGTGTTGGCAGCGCAGGTGAGAGTGAGAGAGCAGGCTCAGTGTGGCAGCTGGCCAATCAGCTAGCCGGGAGCGGGGGAGCAGAGAGATGAGATCATCTCTCACCGCCCGTGCCTGCCCTACATTCCTGCAGTGACATCCGCCCTCACTGTGCAGACAGCAGAGAGATTACATTATCAATCTGCTGCCTGACTCTGGGAGTCTGGGACACAGCAAGAGACAACCAAAACTACACCTTAGCAGGCAAGTTAGTGACAATCCGCAAGGTGTGGCAGGCGACGTGGCAAGTGACAATCCGCAAATTGTGTCAGGTGACGTGGCAAATGACAATCTGCATCTGGTGGCAGGCAAGTGACAATCCACAAGATATGGCAGGTGACGTGGCAAGTGACAATCCGCAAATTGTGGCAGGCAAGTGACAATCAGCAAGGTGTGGCAGGTGACGTGGCAAGTGACAATCAGCAAGGTGTGGCAGGTGACGTGGCAAGTGACAATCCGCAAGGTGTGGCAGGTGATGTGGGAAGTGACAATCCACAAGGTGTGGCAAGTGACAATCCACAAGATGTGGCAGGTGACGTGGCAAGTGACAATCCACAACGTGTGGCAAGTGACACGCTCAGGGCTCCCACTAATTGCAGGCGACGGTGGCAAGTGACACACTCGGGGCTCCCACTGATTCTGCATTGAACTATTTAATTTCATATTACAATGTAATAATAGAAATAATGCGCTTCAATCATCCTGACACCATAACAACCATGGTACCGGGATGATTGAAGCGCCGACACCAACCATTTCCCCGATAAATTTCCCACAAAAAAATCATTTTTTTGGCAGTGCCCCTCCCGAGAAAAGACTCTGGATCCGCCCCTGCTTAGAAATACCATAAAGCCATTGCCGGAGTGCAGTACAAGACATTTCCTGTTATTAATAACACTCACAAATTGGTTTTAAGTTCAGTAAACTATTAAGAATGAACATCAAACAGAAACATACCATTGGACATAATGGGAATATTTTTTTCCCTACACATAGCAAACTTTCTGTTATCTTAGTTGAACAGCTTTATCACTGGTATGTATGCACATTTGTGCCTGCATAATAAACTCTTTATTTTTTCTTGAAAGTTTTCAAAGCTAAACTCTAGGAATTATATTTTTGGCATACTTAAATTGGTTTGTACGTAAGTATGTATATCTGTTATCTGGAGGGCCACTGGGGATGCTGTTAAATGACTGTAGTAGCCCACGCTACATACAGTGATACCTACACAGCTACAATCTTCTAGGTCTGGTTCGGGTCCTGTGCAAGCAGCTTTCCCTCTGCACACCGACCACAGGGAGTTGCGCGCTTGGTACTGCCACCATTTGTAGAATGCCTTATACTTTTTCAGTAAATACAAGGAATTTTCCAATTGGACAAGGTGGAGATTGTGATGTCACTGCCCCGCCACTCTACCTTGACCAATCATTGAACACCATTTAACACATACAAGCTACGGAGGCGCTTTATTGGTATTTTTTACAGCAGCCCAGAGTTTAACTTTAAAGTCTGTGTGTATTCAATAATTGTTCGGCTAAGGATTTCTGACCACTAAGCAAGCATTGCTCCCTTGGTGTTAGACAGAAGGCAAAGCTTGAGAGATTGTGTTGATAAGAACCGCAACTCGTAGTCCTGTCATGGGAAAATTAGGAAGGTTGCCACAGCTGAACTTTCCTTCTGAAATTGCCAGATGCTTGGCTGTCGAGCTGACTTGCACCAACACTTTGACAAGGACTTTCTTTGTTTTCCATGTGCCCCCATCACTCCAAATAAAAATATGTGGTGTCTCAGGGTTATGAGGGACAAGTGACTCACTTCCCTTCCTTCCATGTGACATTGCTTGTACTTGGCAACTGGCTGCTCAGCCACCAATGCTCCCAAACCTCCAACCGAACTAATACCCCAAGCAGTACAAGTTTACCTTCTCCCTTTGCGGTATCATAAGTAAAATTATTGGTGTACTGTTTTTAGAATATTAGACTTTATTCATATTTTTGTGCCAAAACCCTGCAGTTTATATGCAGTAATAATGTGTCCTAGAATGCATTCTTACAAGGCAATCTGTATAGCCTTTAATATTTTTTTTGCTTGGAAATGTAGAGCGTTTAAAAGTGTACAGAATAACCACATTAAACGTCAATCCTTTTATTCTAAGAGTAGGAGTAAATAGGGAGTTTAAGATTACTGAATGCATCACATGCAACACCACTCATGTGGTCTATGCTTTAACATGCCCATGTGGTCTTATCTATGTGGGACGCACAAAAAGACCACAAAAAAAACGTATAGCAGAACACATAAAGAATATTACAATTGGCTTCTATCAGCATAGTGTATCACTCCATTTCAGGAGTATACACAATAGGGACCCTTCAGTTTTGGAACTCTGGAGTATTAACAATGATAACCCTTCCAAGAGAGGTTCCAATTTCATCAGGGACCTCTCCAGCAGGGAAACAAAGTGAACTTTGAGGTCCCTTACCCCGAAAGGTCTCAATATTGAACTAGTTCTAATAAAGTTTTTTTAATGATTTTTGATTAAATTAATATTGGAAAGATTGGAACTGTTATGTATTATTAGCTTTTAGTGAGCTAAACTGAGTAGATTTCTGACATATGTGTCATGACCGTCTAGTAATTAATGACAATTAGCTTTGAACATTTAGTGTTTCAAATATGCTGTTTTAGAAGTATAAATTGTGTTGATTTTTGTGTTGATTTTAAGGTTCCCAAGTGCATTGTTAATAGGATTGCTTATCGTATTTTTAATAGTATGTGGGATAAGCTCATACACTTGTGTTGCGAGTTCACTTCCATTGTAAGATCTGTGAGGGGTGATGATTGCACACTTGAGCGCTGACTTTTCAGTGCCTCAGGAGTTAACTCTCTGGGGGGGGGGGTTATATAAGACTCTGTCATCTAGCCGTGCAGCTTTAATGCCGTGTACGAACGATCGGTTTTACCGATGAAAACAGTCCCCATCAGTCTGAGGGCCGAGGGCTTTCACACTGGAGCGTTGCGCTAGCAGGACGGTAAAAAAAAGTCCTGCTAGCCGCATCTTTGGAGCAGTGAAGGAGCGGTGTGTTTACCGCTCCTCCACCGCTCCTGCCCATTGAAATCAATGGGACAGCGCGCCTATACCACCCACCTGAAGCAGCGCATTGCGGGCGGTTTTAACCCTTTCTCGGCCACTAGCGGGGGTTAAATGCGCCCGGCTAGCGGCCGAAATGCGCCGCAAATCCGCCCATAGTGTCGGTGGTAAAAATATCGGCGTTTTACCGCCGACGCTATGGGCGGCTCAGTGTGAAAGGGCTCTTATGCTTATAGAAAAATGACTCACATTGTAAAACATGGCTCATTTATAAAAGCTGTCCATTGGAACCATTGGGGTTTAATTTTCCATTTACTAGAAAAAATTAATAAAATAGGTCGCCATAGGCTTCAGCTTTGGTTTTTCTTCAAGGTTCTACCATACATCTTTATGCTTATAGAAAAATGACGCACATTGTAAAACATGGCTCATTTATGAAAGCTGTCCATTGGAACCCTTTGGGTTTCAGTTTTCATTTACTGGAAAAAAAAATAAAACAAGGAAATAGGTCACCATAGTCTTCAGTTTCAGTTTTTCTTCAAGTTTCTTTCTTCCTGCTTTCTGGCCATAATTGACTGCAACAATGATAACATAGTAGAATATGTTCAGTGTTATGATGCTACATAGATTATGTCTAGGGACATTCGGTAACACTTTTTCTGTATAAACTGCTTCTGATGTTCTTTTCACTTTTCATTTAAATGTTTAGAAATGTTAGCTTCAAGTAGAAATGATGCTAGAAGTACATGTGCTATTTTGCTCAGCATGGGAATTTATCTTTTTCAAGCGGCCATATGCAATGTTAGCAGAGACATCTTTCCCTTGCCATTTTATACACCACGGAGGAGAGGGAGAATAGCTGTTATTTTTCATAAAAAGGTGTGTGTAACAGTAATTATACTTTAGCATCAGTGTTAAAATATGTATAAAGTTTTATGATAGGTCCATCTCTTTTTGTACTTTCTAATTGTCCTTTGATATATGGTCATGTCAACTTTCAACAAAACAGAATGACAATTACACTTAAGACAATATTTTTTATATAAGTAGAGTTTTCTTTTCTTAGCTTCAGGCTGAAACTGGTTTAAAAAAAAAAAAAAGACTATCTAAAACTCCAACTGTGTGACCTGAATGCAGAATTCAACACAACAGGTAAGATTATATAATTTAACACAGCTATGTTTAGCTACAAAGTGAACTGCACCCTCACTAAATACAAATTGTTCTAAGCTAGTTAAAGTGGTTGTAAACCCCTGAATTTTTATTTATTTTTTTAAACTACCTGTAAGAGAAAGGCATAATGAGCTAATATGACTAGCATAATAGCTCATTATGCATCACTTACCTTAGATCGGGGTCCCCGAAGCTGTCCTCGTCTCCCTCTCCAGCTGCAGCCATCGCTGCGGCGATAGCCGTAAGGTTACTTCCGGGTATCGCCGCTCCAGCCAATCACAGCGCCGCTCCGGCGCTGTGATTGGCCGGAGCGGCGAAGACGTGACTCCGCACAAGCGCGCGGGAGCTGTCCCTACTTTTCCTTCAGGCTTTGCATGAACAGGACCCTAGCAGGTATGTTTAAAGTCCCACCTTAGGGCTTTTGAAAAAAATTACCAACCTGCACTGCAAGGGCTAACTGCTTATTTAATCTAGGGGTATAGAAATAAGTAGTAATCCATAGGGCTGGGCGATTTTCCCCACCAAAAAAATCTGCGTTTTTTTTTTATAAAAAACTCGATTTACGATTCGATTTTTTTAAATTATATTAATTAAAGTGCATCAACAAACAAAATTGCAAAGGCAAACCCTTTTTCTAACTGCAAAGTCAGTGTGCAGTATGCAACAAAGATTGTTAAACATCCAAATTATTAATACTGTATTTGGATTTAGCTAATAAAACAACAAAAAATCCTGAGGTTACTCTTAAGCCCTGTACACACGGTCGGACTTTTGGCCAACAAACTTAATTTTGAGCAAGTTGGACCAACAATCCGACCGTGTACGCTCCATCGGACAAACTTTTTTTGCTTTTTTCTTGTTTTCATCGGACAAAAGTTGGGTCTGCAAACGGACAAACTTTTGCCCAACAAAAGTCCGATGGAGCAAAGTCCGACCGTGTGTACAGAAAACCATCGGACCTTTTTCCGATGGACAAAACAACTAATGTTAAAATCAACCAACAATAGCAGAAGTTGACCAAAGGGTGGCGGTAAAGAGCAAAAAAGAGCAGAAAAACCACGTGATGTTGCAAAAAGTTTTGGGAAAGTTTGCAGAAAAGTCAGAGCGTGTGTATGCTATGGGTGTTCCCGACCAACTCCGTTCGGACAAAAAACCATGGAAAAGTCCGATGGAAGTCCGACCGTGTGTATGGGGCTTAAGTTGAATTGAACTCTGCCCATGCCTCACTGTGCCCATGCCTCACTGTGCCCATTCTTCACTGTGTCCATGCTTCACTGTGCCCATGTCTAACTGCCCATTCTTCACTGTGCCCATGTCTCACTGTGCCCATTCTTCACTGTGCCCGTGTCTCACTGTGCCCATTCTTCACTGTGCCCATGTCTAACTGTGCCCATGCTTCACTGTGCCCGTGTCTCACTGTGCCCGTGTCTCACTGTGCCCATGCTTCAATCACTGTGCCCGTACCTGATGCATATTTTCATGGGATACAGATTTTACTGCTACACCGGTGACCATTTCAGTATTCAAAAGCCGCGCCTCCTCCTCGCCTGTGATAGGTGGAACACTCAATTTCCCAGCATTCAGTGTTCCGCCTATCACAGACATCCGCTCATCCTCATAACACATGAGAGGATGTCCGTGATAGGCTGAACACTGCCTGCTGTGAAATTGAGCGTTCCGCCTATCACAGACGACGAGGACTCGGGAGGCGCGGCTTTTGAACACTGCAATGGCCGCCGTCTGTCTGCATGACACGCTGATCAGGTAGGCAGACGGCGGCTTGCGGTTAGTTAGTGTTACATTACATCTACTCGCGGCGGCTGCGGCGAGTAGATGTAATTGGGGTAACGCCACCCAGTGCCATTCCGGACACGCCCCCTGCAGCCCTGCTATGGAAACTCTGAACGAAAAAAATTATAAAAAATAAATAAAACAAAATCGTTTTTTTTCAAATCTGTATCGATTTGAACTCAAAACTCGATTCAAGATTAAAATTGATTTTTTTCCCAGCCCTAGTAATGCATACCTTATCCTTTCCTCTGGTTTCCTCCTCATATGACCAGATGATGAGGTGATGATAATGTGGTCCAATGAAGGGAAGGTTGCACCGAATACAGTTTCACTTTAATTTCTCCAAAATAAGGAAGTGAGTGACAAAGCTGTCAGACTTAGGCCCCTTTCACACTGGGTCGGGGAGGTGAGCTGGCGGAATAGCGGCGCTATTTTTAGCGCCGCTATACCGTCGTTCTTGCCGTGATATTCGGCCGCTAGCGGTGCAGTTTTGACCCCCGCTATCGGGCGAGAAAGGGTTAAAACCGCCCGCAATGCGCTGCTGAAGCAGCACATTGCGAACTGTAAAGCCGCGCTGTCCCATTGATTTCAATGGGCAGCAGCAGTAAAGGAGCAGTAAACACACCGCTCCTTCACCGCTCAAAAGGTGCGGCTAGCAGGACTAGCCGCACCTTCGGGCTTTCACAATGAAGACTGCAGGGCAGGATTTTTTCAGGCGCTATTTTTAGCGCCAAAACGCCTGAAAAACGCCCCAGTGTGAAAGGGGCCTTAAAGTAATTATAAAGTCTATTTTTTATTTTTTTTTAAATAACAAACATGTTATACTTAATTGCTCTGTGCAGTCGGTTTTGCCCAGGCCAGCCTGGATCCTCCTCTTCTCGGGTATCGCTTTGGTGCTCCTGGCCCCTCCCTCCAGTTGAGTGCCCCCATAGCAAGCTGCATCCGAACCAAGCTGCAACTCCTTGTGTCCATTCAGACAAGGAGCTCCCGTTTGGCCCTGTCCCCTCTCCCTCTTGATTGGCTTACTAACTTTGATTGACAGCCGCCTTAGCCAGTGGCACCACTGCTGTGTCTCAGCTAATCAGTAGGGAGAGTCCCGGACAGCCGAGAGACTCATGGACATCGCTGGACAGAGATGGGGCTCAGGTAAGTATTAGGGGGTGCTGGAGTCGCTGCTGCACACATAGAATGCATTAAGATAAAAAAAAACTTCTGACTTTACAACTCCTTTAAATCTTATGTCTGGGGTGGACAATCCGAGTCGGTGAGACAAGATTTATATAACCCCCACTAGAACATAGCTCAGCTTTAGACATATTTGACTGAATGCATTCAAAGTTAGATGCCAGGGAGGAAATTGTAAAAGTTACCCCAATATAATGAACAGTACTTAGCAGAGTCTAAAAAGCCTCTTAATGCAGCCCTAGAATAAATAACTGGTTATCAAACCTGCCTAGTGACCTGAGATCAAACTGCCAGAGCTAAACTCCACACATAATACATAATTCCTGTTATGATGAAACTTCATTCATGTCACATAGTCACGCTTAGGGATGAGCTTCGAGTTCGAGTCGAACTCATGTTCGACTCGAACATTGCCTGTTCGCCCGTTCGCCGAACAGCGAACAAATTGGGGTGTTCGCGGCAAATTCGAAAAATCTATGGGAGAAATCTAAAGTGCTAATTATAAAGGCTTATATGCAAGTTATTGTCCTAAAAAGTGTTTGGGGACCGGGGTCCTGCCCCAGGGGACATGTATCAATGCAAAAATAAGTTTTAAAAACGGCCGTTTTTTCGGGAGCAGTGATTTTAATAATGCTTAAAATGAAAAAATAAAAGTGAAATATTCCTTTAAATTTCATACCTGGGGGGGTGTATGATATGCATGTGAAGTGGCGCATGTTTCCCGTGCTTAGAACTGTCCCTGCAAAAAATTTCATTTTTGAAAGAAAAAAATGCATTTAAAACTGACTCGCGGCTATTAATGAATTGTCGGCTCCCGGCAATACATACAAAAGTCATTGATAAAAAAAAAAAAAAAAAAGCGTGGGGGTTCCCCAGAATTCAATTACCAGGCCCTTCAGGTCTGGAATGGATATTAAGGGGAACCCCGCCGCAAATTTAAAAAAAAATTGACGTGGGGTTCCCCCAAATATCCATTCCAGGCCCTTCAGATCTGGCATGGATTTTAAGGGGAACTCCACCCCAAATTTTTTTAAAAAATGGCGTGGAGTCCCCCTAAAAATCCATACCAGACCCCTTATCCGAGCACGCAACCTGGCCGGCCGCAGGGGAAAAGGGGGGGACGAGAGAGCGGCCCCCCCTCCCTCCTGAACCGTACCAAGCCACATGCCCTCAACATGGGGAGGATGTCCCCATGTTGATGGGGACAAGGGCCTCATCCCCACAACCCTTGCCCGGTGGTTGTGGGGGTCTGCGGGCGGGGGGCTTATCGGAATCTGGAAGACCCCTTTAACAAAGGGGACCCCCAGATCCCGGCCCCTCCCTATGTGAATTGGTAAGGGGTACATTGTACCCCTACCATTTCACGAAGAAAGCGTAAAAAAATGTTTAAAAAAACACACAAACACCTTGAAAAAGTCCTTTATTTAAAAAGAAAAAAACATTCCAGCAGTGAAATCCAGTGTCCCGCGGCGATCCCGATGTCCAGAGCTGTCCTTCATTGGTTGTGCCTGAGCGGACCTGATGGGGAACTCCCTCTCAGTATTTTAAATGTATAGACCCGCCCCTTCTAAAGTTCCCCATCAGGTCCGCTCAGTGGACCATATGCGGAACATGAGAAGGGGCGGGTCTATACATGTATTACCAAAGTGAGAGCAGTTCCCCATCAGGTCCGCCCCCTCGGTATGTCGGACCCGCCTACGTCATTGGCTTGAGCGGGGAACTTCCTTCACTGTGTAATTTAAATTTACATAGTGAAGGAAGTTCCCCGCTCAAGCCAATGACATAGGCGGGTCCGACATACCGAGGGGGCGGACCTGATGGGGAACTGCTCTCACTTTGGTAATACATGTATAGACCCGCCCCTTCTCATGTTCCGCATCTGGTCCGCTGAGCGGACCTGATGGGGAACTTTAGAAGGGGCGGGTCTATACATTTAAAATACTGAGAGGGAGTTCCCTATCAGGTCCGCTCAGGCACAACCAATGAAGGACAGCGCTGGACATCGGGATCGCCGCGGGACACTGGATTTCACCGCTGGAATGTTTTTTTTTTTTGGTTTTTTTTAATAAAGGACTTTTTCAAGGTGTTTGTGTGTTTTTTTTAAACATTTTTTTACGCTTTCTTCGTGAAATGGTAGGGGTACAATGTACCCCTTACCAATTCACATGGGGGGGGCCGGGATCTGGGGGTCCCCTTTGTTAAAGGGGTCTTCCAGATTCCGATAAGCCCCCCGCCCGCAGACCCCCACAACCACCGGGCAAGGGTTGTGGGGATGAGGCCCTTGTCCCCATCAACATGGGGACATCCTCCCCATGTTGAGGGCATGTGGCCTGGTACGGTTCAGGAGGGAGGGGGGGCCGCTCTCTCGTCCCCCCCTTTTCCCCTGCGGCCGGCCAGGTTGCGTGCTCGGATAAGGGGTCTGGTATGGATTTTTAGGGGGACTCCACGCCATTTTTTTTTTAAAATTTGGGGTGGAGTTCCCTTTAAAATCCATGCCAGATCTGAAGGGCCTGGAATGGATATTTGGGGGAACCCCACGTCAACTTTTTTTTAAATTTGCGGCGGGGTTCCCCTTAATATCCATTCCAGACCTGAAGGGCCTGGTAATTGAATTCTGGGGAACCCCCACGCTTTTTTTTTTTTTTTTTTATCAATGACTTTTGTATGTATTGCCGGGAGCCGACAATTCATTAATAGCCGCGAGTCAGTTTTAAATGCATTTTTTTCTTTCAAAAATTACATTTTTTGCAGGGACAGTTCTAAGCACGGGAAACATGCGCCACTTTACATGCATATCATACACACCCCCCAGGTACGAAATTTAAAGGAATATTTCACTTTTATTTTTTCATTTTAAGCATTATTAAAATCACTGCTCCCGAAAAAACGGCCGTTTTTAAAACTTCTTTTTGCATTGATACATGTCCCCTGGGGCAGGACCCTGGGTCCCCAAACACTTTTTAGGACAATAACTTGCATATTAGCCTTTATAATTAACACTTTAGATTTCGAACGTTCGAGTCCATTGTATTTAATAGGGTTCTAAAGTTTACACGAACATTTTGTCTGTTCGCAGGTTCTGGTGCGAACCAAACAGGGGGGTGTTCGGCTCATCCCTGGTCACGCTAACGATTAAGAAAATAACAATCAGACACCAAACACACCTATGTTACAAGGTACAGAAGGAATATCATATTGGTGCCTATCAAATATTGTAATTTCATTCTGTTCAATAATATGTTAGTTGTTGCATTAAAACATATTCAGATAGAATTTTGGCATCTGCTAAGCATCATATGACATTTAAATACCCCTCAGAGCCCTTTAATTCTATTTATAATACTGTTGCGAATTGTCTGTTTTGTAACCTTTTTTGTAAATATTTTGCAAGGTTTTTTTTCCTTTCAGTAAACCAATATTTAAACATAGTTGAGTGTCTGAATACTTTAAATTAGAAATTAAACAATTCTTGCCTCTGTGAAGGCTACTGAATTTTAAAACTCTGTTACATTCCTGTCTGGGCATGGCAACAAGTGTCACAGACATTTCAAGTTCGGAACTGCTACACCAGATACCGTGAAAGGTGTGTGTTTCAGTTAAAACATGCTGCCATTTAGATTATTGTCCCATGAGCTTGGAAATTGCTGAATGTGACAGAGAGGGAAGTATGTGACAAATGGTGCAGCATTGTACAGGAGGAAGGGCGAGTGGAGAAGAACTCCAGCTGCCAGGAGGGTGAGGAATATGGTAAGTACGACTGCTTTTTTCTTTCGCCCTAAGCAAAATGAGCATGTAATCCTTATATGCTTGGGGGACCACTTCAAAGATATTTTTTTATGGGACCTTGAATTCAGCTTTAATTCAGAAATTAATGTCTTTGAATATCTTCATAGCCTCATATCTTTTAATTAATGAAAGTTTGTTAATTATATAAAATTCCCAAATTCACATTCATACAGTAAAAAACGTATATATATATATATATATATATATATATATATATATATATATATATATATATTTATTTTAGATATTTAAAAAAAAGACACATCCAAACAGGGTTGACTAATACTTGGTTGTATATTAATTTGTTCAAAAACACAGATTCTACCTAGTGAGTTACAGACAAAGTGAGTGAGTTACAGAGAGGATTGCATTTAAATGGTCTGCCCGATATCTATGTGCTTTTCCAGCTGTTTTTGTATTTTTTTTCACATTTCTTAGTTGTGTAGGATAGCTTTGTGTATATGTGTAATTTACAAATGTTATTTTCCTTTTTTTCTAATATATAACACATTTATACCAATATAAAATAAATCCACCTGCACTTTGGGTATCAAAAAATAAAGTTAGAAGCAGCTAGCACAATTTGCAGGCAACAAACATCAATACATGGAAATAGAATAAAGTGGAAAAAAGTACTTCACAAAAGTCCATACAAAGTCCATTGAGGCTAGGAACATGGAAAGCACCTCAGGTGTGTACATAACATCACCCGTTAGTGGTAAGAAGAATGGGGAGTCACGTGTGGTAGCTCCACCGATCATCCTCTCTGGAAAATCACAAGAGAGGATAATCAGTGGAGCTACGACACATGGCCTCACCACTCACGAGGACTGCAGCCATTTCAGAAAATGTTTCATGCTTTGATGACATGCTCATTTTGATTGTGTATAGTGTGAATATTCTGAAGTTTTAATAAATGTTGAAGTGCTTTTTAATGGTACATTATTAGGTGGTTCTGTTCTACTTTCTGATATGTATGGGTTGGCAATCTGACTTTTGGAGCGATTATCCATGAGGGAAGACTACATGTAAGCCATAACCCCTATGGAACTTTCCGGAAATCTGATTGTGTCCAGTGGTTAATTGAGGGTTGGTTGACCGCTTATATCTTAAGTGGTCCACAGTTTAAGATACGAGGCTCTGTGGGCTGTGGTGCAGGTGGCAGACTCCTATTTCTACTTAGTATCTTGTGACATTATATACACACCTGAGGTGCCTTCAATGTTCCTAGCCTCAATGGATTTTGTATGGACTTTTGTGAAGGACTTTGTTCATAAGTAAAGGAAGCGCTGCATTTTTTTCCATGTTACATGAAATAACTGAGTGATTTCAAGTACTGGGCCCTTTCAGTGTGTCACTATTCAAGGTTACTACATGTGTGTGAGAGAAAGAGCTGGGCGCACACCACTCAAAGCCACCTGTGAGGATCTGATGAGCTGCTGAAGAGATCCGGGTAGACCCTTCATTTTAACATTAATATTCCCATTATTTGTGCCTTTATTAAATTGTTTACTGTAATAGCCTCCCTGGGTGGCTGGATGCCGCCATCTTGAATGTGATGTCAGCAGCTCCAGCAGACTCAGATGTCACTCAAGTGACATTCTATAGTATTTCCCTGTGTCGGTGCCCGGGAATCAACGCTCACTGGAATGGTCAAACTTCTCACAAGTTCAAAGGCACACTATAAGGCCAGGTTCACGCTTATGCGAAATGGAATGCGGGTTTCCTTGCATCCAATTCACATGACAGGAGAGTGTGCCCGGCTTGCGATGGAGCCGATTCACACATCTCCGTGGCTGCCCCGGATCGGATTTGGAAATGGTCTTGTGCATCTTTGGCTGTGAATTCAGGCAGAAATTCGGACCTGAATCGGAGAACAGGGACATACCAGACCCCCTGCTTTAAGCCACAGCATGTCTGAACCCAGCCTAAGTGAATAAAAAATAGTTTATGGAAAGAAAAATGGAAGCATTTATAAAAAAATTGTGATTTTACTTGCAATATTTTTAAATTGATGGCAGGTGCGCTTAAAAAAAATACAGAGCTGCATTCATTTGTGTTTTTATATCCGTTTAGAGCTCACGCTGAGCATGAGCTCCAAACAGATTTCACTATGAGTAGCAAATTAAAAAGCAGGGTAAAAAAGGGCTGTTAACAAAGTGCATTTTCCTTTAAACTATTTTTTTTACCTGTCGTGTTCTCTCTGCGGCGAATATATTTTTTCTTCCCCGGCCAGCATCCTGTTGGCATTTTTTTTTTCTTATTAGTAATGCTTGGCTACATGAAGTAGTGACATGCGGCTTGAAATAGTGACACCCGGGTCCTTTTCATCTGCAGTAGTTGACATGTGTCAGCCAACCATTTTACCAGTGGACCAATAAGAGGCTAAGACATTTGACATTGCAGCCTCTGAGCAGTTCTCAGTACCTGTGAGATTTGGTGGCATTTTTTTTTTTTTTATATCCTTTAGCATTCTGCAAAATGTTAACTGTTTGTGTTTATTTGCTATTTGACTGTATTGCATTTTCTTTTCTTTCTTATTTTTTTAACCATGAAAATAAAATCTTCTTGTATAAATTACATCAGAGCTGTATTTTACTTTAGAATTACATTACGGATTAGTAAATTATTTCATTTAAAATGTCACTCATAAAAAAACGATGAAAAAAATAGAGGTTGTAACACCGCTTAGTCGGTCATGTGCCATTTTTAGTCACATAGCAACCGAAAATTATGCATAATGTCTTCAATTAAGTTGTTTTTGGTGTGCACAATAATTTTGCTTTTTTCATAACCAAGTTAACTGTGTTAATTCTGAGAAAAATGACAGAGATGTTTAAGTGCAGGATTGTGGGATATTGCATAGCTGTTTGCTGCCAGCTTTATTTCATTTTGATATGAGGATTTGGCTAGTTGTCATAATTAGCACCCTGGAATTGTTCTTTTTTTAGAAAAGGAGGGTGCTTGGCTTGTGATAAGGTGTGTTACATATTTTTTTACCTTGATAGAAGTGTATGGTAATTATTAATCTTGCTGTATTAAATTTCTTTATGGTGCATATAAATTTTATTACATTTTATAAATATTTTTACGCTGCTGATACTAAGCATTTGCACGAGGACCGGTACTTGTGCAAATGCTCTGATACCTGAAACCAATACTTTCAGGCTTGTTTCTTTCAGCAGTCAGTGGGATTGCCTTACTGACAGCTAAAATGTAAAAAAAAAACAAGAAAAAAACGGCAATTATCTGTTGTTAAGGAGTGGGCCTGCTGCGTCCTTAACAACTGATGACTCATTCAGCTGTCAGTGGGGTTCCCCTCTTGACAGCTGAAGTGTAAATGAAGTTCGCTGAAACAGAAAGATAAAAATAAACATTGTTTCTTTTTGTATTTTTCTGTTTATTCATCTACAGATCAAAAGGATGAACTTCGATCTGCAGATGAAGTCAGTTTAAAGCAACCTGTCAAGTTGAATTTTCCTCTGTTTAACCCCTTATTAACCCTTAATTTACACTAATCAGCCTTAATTAACTACTTATTCTCCTTCTCCATTTAATTATTATTTTCCTGCTGATTTTTTTGGTGTACTTCTATTTTATAAACTATTATTAATTAAAAAAAAAAATTGTTTGCTTTGTTCGTTAATATTTTTACACCTTTAACATATATTTACACGTTTCACATAAAAAAAAGCGCAACAAAAAATAAGTTTTTATTATTTTATAAATAACGCTTCAATGCTTTGTACCATTGCTGAAGTGTGAACAAAACAGTTGCAGAAAGTATCGGTAATTGGTATCAGTGAGTACCAAAAAAAGTATCGGTACTAGTATTCGTAAAAAAATGGTATCGGTGCATCCCTAGTTACTTTTTTTAAAACACTGACAACACTTTGTCTTCTGCAGTGAAACCACTGAGGTGTTGTCACCCTTGTTGCTGTATCTGTTTACATGTTGGCACCGTTGCTACCTCTATAAGGCCCCGTTCACACTTCAAATTATGATAAAACGCTCAGTTTTGTAGTGTGTTTTTGGAGTGACAGCATTCATTTTGAATGAGCTCCAAAAATGCACCAAAGAAGCTCATACACTGAGCCAGGAGCGTTTTTAACATGTTTTGCTGCAAATTTCACAACAATGCGGCAAAATCACATCATGTTTGGGGTGCCATTAAGAATGAATGGCATCCAAACAGGCTTCGTGCATTTTACCACCATTTTGCCACGATTTGGAATTGTGTGCAGAATCACAGCATTTCTGCTGCTGATTACAAATCACCAATTGTGAATGGGGCCTTAGTGCCAAAATTTGGTACACAAGCTTCTTTGGCGTGTTTTTTGAGGGAGGCCTATTTAAAATGAATAATGCCATACAAAAACATGCAAAAAAGCACAAGAAAACACGATACAGCAGTGTCGTTCAGGTGTGACAGGCCCTAAGTGATTAGCTATCCATAGCTCCACCAACAGCCCTTTAGACTGATAACCATTGCCGTAGCGTAGATGGTTGCAGGGGTCACAATTGTGACCACACCCCTGCTTCAAGGGGGCCCATTATGGCCTCCCTCTCACTTTACATTTTATGTCAATGTGCCTGTGTGGGTGGTGGGGTCACCTGAGAGGCTGCTGTGTTATGGGCAGACGCAAACCACTCCCCTCCCCTTCACACTGGTGCCAGATGGGACTGGACCACTGAGTGGAGGTGGGTCATGTGCTGAGGGAAATGATAGGAAGAACTGCGTGATCAGGGAACTTCCATCCTTTCTAGTGCGTAGACCCAACTTCTCTCCGCTGCTTCCTAACTCCGTGTCCTTTCTGTCCCTGCCCTTCTGTGAGCTGGTTTGGCCCCCCTCCTCCCTTATCTTCTCCCCTCAACTCTCCGTCCAAGACAGTCCGGTCTCTCCTCACCTCCCTCTTCTGCAGTCCCCTTACGCAAATATATATATAATTTATATACATATATATATATATATACTGTATATATATTGTTTCTAACTTGCTTTTCCAGTTTTGGGGGGTTTGTGAAAGGCAGGGGGGCTTTTTTACTGTCTTTGGGGGGTCTGATTGAGGAAGAGGGAAGTCAAAAATCTTCTTTCTTCCTCCTCAGTTCACTGGAGATTCTCTCTTCTCTGCTAAATTTTCCACCTCTGGGCTGGAGAATCTGGAAGGGAGAATTCTGACAGAGATCGCCAGTGAGGTGCAGAGATCATTCTGTTAATGACAGATTCTCTGTGTACTGAGATCATCAGGATCACAACTCATCTCGGTTTCATAAACAAACACCAAAAGGCTAAGCTAGCCTTTAAAAAAAAAAAAAAAAAAAGGAAAAAATAATTTAATATCTTTTTGCGGTGATGATTTGCTCATTTGTAAACTCACTGAACTCACTGTAGTGTTCAAAAGTGGTGCATTCATGGTTAATGCATAAGATCAACACAGCCCTTGTATCAGAATTTTTCAATAAGTTGGTAAGTTTTATTGGGAATAGTTCCTATTTCCTAATGTGTAAAACACTAATCTTATCTCTTAGGCGGCCTTTTTTAATCTTTTAACTCCAGAGGAACCCCTAAAATAATGCTCGGGTTTCAGGGAACCCTTATCAAAACAAATTAATTTTGATAAGGGTTGTCTTAGAGTAACCCTATACAGAGCCTAATGGTTTAATTGGTGCAGACCACCTTCTGCATGACCACCATTATATTTTACTTTAAAGAGTAACTCCAATTTTGTTGAGAAAAAAACACTACCCTCTGGGTGATCAATGTGCATTGCAAGGATTTTAACAAAACTTTGTTTCAAATTAAAAAATTCTAATTCTTTTGTTATTCTGAAGATATAGTTGTTTGTTTGTCTGTGTCCATGTGCATCTGAGTGAATCTGTATGGGTGCGGTTTTATAATTCTCAATCAGCACCTGCTCTTGCACCATGAGGAAATTGGCAAGGACTGCATCCCTTTAGATGGGATTTCCCTTTGGGAGCATCTCACCAAAAATGAAATTTTTGTTGCAGGGGATGCTAAAGATCTGACTTGTATCTTAGTGCAGACTTCTGGGAAAATCGGTAAGCCAGTCACTCAAGTAGGAAATGACATTTTCAGGGGGTGTTCTGTACACCATCTGTGCACAGAGCACCTTCAGGTGAATTTTACAGAAAATGACAGCTCTGCAGACTGAAAAGGAAAGGTCATTTTTATTAACATTCAATTACAATATGATCACTGCAGACAGTGACTGTAGCCATGAAATTAAGAGACACTTGCTTCTTGGGAGGAAAGCAATGGCAAACCTAGACAACAATGTAAAAAGCAGAGACATCACCCTACCGACAAAGTGCCATATAGTCAAAGCTATGGTAGTCCCAGTAGTAACCTATGGCTGTGAAAGTTGGACCATAAGAAAGACTAAACGCCGAAGAATTGATGCTTTTGAACAATGGTGTTGGAGAAGACTCTTGAAAGTCCTTTTGATGGCAAGAAGATCAAACCAGTCAATCTTGAAGGAAATCAACCCTGAATATTCACTGGAAAGACAGACTCTGAAGCTGAAACTCAAATACTTTGGCCACCTAATGCGAAGAGAGACATGGAAGGAAAAAGGAGAAGAGGACGACAGAAAACAAGATGGATAGATTGCATCATCGAAACAATGAACATGAAGCTAAGCAAGCTCCGGGAGGCAATGGAGGACAGAAAAGCCTGGCGTGCTATGGTCCATAAGGTCACGAAGAGTCGGACATGTCTAAATGACTGAACAGCAACAATAACAATGTGACTTGTGTCGCAATTGTACAAGCTATATATTTTTATTTTATTTTATTTGCTAATTTTTTTCCCCATAAAAGTAGAGTTAAGACTTTCTTTAGATTACATTGCCTTCAGAATATAATAAGATTAATGAAACTTTGACTTTAGTTTCCTTTAAAGAAAATTATCCCTTTTACAGTCATCTAAAAAGTTTAACTTATTGAATGAAATATGCTTGCATATTCAAAATGAATGTTGCAGGGATGTCAATACGTTCATTTTACTTTGCATAACTGTATGTGATTGGACTTTTAGTCCGTCACCCACATAAATGGCAATGGGTTAACGTTAGAAAAATATGAACTGAACAACATGTCTTGTTCCAGTAAACTGTGCGTCATTTGTTTCACCTATTTTACACCAATATGAACAGTTTCGACAGGTGATAATATCACTGACTAAAAATGTGTGAAAATGTATCAAACTTTCAACACAGCTTTGGTCACGATGAAGTAACACATAAACACAAAATGAGCATAGAGTGGAAACAATGCTTTCACTCAGCGGACTTCCCCTATATATTTCTTGGCCTTTTTTTTTTTTTTTTCTCTCAAGGCATGTGGTTGACGGTCTTTTCAGATTTTTTTTTTTCCGTCACGTTCTCAGTTCTCCAAATGATATGCAAAATAAATGAGCATTGTGGTAATTAGTGAGTGTTTTTCATTGGAGTGGGAGTTGATTATAATCTCCAGTGATCCCTCCCCTCTCTGTCTAGCCTGAAGATATTGCATCTGCCATCTCATCTACAATAATTGACTGCCAGTGTAATATAAAGGTATGATAATAGAGCACTGTGCATGATCCTTTCAGGATTCATTTCCATCATTTGTACATAGACTTTTTACAAGCATGTGCAGCATTAACTCAAGGGTAAACAAATTCAAATATTGTTGCTGGCATACGGATTGTTAGTCTAGAGGCAAGAGTATTTTTTTTAATATTAATTGACCTCATATATTGAGCTAGTATAGCAGTAAATTATTGTTTCTGGCACAATCCAATCAAGACAGCCTAAATTGCTAGTTATGGTACAAGCACGAGGGATGCTCTTTGATTTGGATATTAATATAGATCCAAGGCAAGGTAATATATGTAAATACTCTCGTATTGAAAGTTTGTGACTAAGGCTTTTGGAATAACTCAAAACGTAACTCCAGGCAGATATAAAAGAAACCAATAATGCAGCTGTGTATTCATTAAAACATTATATATCTTTTAAATTCATGGATTCTAGGTACGTGAACTTGTCTTGGCATCAGGCTCTTGCAGTTCCCTGTACAGCAGAGAAATGCTGGCCATAGATGGATCGAATACAATCATTAGATATCAACTTTTGTCGGGCGGTAGCGAGCATAGATGGATTTAAATTTGGCCAGTCCCTGCTGAACTGGCCAAATTTAAATCCATCTATGCCCGCTCCCACTCGACAGAAGTCGATCTAATGATTGACTTTTGCTGAACCGGATCGTTAGAAATATTTTTTGATCTGTGACTCGCAGCAGCTGATCAGTGTATTCTGACAGTGAAGGAGTCCAGATTTCAGAATACAATGGCACAGCGGGGAGGATTCCTTCAACTACCTTGCATGTGCGGATGGTAAAATCTGCTGGCTGATTGAAAAATACTGTGCCGTCTATGTTGCACCTTATAGTGGTTGTAAAGCCTTAAGTTTTTTCACCCTAATGCATTCTATGCATTAAGATGAATAACCTTTTGTGCTGCTGCAGCTCCCCCCCCCCCCAGATCCCCTCTTTTTCTTACCTGACCCCGTTCCGATCCAGCGATGTGCACGAGCGCAGTGGCTTCAGCTTCTGTTGCTCTCCTCATTAGACAGATTGATAGCAGCAGGAGCCATTGACTCCTGCTGCTGTCAATTAAAAGCTGTGACGGGGGAGCAGGGGAGGCAATGGGTGAGACACGGTTACCCCTATGGAAAGCTGTTTTCCATGGGGGCACCAAGTGAAGAGGAGGGGCCTGAAGCGCCAGCGGGTGACCCCAGAAGCAGACGATCGGGGCTGCTCTGTGCAAAACCATTGCACATAGCAGGTAACTATAGCTATGTTTGTTTGTTTTTTAAGGAAAAATGTAACGTTTACAACCACTTTAAGCCTGGAAAAGCCTATGTGCTAACAAGCAACTGGCTCATATGAGGAGAGAGCAGTGGGGTTGATTCACTAAACTGGAGAGTGCAAAATCCGGTGCAGCTTTGTATAAAAACCAATCAGCTTCCAGGTTTTTTTTGTCAAAGCTTAATTGAACAAGCTGAAGTTAGAAGCTGGTTGGCTACCATGTACAGCTGCACCAGATTTTGCACTCTCCAGTTTTAGTAAATTAACCCCATAGTGACAGAGAGATGAGCTCATCAAAAAATCAGGTTTCCTGCTCTGCCATATAGGATTATGATGCGTGGCAGATCTGTGTAAATCTCAGGATGGGATGGACAAAAATATACATCCTTTGGCAGGTCTCTTATGTTTGTATAATCTGTGTATGAGCTGTTTGCCTGGAGCTCAGCTTCAATAATCTAATTTAAGTGTGCAACAACAATTTACAGTAGCCATGGCAATCAATAAACTAATAGAAATAACCCTGATCTACTTTTGAACTTCCAAGTTCTATCTAATCCACTAAACTGTCAATAGTTATACTTTTTCTTGTCAATTTTGTTTATTACATTTTTGAAAAGAATTACAGACATATCCATAGTTTACATGTGAATTAACAAAAATATTAGTAGCAAGCATAGAAAATAAAGATGTACAATCTATAACTGAATTGAGTTCCAATAGTAAGCAAAGGAGGTTTAAGTTGATAAACGTTAAGCGATAGTCGATTTGTCATGAAATTAAAACATGTTTGAAATTGAATATAATAACCTACAAAAGATATATATATATAATACATAATACATAATGCAGTATATAAATATATATCTTTAGTGAGACTAAAAGTAGTAGAGATTCCTAACATTATTTAACCACAAATAGATATATAATAGAATGAGGAAATAAATATAGAAACAGATATTAACTACGGTACATAACTAGCAGGTGTGTAGTAATGGTATGGTTCTCAATAGTTATAATATAAAAATAAAAAATAAGGAGTATCGATTTAAGAACCTTGCTACTAAATTTATAAACAATGGATATCAAAGAAAAAAAAACAGACTTAGGAAGAGTAATAGGATAGAAGGAAAGAGAAAGATAAGAAAAATAAAGATAGGAAAGGTGAAAGGAAATAGAGGAGGTCCCCGGGGTTACTATAATATTAGACACTTGTATAAATATATATACACCAAGTATAGATTTGCATCTGTGTTAACAAGGTCTCAATAGAGTGGTGTGGCGGAGAGGAAATGGGTCACCCAAGGATTCCAAATTTTCTCAAATTTTTCTATTTTATCATTGGATATGGCTTCTGTTTTGGAGCGAGTCATAGCTTGGTTAATTCTATTTTGGTTTCAGAAACTGTCAATGTAGCTGTCTTCCAAGCTTTGGCGATTGT
Organism: Rana muscosa; assembly: GCA_029206835.1. Taxonomy (NCBI): domain Eukaryota; kingdom Metazoa; phylum Chordata; class Amphibia; order Anura; family Ranidae; genus Rana; species Rana muscosa. The sequence continues at coordinate 629,421,792 of CM055116.1, read as the reverse complement.
CTGCTTTGCAGCTGTGGTGATTTGTAGTAAAAGGCTAAATTGGGTATGAGAAATCTTGGCATGCTTCAAGTTTAGGAGTGCAATTAGAGGATCTACTTTAAAAAAATCTCTTTCCAAAATGGTTTTGCAATTGGGCATTCCCAAAATATGTGTATATGGGATCCTAATTCACCACAGCCACGAAAGCAGAGTGAAGAGAACTGTGAACCATATTTTGCAACTCTAGTAGGGACCAGATACCAATGCAAAAGTTCTTTATAATTTGTCTCTTGAGCTATAATATTTTGCAAAGATGTTTTGGTTGCAGTCCAAATTTTACTGTCATGGATATGCAGTAGTGTTTGTCTGTCAGCTTACCCATGTGTTCATCTTAGAGGCCTGAGCCCTTTCACCTGGCTTCCTTTATAATCTCCTCCCAGCCTGACTCCACCCCAGGCCCTATCACAGAACACTATATTAACCTGCAAGCCTGCTTTGCTGATCAACGTGTTTGTTAGGCATTGTGTGTTTGGGTTCCTGCCTGCCGTGTGCTACGTCTGTCTCTCTGTTACATATTTGGCTTGTCCCCGACTATCCCTGTCTGCTCGAGACCCTTGACCTTCGGCTCGTTCTTTCGTTATCCTTGTCTGCTTGTGGCCCCTGACCTTCAGCTTGTTATTCGGTTCTCTCATATCTTGTGCTGCTGCTTCCCCTCTTTTCCCCTTATCCTACGGGGCGTGAGCTAGGAAACTCCAGGGGCCGCGACCTGGTCCCAGCCTGCAGCATAACATCCTCACCACTAGAGGCCCTGGAGAAGACCTGCTGGGTCTTAGACTCCGCGCCCTGGGGAATCTTGGCTCTAGCTTCCGTTAGGATCCTGGTTGTGCTCCTCTGGTTCCGCTTTCCACAACCACCCAGTTTCCTATCCGCAGAAGCCAGCCATAGGGTTCACTACCTCGCGGTGCACTCCTGTCCCCCTACGGTGTGCATCTGTCACCTGGCCACAGGTGACCTTGACAGTTTGATCAGCCATGAACCCGGCTGACATCCCGTTACCCGTGGATGATCCGTTGCAGGGCATAGTTTGCAGACTTGAAACCCAGGAATCGAATCAGACTCAGGTGATGCGATTCCTCCAGGATCTGGCTTCTCGCTTCGAGCAGCTTCAGGCCTCCTTGGGAATTCTGAATCCGCAACCTCAAATACAACCAGCGGCTGCACCTATTGCACCAGTCGCAGCCACACACTCACTACAACTGCCAGCTCCGTCCCGTTTCTCTGGGGACTCCAAGGCTTGCAGGTGGTTCCTTAGCCAATGCACAATTCATTTTGAGCTCCAGCCCCAAAACTTCCTGTCTGATCGGGCTAAGGTAGCCTATATCATTTCCCTCCTCTCTGGTGAAGCTTTAGCCTGGGCAGCCCCTCTGTGGAAACTGAATGATCCAGTGGTTTCTAGCCTGTCTGGCTTCTTGAAACTTTTTCGAAATATCTTCGAAGAACCGGCTCGTGTCTCTTCAGCGGCCAGCGCCCTTTTACGTCTCCGCCAAGAGTCTGCTTCTGTGGGACAGTATGCCCTTCATTTCCGCATACTGTCGGCTGAGTTGAGCTGGAACAATGAGGCCTTAGTCGCAACCTTTTTGCATGGCCTGTCTGATAGAGTGAAGGATGAATTAGCAGGAAGAACCATCCCCACTGATCTGGCCGGCGTTATCTCCTTGTGTAACCAGATCGATATTCGCTTTCAGGAGAGGACCTTAGAAAAGCAACGCCAGCACTCCTTGGTTCTTAGTCAGCCTGAGCTCCCCTCTCTTCGACCCGTAGAGCATCTCCTACCAGCTGAGGAACCCATGCAGCTGGGTCGGACCAGGCTATCCCCCGAGGAACGTGCTAGGCGCAGAACTCTTGGTCTGTGTCTTTACTGCGGGGGCAAAGGTCATTTTCGTGACACTTGCTCTCTTTGTCCAGAAAAATGTTCGGGTCCACTTTATCTGGAAAGTGGAGTATTGGACCCAGAAATATCACCTTCCCCTTCTCGTCTTCTGCTTTCTGTGTTCCTTCATGTTGGTGCTTCTTCTCATTCGGTCTCAGCATATCTGGATTCCGGAGCCGCTGGTAATTTCATGGACTGGGAAATCGCATCCTCCATGAGACTTACTCTTTTGCCCCTCACCACACCATTGGTGGTCTTGGCGATTGATGGTACTGTTCTCCCAGGGGGACTTATCCGCTTCCAGACCCTCCCTGTTAAGATGTCGGTAGGGACACTCCACCAGGAGTGGATATCCTTCCTTATCTTACCCAAGGCCTCAACGCCTATAATTTTGGGTCTCCCATGGTTACAGCTCCATTCTCCTCTTGTGGACTGGACTACTGGACAGATCCTGGCTTGGGGTCCCTCCTGTTCCTCGTCCTGCCTACCCAAGGTTGCCCCCTGTGAATCTGAGCCGGTCATTCATTCCAGGTTGCATAACCATTTACATTTCTCTGTCCCTAACCACCCTTGGACGCACAGCCAGGCTAGCTTGTCTACAAGTCCTGCAGTCGCTACGTCTTGCGATGCGATTCAGGTAGTCGCTACACCTGACTCAGCTATTCACTCTGCCTCTGTACTAGTTATGCCAGTCCAGCCCATGCCCAGTGAGCCTCCTACTTTTTCTTGTTCGGGACATTCTGCTTGTCCTTCAGCTATTCAGCTTGACTCCGGCGACATGTCACCTTCTAACCAACCTGACTTCAGGGTTCCACTGACATCTGCCCAGTCTGATGGTCCTGTGCAAGATGACCAGTTCCCCTTTAAGGGTCTAGGGGACCCTCCTCAGATTCCTGTTGATCCTCTCATGCCCTTGCTTATTCCTAGAGAGCCTTTGGTCCTCAATAGATCTTCTTGTCATCTCCCTACCTCGTTTTCGGTCTCTGAGGATAATCTTAAGTACGAGGTTAGACAAGTTCTGGATTCTCGGCTCTGCAGAGGCATTCTTCAGTACCTTGTGCATTGGAGAGGTTTTGGTCCTGAGGAGGCGTCTTGGATCGCTGCATCTGATGTCGCTGCACCTCATCTGTTGAGAAGGTTTCATCAGAGATTTCCCTTTAAGCCTGGGCCCAGGCGGGGGAGGGCCCATAAGAGGGAGGGTACTGTCATGGATATGCAGTAGTGTTTGTCTGTCAGCTTACCTTCCTTCCCATGTGTTCATCTTAGAGGCCTGAGCCCTTTCACCTGGCTTCCTTTATAATCTCCTCCCAGCCTGACTCCACCCCAGGCCCTATCACAGAACACTATATTAACCTGTGCACTGCAAGCCTGCTTTGCTGATCAACGTGTTTGTTAGGCATTGTGTGTTTGGGTTCCTGCCTGCCGTGTGCTACGTCTGTCTCTCTGTTACATATTTGGCTTGTCCCCGACTATCCCTGTCTGCTCGTGACCCTTGACCTTCGGCTCGTTCTTTCGTTATCCTTGTCTGCTTGTGGCCCCCGACCTTCAGCTTGTTATTCGGTTCTCTCATATCTTGTGCTGCTGCTTCCCCTTTTTTCCCCTTATCCTACGGGGCGTGAGCTAGGAAACTCCAGGGGCCGCGACCTGGTCCCAGCCTGCAGCATAACATCCTCACCACTAGAGGCCCTGGAGAAGACCTGCTGGGTCTTAGACTCCGCGCCCTGGGGAATCTTGGCTCTAGCTTCCGTTAGGATCCTGGTTGTGCTCCTCTGGTTCCGCTTTCCACAACCACCCAGTTTCCTATCCGCAGAAGCCAGCCATAGGGTTCACTACCTCGCGGTGCACTCCTGTCCCCCTACGGTGTGCATCTGTCACCTGGCCACAGGTGACCTTGACATTTACCTTAGGTAAACGTCTCTAAGCGAAGTCCAAGGTCCCTCTCCCATTTCATCATATTTGATGGTGGATCTGTGTTTGGTAAAGTCATAAGTGAATTATACAATAGTGATATGAGACCTTTTGAGTGGGGTCTTGTTTGCAAATGTGTTCAAAGTGCGTTATTTCATTTATATTACTTTTGCCTTGTATATATGGTGTGAAAAAGTTTTTGATCTGTAGATATCGAAAGAGTTCTGAGTTGGGGAGTTTGTGTTTATCACAAAGTTTAGGGAATGATTTAAAGGAAGTCGGTGTCGTTAGATCAGATAGTTGGGTTAGATTCCAGGAGGTCCATTGTTTAAAAGACTTTGGAAATATACTAGCTGGGTAGAACAGTGGGTTTCTGAGAAATGACAAGAGGGGAACATGTGGAGATTGTAGTCCAGATGATAATTTGAATTTATCCCAAATGGATATTGTATGTTTGGTGATCTTATTTTTGATAGTTTTATAGTCGGATGGGTTGGTCCATAATAGGTTTGTTATAGAGAATGGGTCACAATCAATTGCTTCGAGTGCTACCCAATGAGGAATCTCGCTGTTTGCATGGTATTTAGAAATAAGTGCTATTTGAGCTGCATGGTAGTATGTAGCAAAGTTAGGAAATCCTAGTCCACCTTTTAGTTTGGGAAAGTACAGTGTTTGTTTAGATAGACAAGACTTCTGAGAGCCCCAGATAAACGCTAAGGTTTTTCGTTGGAGATTCCTAAGAAAGTAAGCCGGAACTGGAATGGGTAACACACAAAACAGATATAGAACTTTAGGCAAGATAGTAATTTTGATGACATTTATTTTCCCGATCCATGAGATTGGCAAAGATGACCATTGTTTAAGATGATTTATGATTTGAAGTAGCAATGGAGGAAAATTGGCCGAGAATAGATCAGATAAGTTGGGAGCTAGATTGATTCCTAAGTAGACCAAATTAGATGTAGACCAAGAGAAAGGGAGAGAGGATTGTGTTTGTTGTAAGATGTGAGGAGGTAAGGAGATTTTTAAAGCTGTGGATTTTTGAGGGTTAATTTTAAGTCCAGAAATGTGGGAAAAATGTTGTAGTTTATTTATAAGGTTGGGTGCTGAAATATGAGGGGAAGACATAAAAATTAAAATATCGTCAGCAAATAGACACAACTTATGTTGATGACCAGCTAAGTCTAGTCCTATAATTGAGGGATCTAAACGTATGGTCTGAGCATGGGGTTCTATAAGAAGGGCGAAAAAAAATGTGGATAAAGGACAACCTTGACCGGTTCCTCTATGTATGTCAAATAAAGGTGATTTGCACCTAGCATATTTGACATATGCTTTTGGGGTATTATATAAAGAGGAAACCCAATTAAGAAAGTGAGGTCCCAAGCCCCAACGTTGTAGTGTGAAATGTAAGTAGGGCCATGACACTGTGTCAAAAGCTTTTTTAATATCTAATGACAAAAGACACATGGGTATTTGTTGTGTTTTGGCTGCTTGGATCAGTAGTGTTGCCCTGCGTACATTATCTGCTGCTTGGCGGAAGGGCATAAACCCAACTTGGTCCTTATTAATTAGTGAGCCTAGAATATTGTTTAGACGGGTCGCTAGAATTTTAGCTAGCAGTCTTATATCAAGGTTGAGTAGAGATATGGGCCTATAATTAGCGCATGATGTGTCGTCAGATTGGGGTTTGGGTATCATTGTGATTATGGCTGTTAGGGTTTCAGGGCGAAAGGATTGATTATTAAGAATCGAATTGAAAGCGTTTGAGAGCATTGGTGCAAGAAGATGGGAGATTTTTTGTAATATAGGGAGGAAAAACCGTCAGGGCCTGGTCGTTTGTTTAGCTTAAGTGATTTGATAGCTTGTTCAACTTCTATAGTTGTAATAGGCCTTTCAAGATCTTCCTGATAATTTGATGGAATAGTTGGGAGAGTAATTTGTGAGAAAAATGTTTCTGCAGAGAATTGGTCAAATGGTTCTCCCTTATTATATGTATTTGTAAGATGTTTGTGAAAGGTTTGTAGTATCTTTTCTGGATTGCTAGTATAAGTGTTATGTGGCGTTTTCAGTCGGATTGGTTTAAATGGGCTATTTAACTTTTTAAGAGCTCGGGCCAGAAGAGTACCAGGTTTATTGGCATTAAGATAAAAATTTATGTTTGGAGTTACGTAAGGTTTTGTCTACTGAGTCAGATAAAAAAAGATCAAGTTTTAGTCTGGCTTCGTCTAAATGAGATTTAGTTACAGGAGTTGGGTTCGTCTGGAAGTTTGTGTGGCAGATATTAAAGTTTTCTTCTAATTTTTGTTGTAGTTCCTGCTTTTCTTTTTTAAGGTAGGATGCTTGGCGTAGACAAGTTCCGCGTAATACGGGTTTGTGAGCTTCCCATAGAGTTAAAGGAGATATGTCAGGGGTATTATTATTTTTTAGATACTCTTTTATGGCTATTTCTAAATCACAAGAATGTGATGGATGGGATAAGGTTGAGTCATTAATATACCATGTGTGGTCTTGTTTTTTGGGTAAGAGAGAAGCGAGAGAGGAAATTATTGCAGAATGGTCAGTCCATGTAAAGGGTAAAATAGATGATGTGATCAGTTCCGGGGACATAATTGATATTAGAATATGGTCTATACGGGAAAATGATTTGTGTGGATGGGAATAAAAGGAGTATTGACGTTTAGTTGGGTTGATTTCTCGCCATGAATCTAGTAAGGTATGTTTTTGTAAGAGTCTTTGAAACCTTCGGGATTGTGGGTTAGATGCAAGAGGGGTAGGTGATTTGTCTATATAAGGGTATAAAACTTGATTCGAATCTCCACAGATCAAAAGTGTGCCCAGTTTATGTGAATCAATTACTTGAAACAGGTGGGAGAGAAAGGACGATGGACTTCTGTTAGGTGCATAGTAGGACACTACTGTGATGGGAATATCACACAGTTGCCCTGTAAGAATAAGATAATGACCATCAAGGTCTTTGATCTCAGTTTGTAGAGAAAAAGGTGTAGTTCTATGAAATGCAATTAGTACCCCTCTTTGTTTAGTTTTGGCTGAAACGGTAAAAACTTGGGGATATAGTGTACCAAAATATTTAGGTGTCGAAGAGTCTGAAAAATGGGTTTCCTGAAGGCACACTATGTGTGCTTTTGAGAAGGACAGTGATCGAAAGACTTTGGTTTGTTTTTGTGGAATATTTAGACCTTGAACGTTTAAGGTAAGAACATTTAAAGGAGCCATTACATTGGTTCATAGAGAAAATTGCTTAATACAATAGTCATAAAGTGCAGATTAAAGTTTAGATTAAAGTTGAATCCGGGGAGAAGAAAAAGGATTGAAAAAATAGAAAAGGAGTATTGAAAAGAGAAAAAAAAGGAGAGTCATTTTGAGATAAATAGCTTACAGTAACTTTTAGACAATAAAAGAATAAAACACTGACTTTCCAAACGTGCAAAAAAAATGCAGGCTCGGAAGCGCAAAGTCTATCCGAGGAGGCCCCTCACACAAAAAATGGAGAGTCCTGGGACAGAAAAAAAATGGAGGACGCAGTGACAAATTCTCGGGTCTTCCACGGCCTAAAAAGTATATCTAGAGGCAAAAGTTTAAATTTAAACCCAAACATGGCAAAGAATATAAAAATAGTCATTATAAATATAAAGAAAATAAAAAAATAAGAGGGGTTAGTAGAAATTTAACTATAGAGTACACAAGATGGTTATAGTCAATTAATTTAGGTATACTATGTACAATAACGAATAAAGTAAACATTTTGTTGAGTTGTGTTGGTTACCTCAGGGTTGTCAGTTGTGGGTGAGAACTTGACATCTCATGTAGTTCGGATGATGAGTATAGAATGTAAGTTAATATATGTATATAAAAAAATATATATAATAAAAAAAATTCACTTCCATTCAGTAAATGTTTTCTTTTTTTTTTCCTTTCTTTATTAAACAGACCAATATAATAAAATATGATGTAATAAAATATATTATACCATATTTTAATATAACATAACATAAGATAAGATAAGACCCTCATTCTTATTAATAAAGGGGGTAGGGAGATGGGGTAGGCAGGGAAGGTAGAGGTAAAGGAGTAGGAGGGAGGGTAAGGGAATATGGAATAAGGCAGGGGATGAGGGGAAAGGAAGGATGGAAAGGGCATAATGGTAATTGGGAATTTTAAGATTTCAACTATCTTAGTCTAGAGAGGGTCAAAAATAGAGAATAAAAAATGAGACAAAAAAAAAAAAAAAAAAACATATATATGTATGAACAATATATATATATATATATGCAAGTATATATTAATGGAGAATCTATAGGACAATTGATGAAAATAGGCAGTTAATAACTGGATAATGGGCTCTGGACCATTCTGATGCAAAAACCTGTATAGAAGAGAGAAATATTAAGAAAAAAAATGAAAAATGAAAAACATCTTCAATCCATGGAGTCTGGAGGGTTTAGTTATGGGGAATTAAAGTGTCCCCTCTTGGATAAGTTTTGTCTGTGTCGATTGCTTCCTGCTTTGGAGGTATTTTGTGGGAAGCTGGATGCTGTTTGTCGCCGGGGACTAGATGGTGGTCCATCGCAGAGGTGGAGTTTTTGTAGGGTAATTTAGTAGTTCATCAGAGGATCTTCATGTTTTTGTTGCTTTGATATGTGAACCGAATAGAAAATGGGAAACCCCATTGGTAAGGTATCTGGTGGTGTTGTAGTTTCTGTAACAGAGGTTTCATCGTGCGTCTTTTAGCGACAGTTATTGGGGATAAATCAGCAAAAATCTGGTATTAGTGCCCTTGGAAACTGAGGTTTTCCTTACCTCTAGCAGCAAGCATAATTTGTTCTTTAGTGCGAAAAAAATTAAATTTTGCAATTATGTCGCGAGGGGGGCCTTCTGATTTACGGGGTGCAAGAGCTCTATGAATTCTGTAGATTTCCAATCTCTCAATTGGAATTGATGGTGTTAGTTCTTGAAAGAGGGCGGTAATAGTAGATGATCGGTCAATAATGGTCTCAGGAATACCTCATATGCGAAGATGTTCTCCAAATTTTCCAAACGCGTTTGCAGCAAAAGTTTTTCCTCTTTAAGTGATTCTAGTTAATTTTCATGTGTAATTTATTAGTTTCCACTTCTTCCATTCTGTCTTCTAAGTCAGCGGTGCGCTGACCTAAGTCACGGATTTATTTGATTAATTTCCCAGTAATATGGTCGGAGGTCTGCTTTAAGGCTTTCTGCAGCATGTTTTCAAAATATCTGAATGTTGGTGTTGAGAGGTGGCACCATACTCAGAGTCTGTGTCATACAGTGTATGAGGTAACTGCTGCTGCTTCTTGTCAGCGTGAGGTGTACCTGTGTGAGGAGAGCCAGGCAGTGCCATCTTACAGGCGCTTCTGAAGAGATTTTCTTTGATGGATTTTGCCTTGGCTTTCCCCCTGGAGGCTCCCAAGACCATACTAAAACATTCTTCAGGTACTAATAGAGAGGTAGGTAAGTTTTGTTACGGTTTACCCTGCCGTGTGGGTGTATGTAACGACTGCGGGGTCCCGGGAATATCTGAGCTTCAGCGTGACATGTCCGTCGCCGTCAGCTCTGCGTATGCACCTCCAATAGTTATAATTTTTAACACTTTTGTTTCAGAAACACATTCAGTTCCTCCAATGAAGATAATAGCCTGGGATATGGGCAGGTATTCCCATTGTTGGAGGACTGAGCATGTGGCTTGCTGTTACAGTATCAATCACCATGTCCTTTAATTCCATAGTGCCCCAGGGGGTATTGTAAGGGGTAATGGATTTGTTTCCAGTTAAGTTTTTGCTAACCCATCCTAGTCAATTGGTACATGAAAATGTTGTACCTCATCACCATGGCAGCTTGTAAAAAAGGCACAATAGAAAAGCCTTATTCAAAAAAAAAAACTCCCCTGCCTCCAACATTTGACCATTTAGAAAATCAGAGCTAATAAAACCCCTAGGTTTTTTCATTATTTTTCAAGATTGCATGTAGGGGAAAAACTGCCCTGTGTCTGCTGTGAAGCTCCACAATGATTTTCCAATAGAAATCCAGTGCAGCAAGTGGCCTATTGGCTTGTAGGACAGCTACACAGTCCAGGTCCTGTATGGTGATCAAACAATAGTTATATTACATGAATAATAACAAAAAACTAAGATAGCATAGGAACTGTTCTGAAGAATTTTTTCAATCCATGCGTCTACTTTTTAATTTCCTTTGCACTATAGTAACCAGGTAAGGGATGCAAAGGAGCCTTTCATTCTTTTTTTTTTTGCCCAAAAAAAGTGCTAGAGAGATGAGAGGTGAAGGACATTAGGGTTGGAGAGTTGCTATTTGAGCAGAAATTGTGCAACAAAATGCTTGTAAAATGCTCATGTTGCACATTTTCGGGCATTCCCATTGAAGTCTATGGGGCCCAATCTGCCAAAAAGAAGCTCATGTACTTTTTTGGGCAACAGGCCTTTTGCTTGAGGCAATAGAATGCTCAGATATGAACAGGGGCCATTGAAATTAATTGGATTTGGCTTGTTGAGCGTTTTAGAGCTACAAGTAGAAAATCACTGTGTGAACGAGGCCTCAGTCATAACACACAATGATGGATCTAATGCTGGGGCAACTAAAACCTGGTCACTATGGGTTACTATATTTGTATATAGTTATTTTACTCAACAACTAACTTTAACCACTTGTCCCCCGCCCACTGTCAATTGACGGCGGGCGGAGGACACTCTCGTTCTGGGAGGACGTCATATGACGTCCTCCCTTTAAAATGACCTAGGGCGCGCGCGCGTGCCCGCCGAGTTCCCAAGGCCCCAATGCGCGTGCCCGGCGGCCGCGATTGCCGCCGGGCACCCGCGATTGCCCGGGAAACGAGCAGGAATGTGGATCTCTGTGTGTAAACACAGAGATTCACGTCCTGTGAGGGAGAGGGGACCGATGGTGTGTCCCTTGTACATAGGGACAACCATCGGTCCCCTCCCCCAGTCAGTCCCCTCCCCCACAGTAAGAACACATTGAGGGAACATATTTAACCCCTTCCCGCCCCCTAGTGGTTAACCCCTTCCCTGCCAATCACATTTATACAGTAATCAATGCATTTTTATAGCAGGGATCAGTGTATAAATGTGCATGGTCCCAAAAATGTGTCAAAAGTGTCCGATGTGTCCGCCGCAATATCGCAGTCACAATAAAAATCGCAGATCGCCGCCATTACTAATAAAAAAAATAAAAATAAAATAAAAAAAGCTATAAATCTATCCCCTATTTTGTAGACGCTATAACTTTTGCGCAAACCAATCAATACGCGCTTTTTGCGATTTTTTTTTTTTTTTTTTTTTTTTTTTTTACCAAAAATATGTAGAAGAATACGTATCGACCTAAACTGAGGAAAATTTTATTTGAAAAAAAAAATGGGTATTTATTATAGCAAAAAGTAAAAAATAGTGTTTTTTTTTCCCAAACTGGACGCTCTTCTTTTGTTTATAGCGCAAAAAATAAAAACCGCAGAGATGATCAAATACCACCAAAAGAAAGCTCTATTTGTGGGAAAAAAAGGACGCAAATTTTGTTTGGGAGCCACGTCGCACGACCGCGTAATTGTCATTCAAAGTGTGACAGCGCTGAAAGCTGAAAAATGGCTTGGGCAGGAAGGGGGTTTTCGTGCACGGTAGGGAAGTGGATAATTATATTATAGAATTATCTGACATTACAGATAGCAACACCCACATTTTATTCAAATTTTTAGCAACGTAGTACTGAGTTTGGGGCACAATTTCACCCTTCTTGTGACACCTGCTTATCAAGATTACTACCGGGGCAACATTTCATTTTTGACACGCATTAAAAATCAGTATTTTTCATTAGAAATTATTGTAATTAGTGTAAACAAACACAATTGTTTTGTAAATATAAAAAATGGGGTTGCATCAAGTAAATAGATACCAAACATGTCAAGTCCTAAAATTGCGCATGCCAGTGGAATTGCAAAAAAACTGCTCCCCAAAATTCTTCATCGGTGATGCTTTTAAAGCCCTTACAGGTCATATGCATAGAGTTAACTGTGAACTATGACCCGAGAATTATTACTCTCACTGCAACATACTCAATGATACGTCACATGTGTGGCGCAGTTGATGTTTACATGCATGTGCTTGCCCTACTCTGCAATTTTATTAGGGGTATGTGCAGGGGACACAAGGGTAAAGATAATATTTAAAAAAAAAATTATACAATTTTATTTACATTTACTTAATTTTTTAGCTATTGAAGTAGGTTAACAAGCCCCCCCCCCCCATGTGCTATCATGGGCAGGTGACAGCTACTCATTAGGATGTAATTAGTATATTAGACCCCCAATTTCTCTTCTGCCCTCCTATGTTTCTATTCCAGAGGAAATTGTATTGGAATAGCTGCACCTTCAGCTGCAGCTACAGGAATGACAGCTGTGACCCTGAAAGGGATGCAATACACATCACTTCCAGGGTTATTAGTAGCAGGAAGGTTTCTCCTGCACTTGCTGGGGAAGCAGTTTCCTGCGGCCCCTAGCTCTCCGGTAAAACAGAAGAGCCTGAGAACCAACATGGTTTGTGGGTTCCCTTTGAGAGAGCTGTAAAAGTGATCGGTTGGCTCTAGAGCCTCCCGATCACTGCAGTAGTAGCTGTGAACTTGACTCGACCGCTTGTCCACCATGCCATTTATAAACATACCTTGGTAGACAAGTGGTTAATGACCATGAAAATGGGAAAGAAGTAACATCTTTGTGATTTTTCAGTATATATTAATGAAGATAACAGCTGTTGCATTAGTCTTCTGACAGGTTTGCTTTAAAAAAGCTATCATGGTAGTTCAGGGAGTTCCCATTAATTTCATTTAAATCAATAGGCCTTTTCTAAAATGACTTTTTGGAGGAACTGGCTTTGTTGTATCAGAATATTATATTTTCCAATGTGTACTAGATACATTAACACAAGGAAAATGGAAGATGATTCTTGTTTTTTATTGGGTAGAAGCATTAATAAATTACACTTTGACTGTCCAGGCCAACCGTTTTTACTTTCTAGTAGCCTGCTCACCTTACTTCTCAGTTGCTCTGTAAACAGGTTAAAGGCCGTCTTTGACAACCTCCTTTTACTACCAACAGGCAGCTATGACTATCAGTCGCATATGTCAGAAAAAAAGGAAATCTTGCATCCCAGCAGACAGAATATTTAAAAGAGATTTTGCATTTATTAATTTCATCTGTTTTGCTATAAAAATTAAGTTTGATCCGTTTTTGTAAATATATATTTCATGTAGTGTCAGTTTAGTGTTCTCTACAGTATGACAGAAAATACATTCAGGATTATTGAGACATAGCTAATGAGGTTGGTAACAGGTTGCCAGAGGGCAAAACCGCTCTTATAAGCTGAACAGTGCTGCAAAGCTGCACAGAGGAAGCATAAATGAACTCACAGGCACATGCTGCACCACTATTGTTTCATTGGCTCTAAATCATTCTGTCATTACATTATAGTCAAGTGGAATTCCAACCAAATCAGTTTTGGCAGGCCTAAAAAATTATTTCAGTCTTTATGTACAAAACTGCTGCAGGGAGTCTGTTAGCACTTAAAAGATAACGTGAAGAAGAACCAGAGGGCTGGTACCAAAGTCACATAGGCAGATAAAAAAAAAAAAACTAGTATTCCTTTTTCAACGTCTTGTTTCACGTTTTGTTCACATATTGGCTGTACCATGTTAAATATCATTCAGCTTGGTGCTCTCTTTCAAATGTAATTGCTGTAAGGCAGCCTTATTTGCAAAAAATTAAGACTTGAAAATGTTAGCTGTGAAATGTAAACTCAATGGCATTATAGATATATGGATTGTAACATGTTTTTTTTGAGTGCCATAATAAATGTTTTTATTTTTCCAAATAAATTGGATATTTTTTGCAGGCTGTGTGTGCCCTTGACTTGGGTCTCTGCCAGAGAAGGTACAATCTGTTTCATTACAAACAAAGTGTATAAAAATCTCCTTGCTCAAACAGCTTGGAATGGGATCAAGGTGTGCAATTGTACAATTGTTCAGACGGTGACCTTGGAAAAGAGTCTTTTTTTTTTTCTTTCTAAAGCTACACAGTTGGCAACAGGGCCAGACGCTGGCATCTCGGTGGCATGCTATGCTTTGTTAAATAGTTGGCAGTAGCTCAGCATTGAGATCTTGTAGCAGGTAGGCATAAAACTTTGGTTTATTTTTTAAAAGTCACTCCAAAAGCTAATGCACATATACAGTAAGCAAAGACACTGCTTATCACATATCTAAATGAAGTCAGTTTTATATCTCTGCACCAGCCTGGAGTCCCCCCATCCTTTCTTATCACATTAACACTCTTATTATTGTTATTAACAGCTATACTGTCACCAGGCTCAAGCCAGCAAAATCTTTACACATGGTTCTGAGGAAAGATGGATAAAAGGCTACAGGTCACATTTAGACTTTTATTCTTTTTTATTATGCTGGGAAATCTAGGGCTGTTGTAGTGAGAGCGTTTATTGAGACAACATGGAAAACAAATTACTTAAACAATATACACACTACAGCCATGTGTAAAATCAACAAATGAAGACCACAGCAACCATTTAGAGAAATGGTACACATGCAAATAAGACGATCAGATGATGATTCCCAGGCCTATGTAAACTGAAATAGACTAGGGAAAATTGTAGTCTGTTTTGGATAATTTTAGAGAGGGACAGTCATTTCCCACTAGATGGTGCCAGAGGTGTCTAGCCATGGTCATCCCTTATTCGTGCCCACTGACATTAACATGCATGCATGATCAATCTGTCTTGCCTACAGTCAAGCATGGTGGTGGGAGTGTCATGGTCTGGGGCTGCATGAGTGCTGCTGGCACTAAGGAGCTACAGTTCATTGAGGGAACCATGAATGCCAACATGTACTGTGAAATTCTGAAGCAGAGCATGATCCCCTCCCTTCAGAGACTGGGCCGCAGGGCAGTATTTCAAAATCGTAACGACCCCAAACACACCTCTAAGACGACCACTGCCTTGCTAAAGAAGTAAAGGTGATGGACTGGCCAAGCATGTGTCCAGACCTAAACCCTATTGAGCATCTGTGGGGCATCCTCAAACGGAAGGTGGAGGAGCACAAGGTCCCCAACATCCACCAGCTCCGTGATGTCGTCATGGAGAAGTGGAAGAGGACTCAAGTGGCAACCTGTGAAGCTCTGGTGAACTCCATGTCCAAGAGGGTTAATGCAGTGCTAGAAAATTATGGTGGCCACACAAAATATTGACAGTTTGGTCCCAATTTGGACATTTTTACTTAAGGGTGAACTCACTTTTGTTTTCAGTGGTTTAGACATTAATGGCTGTGTTGAGTTATTTTGAGGGGACAGCAAATTAATACTGTTAAGGCCCGTACACACGGTCTGACTTTTTGGCAACAAACTTCAAAATGAGCAAGTTTGACCAAAAATCAGACCGTGTGTACGCTCCATCGGACAAACTTTTTTGGTTTTCATCGGACAAATGTTCGGTCTGCAAACGGACAAACTTTTCGCCAACAAAAGTCCGATGGAGCAAAGTCCGACCGTGTGTACAGAAATCCATCAGACTTTTGTGGATAAATAAGCATGCCCAGAACCAATGTTAAAATCAACCAACAATAGCAAAAGTTGACCAAAGGGTGGCGGTAAAGAGCAGAAAAGAGGAGAAAAACCACGTGATGTTGGAAAAGTTTTGGGAAAGTTTGCAGAAAAGTCCGAGCGTGTGTATGCTATGGGTGTGCCCGGCCAACTTACTTCGGACAAAAATCCACAGAAAAGTTTGTTTGAAGTCCGACCATGTGTACGAGGCTTTATACAGGCTGTACACTCACTACTTTACATTGTGGCAAAGCGTCGTTTCTTTAGTGTTGTCACATCAAAAGATATAATAAAATATTCATAAAAATGTGAGGGGTGTACTCACTTTTGTAAGATACTGTATCTCAGTTCTCTGTGTTTTACTGATGATCACTAGGTGCCAGAGGACATCGAGTCCCTGGGACCCGCAGATCGGCTTCTGCTGTGAATTATCACAGCAGAAGCGGCCTTCCGGTGGCATGTGCTCGCCCCCTGCTGGCTGAAATGCATAATCCCGTATATATACGTGATCCTGCTCACAGCTGCCGCCCTGTATCAGTAAAAGTGCTATAGCGCGATCAGCAACGGGTTAAATAAATCTTATACTAGTTAGTTTGTCCTGCCTATCTTTTTGTCCATCAGTGTCTAGGTAAGAACAAAAGAAGATCCCCCTTGGGAATGGAATTTTAAAGGCAACAAACACACCAAAGATATAAAAATATGTATACATTTTATTACAAAGAAAATGTTAGACATAGCAATAACAGTAAAAACTTTTGTCTATGCAAAGACAAATAGCGTAGACGACAAAAATGTGTATATAATACATGTATAGATACTTATAACATTTCAAAGAGCCTGACACGTTTCTGGCCATAAAATGCCTTTCTTCAGGGGTAATAACCATGAGAGCTGTATTAATATCGTAAATCTAATAATAGAAAAGAGCATGTGGCATTACAGAGGACATTACATGGAGACAGTGAGGAAAAAAAAACACTTTCAGAGGTTGAATTATACATACCATATAATATATAGCATGATCTTGCACTTAATGTTAAAAAACCTTAGAAGCTCAGTTTCAAAAGGGAGAGCTGGGCATGGAAAGGTGGAGAACAGCCACCCAAGAGGTCAAGATTGCCCCTACGGAGGCCCACCTCAAATGAGGGCCACAGATATGTGGCACTACTAGCATAATATCTGCAAAGGTCAAAAAGATATCTAGTAACAAGTGGTACATTGTAAAAAAAGGGGGAAAATGACGTCTATATCCAAATATACAAGCAATGTAGTGTGAAGAGAATGCCAACATACCTGCAGTATAATATTAGGGCTGTAATTAATGTAGCCAATCCAAGGCCTAGAACGGCCACTATAGAACCTCTAGAAGTTCCCTATTTGAAAGGGTAAATAGAGGCAAAATCTGTATTACTATTCATGCCAAAGTGCCTTATAAAGATCCCAAGTCTGAACCGCTAAGACTCAGACCAGGGACCTATAAGGCAGCGTAAAGGGGTATCTTCACATACCTAATGTTTTCAGAGTTGCAGTCTATGCAGTGCCTCTCTCTCTCTCATAAGATATCATACAGGAGAGTTCAGGGGCAGTTAAAAAAAATGCCCAGCTGCTCCTAAACCTCTGTTTACCAGCACCAGTGTACATGAGGCCTAATTGTAGTCTTTGTTTTTTTTTGGGGGTTTGTTTTTTAAATAACAAACATGTTATACTTAACTCCTCTGTGCAGTTGGTTTTGCACAGAGCAGCCTGGATACTCCTCTTCTTGGGTCCATCTTCGGCTCTCCTAGCCCATCCCTTCTGTTGAGTGCCCCCACAGCCAGAACTTTGTTTAGGGACACCCGAGCCAAGTCACAGCTCCCTGTGTCCATTGAGACATGGAGCCCCCATTCGGCCCCTCCCCCTCTCTCTCCTGATTGGCCAACTGACTTTGATTGACAGCAACACATAGAATGCATCAAGATAAAAAACCTTCTGACTTTACAATCACTTTAACAACTATAGTAGCAAAGAAAAAAGGAAAAGCAAAACAATTGCCCCCATGGTAATATTTAATTTTAAATCCAGTACATTTGCATACTAGAAATGCAGTTGCTACTGCCTGATCCACATATTGTTACAGACGTGTAAAAATATATATTTTGGAACTGCCATGTTTACATATTAATATATTACATACAGCAAATTTGCTTCCCGGTTTCATGTTGCCTTCATTAACTGTTGTAGAACAAAAAGGTTGGTAACATAGAATCATATTGCCATCTGTCATTGGCTATCTCATCAGTTTAAGTTTTTTTTATGCCACAGAAGAATTGAGTGGTGGCAGCTATTTATACAAAATATTACACCGCTAAAATTTTTACACATTTAACTTACTTAGACAGCTGAATGGCAGTTTAAGCAGAACTACAGCTTTGTAAATAAAATAATAAATTATTTTGTATAGACCTCCTAACAGACTTTCATTGGCTTTTTTTTCCTCCGTTGTCAATTGCCTGTCTGTAATTGTATAGCACATATTACTTCCTTCTACAGGTTAATGACCTACTTTTGGCTGTGCAACAGTAAGCAAGGCACAGTCAGTTTCTGTCAGGAGCCGAGTAGTTTAGGCTCCCTTTTGTAGTCCTTTAGATTACAGAGGTGACGTCCCCTCGTTTCCAGTGCTGGTACTGGCCAGGATTGAATTATTCACAATAAGCATACAATCCCAACCAGTCTACGTCATGAGCCCTGGCATCCCAAGACCTGTTTGCAGAATGCAAGTAAAGCTTATACCTTACGCCACTGCACAGATTTGCCCTGGGACTTCACGAGTCCCAAAGAATCATGGAACATGTAGTTTTGGGAAATTACATTTGGACTTATAAAAAGCACTGGGGAGAAGCAATTTTGTTACAGGTACCTGTAACAGATTTATAGAGTACTATAACTAAAAAGTAACAGTTAATGTGGGTGTGGGAGAAGTTCTGGGGTATACCATATATTGTGGATGTGAGATGATCCTGGAGTTGAGCTTCAAGATTATTCTACAATTTTTTTTTGCATACTAGATCGGCATTAAATCTTAAATCTAGCTTGGGCCAAATACAATAAAAAGGATCTACTGCCAGTATTTTAAATAAATACACACCCGGCCTACCAGACTTACCAATTCAGCAATGCAGCGCCAGGTTGAATGGCACCCACTTCCTGTCAGAATGCTGCAAAGAATGGTACCTCCTGAATACATAGCACTGGTCTCTGAAGCATTTAGGAGCCACCTATAGTTGGAGAAAGAAAAGAGTGAAGAGGACATTTGAAGCCACCAGAGTGGACCATCGATTTGTATCCTTCCTATCTAGATTTTTTTTTAAAGGGTGTTGGGGTTGCTCTGAAGAGAATGGGCTAAGTGCATCAATTGATAAAGCCTAAAATATAACCCAAATAAACTAGATTCACAAAAAGACATAATATAAAATAAGTCATAGTCTTATAATATAAGTCACAGCATACCAAAAGTTACTGTTCTTTTACACCTGAAGAACCACAGGACCAGCAAGAAGTCCTTGCAGTTATTGACCTATATCAACATTACAATCATAGCATGGAACAACTGTCAATATTGTAACATATTATAAGGCCTCTTGCACACTGCAGTTTGAAAAAGCTCAGTACAGCATTTTTCATACTGATCTAAAATGCAGCCCATTGTTTAAAATGTGCCTGTACACACAGGCTAGTAAATAAGCGCTGCACATTCTTGAGTGGAAAAAAAATAATAAATAGGAAAATCTGTATTATCTGTCAATATTTTGTGCCAGTGTGTGCAAATGTGCGCAAAAATGCACATATGAGCATAAATGTTAATGAATTTTTCTCTAGGAATGTATTCTGCACACAAATGTACAACCATACTTATACGTACAAATCAAACGCCTGAAATTATGTCCAAAAAAAGCAGATGCTCAAACATCAGTACTGTGTGCAAGAGGCCTAAGGATGCTTTGGTACTGAAGCACTGTTTTTAATCTAACTATCCCACTGTCTCTAAAGTTCAGGAAACCCTACAGTCCTAAAGTGATACTTAAGTCTTTTTTTTTCTATGAAAATTACAAACAGGTTATACTTACCTGCTCTATGCAGTGGATTTGCACAGAGCAGCCCGAATTCTCCTCTTCTCGGATCCCTCTTCGGTGCTCCTGGCCCCTCCCTCCTGTTGAGTGCAGCTTGCTATGAGGGCACCCGAGCCGAGCCACAGCTTTCAGACACAGAGCCCCGTCCCCTTTCTCTTCTCCTCAGCTGACTGACTTTGATTGAGAGCAATGAGCCAATGAGGAGGGGCATCCCGGGCAGCCAAGACACTGCTGCAACATCGCTGGATCTAGAGGGGCTGAGGGGGGCTTCTGCACACAGGTTTTTTTATCTTAATGCATTAAGATAAAAAAAACTTCTCCCTTTACAACCACTTTAACAAAGAACAGTCTACACTGACTTTTTTCCAATTAAAAAACTTTTTTAATTTTTTAAATACCGTAATAGAACAAAAATGCTGACTGATATGCTCATTTGATCTACTACATTGTAAGTGTTTTTAACTGCTTAAATACTCTTTAATACTGCACTTAGAAGCGCCTTCTGTTTTTTCCTTTAGTTTCCTCCATAGTTCCTTCTTCTACCTGAAGCAAGTGCTCGCCTAGTCTCTCATACTATCCTTAACCTTGATGTTGAAGCTGATGTGATAATAAACTAGTACAGTTCACTGGAGGACATTTCCTGACAGAAGCGTTCTATTACTCTTCCTTAAGAATTACAAATAGTCAATGTTGATTGAGAGAGTGAAGTTCTTCTTTAACTTATTAACTTTAAACACCCAAGGCTTACATTCCCCAATAAAATAAGGTATCGTTTCTAACTTTCTAGGAGCTAAAAAGATTGATGTAGCATGCCTCCAGGATGGACATGTTTCATGGTCTTCAGCCCCTAAATATTTATTCTCTGCCTATCCCCAGTTCTTCTTTACGTCAGTTCTCCGTAAACAAAGAAAGGTTTCTATAGCTTTCAGAAAAGTTACTGGCGGAGATTTACTAAAACTAGAGTGTGCAAAACCTGGTGCAGCTGTGCATAGAAATTATTCAGCTCCCAGGTTTTATTGTCAAAGCTTAGTTGAACCAGTTGATCTTAGTAAATCTCCCACACTGCTTTCTAAGGCAACAAACAAATCATGGACCAACAAGACAGATATTGCAAGACACCCTTCAGGGCTCAGAAATCAAATTGACTTGCTACATACCTAACACCTCCCAAATGCTCTTTAAATCCTATATTGTAGAGCCTCTTTACCAACACAATGAGGGCATCACTTCCCAATGCAGAGATTCCAATGTACCGTAGTCTTAAATCCAGAACTATTTAAATCTTTCCATACTGCCTTCTCTTATTCACAAGACAAGCAGTTCAAAGAGTTATTATTCCCACATGATATGCTGGTAGAGAATTTCATCCAAATGCAAGCAACTACACTTTACAAATTTCTTTTACTAGGATTGGTCATATCATTGTCCACAGAAATTTCCTTCCTGCTTTTACTAAGACCAAAATATTGTCTGTCCCTAGTCAGATCATAACATGGTTCTCCTCAAATGCTTGACTTTTGTACCCAAACCCAGGTGGCTGCTTAATGACTTACTCCTATCACATTCAGCCATAGTAGGCATTCAATATAGTGGCTTTTCTTCTGAATCCTTCGTAAAACATCAAGAACTCTGACAGGGATAACCCTCTCTTTGCCATTATCTACATGCTTGCCTTAGATAGAATAGCTTTGATTCGATGGATTTGGCCACACTTTCTTGCATCTCTGAATCCAACATTCCTCTTCATGGCTACATCCCCCCCTGGCAGACCATTGCACCAACCTGTATCCCATTCTCCCACTCCACTCATTTTCCTCTCTCTTTCCTAATTTACCCTCACCATTTCCATGCTTTTTTTTTTCTGCTTCACCAAACCTGGGTGAATTTAATAGCCTACAGCAACAAATAATTTACAGAAACATGGTGGAATGTCATTGTTTTATTATCTGTATCTTGGATTGCTATACTTTTATTGCTTTTCCTTGTAAAACTCAATAAACCTTAATATAAAAAAAAAAAAAAAGGGGGGGGGTGTCTGGCAACAGAGTGGCAAAGTGTGAAGAGAGCATTTGGCTTCATTGAGAAAACATGTTTCTAAGGTATTTTGTTCATTTTTAGGCAGTACACACAGATATCGGTGTATATTAGGGCTATTAGTCGTGCTCAAAAACGCATATGTTACCGCACATTGTCGTGTGTTTTTAGATCTTTTTGACAGATCTTATTTAGTTGTCTTGAATTGCAAAATACAGGTTAATGTATCAAAATGCAGCTTGCAGGACTTTGTTCCAAAAACCACCACTGAATGCGTTGGTGGAAATACATTTTATTTGAAAACAATAGATGTTCTCGTGCCCATGTATTTTGCCTGCATTAGAGAATGGTGCAAAATCTTGACAGCGCAAGGGATGTTACAAACCCCCTAGGGGTATATGTATTTTTGTGAACATGTACATATGCAGAAACCAAAAACTCACCACTGCATGCCTAAAATGCATCCAAACACATGTAAAAGATCATGGTTCTAAATGCATCTTCAAATGCAGAAAAACACAAATGAGGCCCAAAAAGGCACTGTAAGTAGTCCAACTTTTAGTTTTTTTTCAGTTGTTTATCTTCTACCTTTAGTGAATGGTTTGTAAAAGAAGAGTGTCCACTTAACTATTACTAACTAATAAATTATAGCTATTGGAATTTCCTTTCAAATTTGGCTGTTAGTGAACGTAACGAATACGAATTTATCCGAAGTTATGAATTATCTGAAATAACGAATGCCACATCTAAACGAATGGAATGTAACAAATTAATATTAATAAACAACAATAACAACTTTTTATTATTATTATTTATGATTAGTTTTGTTCCATTTGTTTAGATGTGGCATTCGTTATTTCGGATAATTCGTAACTTTGGATAAATTTGTGTTCGTTATGTTCACTAACAGCCAAATTTGAAAGGAAATTCCAATACCTATAATTTAATAGTTAGTTATTATTAGTTAGTTTGAATTTACGAATTGCAATCATAACGAATGACCCAAAAAAAAAAAAACGAATGAAACAAAAACTAAAATGAACACATTTTTTGTCAGTGCACATGTCTACCGGTGCATCCCTGTACAATGTTTCAGGTGCGAATCAGGTCAAAATTTTCAGCTGAATTTGCACCTGAAACAGAGCCAATGACGCACAGGACCCTTTTCCAGTGCCCTCCACGGCCGCCCCGGAGCTGTGTGAACTGACTCTATTGAGAGTCTCCTGTCATGCGAATTGGATGCAGGGAAACGCACATCCAATTTGCATCGGTGTGAACCCAGCCTGAATGTTTGTTAACACAAAAAAATATATAATTTTTAAAGGGATTGTATGGTGTTTTTTTTATACATTTTCTTTATGTTGAACAAAAACAAAACAAATTTTTTTTTTTATTAAATGGGCAGACTACTTTTCTGCTGTCTAGGTTTCTGTGTTTCTAAGACTAAAAATCACACAATTTTAAATAAGCTTTTAATATGTTGTGAACAATTAGCACGGAGATGAAAAGTAAGCAGCTACTTCTGGGCTTTCTTATTAGAAAGCCTAGTATTCCTTGCAAATACTGCATCATGGACACTGTAATTTTTTTTTGGTAAAAGCAAGATTTCATGTAATTTTTTATTTTTTTTTTATGATTTTTTTTTCTATTTGTGGTAAAGAGATGGAATCCACACAAATGCAATTGGCCTTAGCACCCAAGTGTATTCCTGTGTGGCTTCTAGAAGGGTCCTGAAGCAGCAGAAGGGTTTACACTCACTTAATATATGCTCCGAGTGTCCCACCTCTTCCAGTCCCCTACCTACCTATGGACCCTTGAGGTCATCAGTCACAAATTAGGCTCTATTTACAAAAGCTAACACACCAAGATAAGTATGCTTATTTTCAAAAAGTTACAATTGTTTTCTATTGAGTCCTATGACATTTGAAAAATACTATCACATGGTTGGAAGAAAATATTTAACTTTGTTTAAAAGCTTTGTCAAAGGGGTTGTAAAGGTTCGTTTTTTATTTTCTAAATAGGTTCCTTTAAGCTAGTGCATTGTTGGTTCACTTACCTTTTCCTTCAATTTCCCTTCTAAATGTTATTTTTCTTTGTCTGAATTTCTCACTTCCTGTTTCTCCTCAGTAAACTTCACACCATCACCCGAGTGGTGTGGAGTCAGCCAGAACAGCTTACTGAACAGCTTACTGAGGAGGAACAGGAAATGAGAAATTCAGACAAAGAAAAAAAATATTTAGAAGGGAAACCTAAGGAAAAGGTAAGTGAACCAACAATGCACTAGCTTAAAGGAACCTATTTAGAAAATAAAAAACAAACCTTTACAACCCCTTTAACCAAGTCCATGGTGGCCAATTAGGCAGTGTGGTAATAGCAGTGGTACCTAATGCTTGCTGTTAGGCAGCACATTTTTTTTCCCCCGTGTTAACCACAGCGGACAGGTTCACTTTAAGTTTGCAGATATACAGCTGAAAATAACAGATTTCGCTCTGCCACCCATTCATCAATAAATCCTGAGTTGTTTTTAGAATAGTCATACGTTTTGAATAATGTCAATTTGGGAATACACACTTTAAGGACTCCACATTGTTTCGAAAACTAGAACACACTATATTAAAATGGAAAGGGATCAAGGCATTCTCAGAAATGACAACTTGGAAACTGGCAGTGGTGCAAGCAATACAGCATGACAATCAGAGGAGGAAGGGAACTGCTCATATGAAAAAAAATCTTCAATACCTACTGTACAATGCCAGCTGTATTTACCAGAACAGCTTGTTGATGGCACAACTTCCAAGCTGATCTTCAGCTGTTCTTTTTTATTTTTAATATAGCTCTTATTAAAAATGCAGCTTTAACAGTCTATGAAATTATCTCTTCATAGGGCTGACAGCTAAAATATCATTAAACTGTTAACATTCACATTATAGTTTCCTTGTGCCTGTGAGTTTATTTTAGTTTTAAAATACAAATAAAAACAGCTGCTGTTCATATAGTTCAAAAGTGAATTTCAGAGGGTACCAAATTTTCAACCCTTTTTTGCTACCCTGTCATATTTTCATAAAAAAAAAAAGGAGATTATCCTGGGAGTAAAAAAGAAAATTTGCAATTTTAATTCTCGGTTTTGAGAAATTCATATGCCAGTAATGATCTCTTATTCCCTAAAGAACCTTTTAAATTTGGAGGCATTGACTGTAAGAATTATCAAATTGTTCAAGCGTGAGCTGGCATATTTTTTAGATGCAGACATACTTCTTACATTAGTGGGGTATAAAATTGTGCGGATTTTATTAATGCATAGGAAGAATTGCTAATCAAACCTAAAGCAAACAATGATAAATCCCATAAGATCCCTGGTCAGTGACATTTTTTAAATGTGTGTGGCAGGTTAAAGGGGAACAATATCTTTTGTGTAAAAACCAAGGAAATATGAATTAGTTATATTTTAACTGACCCCACCATAAAACAAATTCTGAGAGTGTTCCACAAGTCCCACAATGTCAGACAATTTTTTCTTCCTTCAAAGAAGAACTATAAGCAAAACTTTTTTTCATTTTGGATATTGCAAGGGAGGGTTATTTTCTGTTTTGTTTTTTTGTTTTCCATGCCCCATTGCAGAGATTTCCCTTCACTTCCTGTCCCATAGCCAAACAGAGTGAGAGGAAATACCTGGAAATTAAGGAGAAATTAATGAGATCCCTTGGGGACCCCCAGGTCACCAGAACTAGTGTCCCCACTGGAAGATTTCCCCTCTATTACTTTTCTGGGGACAACAGATTTTCGTTTACTTTCACTTTTAATGATAATGGTAAAAAGGAAAAAAAAAAAAAAAAGAAGAGGTTGAATCTCCTTGTTCTGATCCCTCTCTACTCTATCCAAAACTAAAAAAAGTTTTGCTTTTAATTATACTTTAAGCATCCTGCTAGCACCAATATTCTTACGGCTTCCTTCCTCCAGAGCCAGCTTCTCCCTTTCCTGGTAGATCAGAAGTAATCCAGCATATCAGGCACCATGCAGCATGCCCATCGTGCAGTGATATCATGTGCGCCATGGAGGTGACTTTCTATATCAGCGTTATGATCTGCATAGATCAGCAGTAGTTTTAGCCTCTAAAAACAGCATCTGAGACATGCTGGGGTTTTAGCATTATGGCACGCACACACACCTATCTCCAAGGGACAGCAACAAAATGAAAGTTTTTGCATGCCACAGTGAGTTTTTCCATATAATATCAATGCTTTATTGATTACTTGATACAGATACATACAATAGTATATGCTTAGCTAGATGACCGCAGTGGCACTTTAAGACTAGATGTATTTTTTTTTAAATAAATACAGGAGAATAAAGAGAATATAAAAATAACACTGTATAATAATGTGGATGAGGACATTTTGAGATATGTCATCATAATACATGAGGTGTCTACTATGGAAAAAGGCAATATTAACAAGAACAGGTAATGCCACTTTTTTTTTTATTAGACATTTCTTTTCTTTGCTTTGATCTTTTTCAAATATGTCTATTTGCATTGTCCTGCCATTTCTCGTGCACTTTTAATGACCTTTCATGCACATCCATCCTCTTTTAGACAGACAGAACTTCTTGTAGGCTGACTGACTCTCTCTTCACACTTGGCACTGTATGATCCTTATAGGTCTCTTTTATTTGACAATTTAAGGGAAATTGTGCTAAATGCCCTTTAAGCTCAAATTATTATTGTAAACACATTACAAATCAGCTGCTGTGACAAACTACAGTATATTATACAATGTGATCATGGTTAGGTGAACATGTAGAGATTTCTACCCACAACCTATAAATTCCAATACTATTTTGATGTGAATCTTATAAAAGCCAACATATGCAAATCAATGTTAATACATTTACAGTCAGGTCCATAAATATTGGGACATCAACGCAATTCTAATCTTTTTGGCTCTATACACCACCACAATGGATTTGAAATGAAACAAACAAGATGTGCTTTAACTGCAGACTTTCAGCTTTAATTTGAGGGTATTTACATCCAAATCACGTGAACGGTGTAGGAATTACAAAGCTGTTCCATGGCCAGGTGTGTGTTATTCCCTTATTATCCCATTTACAAGGAGCAGATAAAAGGTCCAGAGTTAATTTCAAGTGTGCCATTTGCATTTGGAATCTGTTGCTGTCAACTCTCAATATGAATAAGTAAATAAAATCCGCGCTTAGGTGTAAAGTGAAGGTTGCAGCCCCCCTAAAATTCTCCCAAGGGACGACAATGTAATAAGTGAATAAAGACGGGGTGTTGGCACTACCTATTAGGAATTTCCAACTCTGAAAAAGGACTTCCCAATATTAAGCATAAGACGTGAACTTAAGCAAATAATAAAATAAATTAAACTCACATTGTATAAGGTGCAAACCTGATAACAAGTGTTATACACTCAGTAGTGTCTATATATATTGGCACAAATCAACTGGTGTATGGGGAGTGACTCCCAGGTGCTTAATGAGGACTAAGCCTCCTCACTAAAATAATACGTGAACAAGTGATATAAACATAAACAGTGTATCAACCGACTCAGAACAGCTGCGTGAAATGATAGATTGTCCACCATATGCATGTACCAAAGTAACAGATAAAGCCAAGTGGTAGTACAGTCCATAAACCATATATTATAAATGTGCAATCCAGGCTGTATCGGGCCTTATAAAGAGGTGACAGCTCATGTGGCACGTAGCCCTCTAGATTGCAGTGTAAATTGAGTTCATAAGGATCCCATAGGCCTCCATAACAGGTATAAATGATTAAACTGTGTGGGAGTTGTTCATAAACAGTTCATGCAGTGATGGGTGCTCCGTGCTGACAGGGGTACAATCATGTGACTTCAGTGATCCCCCACATGTGTCCCCACTCACCAGATCCCAGCGCCCTTACAGGGGCAAACAGCGTGTAGGGTGAATTACACAGCAGGCTTCTGGAACTCCTGATCACTGCTCAAACAAACTGTTCAATCCTCCTTTCCAAATCCGTGAAGGCAAGGCACTGGACACTATAGCCCTGTACACACGATCGGATTTCCTATGGTTTTTAAACCGATGGATTTTTCCATCGGAAAACCAATGAAGCTGACTTCCATCAGTCTTGCCTACACACCATCAGTCAAAAAACAGACCGTTCCAAACGCGGTGACGTAAAACACTCCGATGAGCCGAGAAAAATGAAGTTCAATGCTTCTGAGCATGCGTCGACTTGATTCTGAGCATGCGTGGGTTTTTTATCCGATGGAGTTCCCCACAGACGATCGGAATTTGCCATCGTTTTTTAACCATCGGATAAATTTAAAACATGTTCTATTTTTAAACACCGATGGAAAAAAGACCGATGGGGCCCATACACGATCGGTTTGTCCGATGAAAAAAGTCCATCGGACTGTTTTCATCGGTAAAACATATCGTTTGTACACGGCTTAAGAAGTTCCTCAAAATGAAAACAAATAGGCTCCCATGGTGTCAATTTTACTAAGAGTGCAAGTGGTGAATCCACATACTGGATCCCATAATGGCATTGTATTACATGTCACATATTAGTTGGAAAATGTAATAAGTAAAGCAATTTTTAATTATTTTTCTGGTAAGTTAGATTCAGTTGTTCCTACTGACTTTACATGCCCCACACCTTCTGCATGCATAAAATCCTTTCCAAACAAATAAAGTGTTTTTCTTTTTTGTTAGGAGTTACACTAGGAGCTATCCATTTTTTTTTTTTTAGGTGCCTTTCTTTAAATAATTTGCAGTCTTATCAGGCAAGAAGGGCCTGAAAACTTTTTCAGTAATCTTGCAAAATTATTTTGCCGTCAATTAAAATTAGTGATAAAAGCAAAATTCTAAAATATTATCTTTTCTCTTATCGTCCATGGACCGACGCAGCTCTCATACTGATTACATGTGGGTATATGTCCCTGCTCGCAGGAGAAGACCTAGGCAGAATGTTAGAGGTTAAAACATTCTAGAACAAGCCAGAGCTGAACAGCCCCGCCCAGGGGGGCGGTCCCTCCGGACATTACCCTTCCACCTGCAGCTAATCAGCCCCAGTTTTTTTCTGCCTAGCAGAAGGAGAAGACGTGGCTCTCAGGAGCCAGTCTCCTGGAAGATTTTACTTTTGATTTTTATTCCTTTGGGAATTTTATTATTTTATTTTTGAGACCTTCAATCAACTGTCGGCTGGGCAACAGGTTGGGTACACTAGTATCCTCGTAGTCTTCCCTGTCCGACCATCGAGCGTGCTGATCCTCGCCTTGCGTGCGTGAGACTCAGTTCACGACATGCCCCATGACTCCAGGGGTGGCCGGGTTGCTTTCATGCTCCCGCGGTCCTCTCAAGATTGAACAGTACTTGACTGACTGTATCTCTCGCGGTGGACCGGGCCGACAGCTACGCAGTACGACTCTGTGATAGGTCTGTCTGAAACAAGCCAGTGGGTCCCTGAAAGGGACGGGTAAGTATTCTCTCCTACTGCAGGTGAGTACATGCTGGCTGTGTTTCTGTGTGTGGGGGTTTCTCCCTGTCCCCCCCCCCTGTTATGCTGCTCTCTGCACCCTGTACTGGTGCTGTGCTGTGGGGTGCTTGGGGGTCACTCTGGCCTGGTTGGGCGCTCATGTCTGCAGTTTTTTCTGGTGTATGAGGTGATTATTGCGTGCGCCATTGGCGCTGTTTGAGGTGGTTATTGCGTGCACCATTGGCGCGCATTAGAGCTTTGAATTTTGCGCTCGGCGGCCATCTTGGCGTTTAGTGGCACAATTATGGCTGCGGACGGCGGCCATTTTCTTGTGGCCGCCGCGCATTTATTTCTGGCGGCGGCGCGAATCCCCTCACAATCTCCTCACAGACTGAGCTGTCCTTAAGGGTTGGTGGGTCCTCCCGGGTATCCCCTCCTCAGCGTAGCCAGTGGGTGGACTGTATATTCACTGTATAGTGTATAAGGTCTCAGAGGGTGGCGTTATGGAGTCTGATACACCTGCTCTCCACATTGCCTGGGGCAACTGGCAGTGCTGCACAGTTAAACATGTTCATATGTTTCCTGCACCTGCGGTCCTTATGGACCAGTTGTCAGCAGTCCTGGAATAATTCCTGTCAGAATGGAAGCGGTGTGCGAGCAAAAGGAGCTATAAGCCCCCTCCCCCCACAAAAATCTTTAGTGAAGGAGTGCTCTGAGTCAGATATGGGCCTAGCTCTTGGGCTCAGGACCCTACCTCTGAATATTTAATGTTTATGAACAGGACATTCCCTTGTGAGGAAGACTCCAGTTCTGTGTCAGTGAATGACAGGGCGCTTGTAAGTGATCTCATTGATGATGTGAGAATCATACTCAGGCTGAAATTGCTGTGACAAGCTTTTCTTTTACACAGTTTCCTCACAGTTTTCCTCACACGCTGCCTCAAGAGCAGCATGGATGAGGGAGGACTTTATTCATTTATGTCTCTAATCCCTGTGAGCCTTGTGTGTGATACCTGAGGTAACATTTCCCGCCATTTCCTGGGGAATGATTTGAGCTCTGACAGACACACGGTCTGAGGATCAGAGGTTAACTGTTACCTGTATGCTGCTTCAGCAGCACAGTCAAGCAGGTTGGAATGATACAGAGAAGATTATTGCGCCTCTGCGCCATAATTTAAACTCATCCTATACCTCTACACTGCATACATTCACAGTGTATGTATGTGTTATTGGTCTCTGTGTCTGCGTGGCTGTCCCCACGTTCCAATGCTGTGTTTCAGTGCCATACATGATATAAACGTACAAAATATGTTTATGCACGACTCCAGATACATTCACAGTATATGTATGTATCATACTCTCTGGGCTGGCGGGGGCTCCGGTGTCCTCCCGCACTCTCATGGTATGTGCGCTTCGGCTCTCTGCACAGTATAGACACGTTCAATATGTTTATTGCACATATTATACATGTTTACAGTATGGGTATACTGTTTGCGTGGGGTTCCTCCGGGTACTCCGGTTTCCCCCACGCTCCAATGGAAATGCACAGCATAAACATGTGCAATATTATGTTGATTCACATGCTATCATTCCTACACGGTATCTGTGTGCTGTCTGCGTGGAGTTCTTCCGAGTGGGCGCTTCGGCGCTATGCACAGTCTAAATTTGTGCGATTGGACCTACCCGGTATGTCTTTGCAGTCTGCGTGGGTTTCCGCCCACGCTACATGACATGCATGCCTTTGGTGCAATACACAATGTAAACATACACAATATGTTTATACACTACACTAAATACATTCACAGTAGTTGTAGGTATTGCATTCTCTGAGTATGCGTGGGGTACTTCGGTTCCTCCTACGCGCCAACGGTGTGCGCGCCTTCGGTGCTATGCACACATGAGCTTGTGCAAAAGGTTTAGCACACACACTATAATACCTATACGGTATGCGTATGCAGTCTGCGTGGGTTTCTGCCCATGCTACATGACATGCATGCCTTTGGTGCAATACACGGTGTAAACATACACATTATGTCTATACACTACACTAAATACATTTACAGTAGTTGTAGGTATTGCATTCTCTGAGTATGCGTGGGGTACTTCGGTTCCTCACACGCGCCAACGGTGTGCGCGCCTTCGGTGCTTTGCACACATTAACTTGTGCAAAAGGTTTAGCACACACTATAATACCTACACGGTATGCGTATGCAGTCTGCGTGGGTTTCTGCCCATGCTACATGACATGCATGCCTTTGGTGCAATACACGGTGTAAACATACACATTATGTCTATACACTACACTAAATACATTTACAGTAGCTGTAGGTATTGCATTCTCTGAGTATGTTCATACTTCGGTTCCTCCCACGCGCCAACAGTGTGCGTGCCTTCGGTGCTATGCACACATGGGCTTGTGCAAAATGTTTAGCACACATACTATAATACCATACACGGTATGCGTATGCAGTCTGCATGGGTTTCATCCGGGTGCTCAGGTTTCTCCCCTGCGTTCCAATGGTGTGCGCATTCTCAGCGCTATGCACAGTATAAACATGTGCAATTTGTTTATTCGCAGGCTAACATACCTACACGGTTGTGTACGCAATCTGTGTGGCTGGTTTACGTCCAGGCCCCGATGATGTGCACGCCTTCGTCGCTGGCACAGTATATACGCGTTTAATAGGTTTATCCACAAATACTAAACTACATACGCCGTATGTGGTGGTATTATGCTCTTTGTGGCTGGGTGGGTTTCCTCCCACACTCTCCATTTGTGCGTTTGACGCAATACATAGTATAAACTATGTGTTTGCACAATCAGCACCTATCCATGGGTAGCTGCTGAATGGAGCATTGTCACAAGGATCCCTGGTTTCAGGGGTATCACTTTCCACCTGCTTTCAGTGGTGATCAGAAGCGCTGGCTTGGACTGTGTTCGCCAGGCTGGGGTTGGCGTTGCGCCCGTTAGTGGCTGCGTCTCTGGCATTTTTTGTGGATCAATGACTGGGCAAAGGCCTCTGCTTCATTCATCAGTTGTCTAGCAGGTGCACTACAACTGCTTTAGCCTTTAGGGTCTCTGTGCCCGGGGTGGGTTTGCGCCACCTGTGGAGGCTGAGGTACTAGTCCTCTGACCGAGTTTCTAGGGAAGTTCCGTCAAGTTGCCTTTATTGGCCAACATTTGAGGCACCCTGTACACTGGGGCCTCCCTTCTCCGATACATTGCGGAGTCTCTTTGGGATTTTCATACGTCTCGCTGCAAGACGGTCCTGTCGGCCGTGTGCATTGCAGGCGAAGGGTCCTTGCATCCGGAGGTGTTTCCACCTTCTTTACCGGAGGTGGGGCACCGGAAGTGGACCTTGTGGCCTCTCGACTCACTCGCAAGGTGGCAAGATCGTGGTCAGGTCCAGGGACCCCTGGGCGGATGCGTTAGACGCGTTGGAAGCCCGTGGGGGCAGTATCGCCTGATATATGCTTACCCTTTGCTACTGTTGTTGCCTCGCCGGCTTCGCAGAGCATACTTCATCCTGCTTTACAGTCCTTGGCTTTAATGGCATGGCTGTTTAAAGCCAGGTGCTAAAGGACCGAGTTCTATCGTATTCGGTCATCTCTTCTATGTTGTTGACACGGGAATCTTCCTCCAGAAAGATATCTCACCGTACCTGGAAGGCTTACATCGCTATGTGCGAGGAACTTGAGTGGCATCCTCGGATGTTTTCCGTTCCCAGGATTTTGCTGTTCTTACAGCGTGGTGTGACCCAAAAGCTGGCCTTGCATACCTTTTTTTTGAGGGTCGGATTTCGGCCCGGACTGTCTTTTTCAACGACCGCTGCCGGGCCATTCCTTGATTAGCACCTTTTGGGCAGGGGGTTCGCCATGTGGTCCCCCCTGTCAAGCCTCCTCTCCCTACTTGGAATCTGATTTTGATGCATCTCGGTTCTCCAAGAACATCCCTTTGAGAATATCAGAGAGATTCCTCTCTTGACCTTGTCCCGGAAGTTGGCCTTATTGGCCATTGCTTCGGTTAGACGGGTGTCTGAGTTGGCAGCCTTGTCTGGCAAGTCGCCTTACTTGGTCCTCCATAAGGATATGTTGGTGTTGCGCCCACGACCATCCTTCTTTTCTAAGGATGGTCTTGGCCTTTCACCTTAAGAAGGACATTGTTCTTCCGTCCTTGTGTCCTCACCCATCGCTTCCCTGAGTTTGCGCTTCCTGCATTAAGATGGGTACAAGCCTTACGAGTGTACCTGTCTGCTACTGTTTCCATTCGGAAATCTGTGTCTGGTCCAAAACAGGGCCGAGCGGTGTCGTCTGCCACCGTCTTTAGGTGGATCAGGCAGACCGTCATACAGGCCTTTGCCCTTAAGGGGCGGGCACCTCCTTTTCCGGTTGCGGCGCATTCCACCAAGGCAATTGGTGCTTCCCGGGCCTTCCGACATCAAGCGTCGGTTGCACAAGTGTGCAAGGCGACGACCTGGTCGTCCGTTCATACCTTTTCAAAGTTCTACAAGGTTGATGTGGCTGCATCGTTGGATGCTTCCTTCGGCCGCAAAGTGTTGCAGGCCGCTGTCTAATGTTGCAACTCCTCCGTTGAGGGGCTCTGCTGGTTTGGAGTGAAGTTTTGGTTGTTCCTTACTTTTTTTGCTCCCACCCTTTTCTTATACTGCTTTGGGACGTCCCACATGTAATCAGTATGAGAGCTGCGTCGGTCCATGGACGATAAGAGAAAATAGGATTTTTGTACTCACCGTAAAATCCGTTTCTCTGACGTCCATGGACCGACGCAGCACCCACCCTTCCTTTTAAGTTTGTACTGCTTTGTTACAAACTGAGGCTGATTAGCTGCAGGTGGAAGGGTAATGTCCGGAGGGACCGCCCCCCTGGGCGGGGCTGTTCAGCTCTGGCTTGTTCTAGAATGTTTTAACCTCTAACATTCTGCCTAGGTCTTCTCCTGCGAGCAGGGACATATACCCACATGTAATCAGTATGAGAGCTGCGTCGGTCCATGGACGTCAGAGAAACGGATTTTACGGTGAGTACAAAAATCCTATTTTTTTCCCTGCTACTTCTTTTAATTCCCTTCTCACTACCTCCTCTTTATATCCTTTGTTGATGAACCTCTTAACAAGCATACTCATACTTCCTTGTTCAAAAAAAACATCTAAGGTGTTGCAGTTCCTTCCAAGTCAAAAAAATGCTAGACTTATAAGGAACAGCACTACCTTCGATTATTTTTTTGAACGGGGAAATATGCTTGTTAAGAGGTTCATCAACAAAAGATTGAGAGGAGGTAGTGAGAAGGGAATTAAAAAAAAGTAGCAGAGATGTGTTAAAGGACCCTAAAAAAAAGTAAAAGTTAATAATCTAACATTTTCTTTTACCACTTATTTTAATTCACAGCTCAAGGATTTTGAAAATGTGCTTAATAAATATTGTGTAATTATTTTTAAAAAAATTAAAAAATGTAGGACCTTTTTTGCCTGATATACTCAACATTTCTTATAAAAGGCACCTACAATAAAATCACATAGCTCCTAGGGTAACTCACCCACCATCTGTAAAATGAGAAACACTTTAAAAGGTTGGAAAGTTTTTTTTTTGCATGTAGGTGGTGTGGAGTGCATAAAACCAATAGGATCAGCCTAAGTAGCAAGTTTACCAGTACATCCAACTCAACAGGAAAATAATTAAAGATTCATACATTTATTAAATTTTGAGACCCAACCTGCTAGACTCTGCAGGCACAATGGAGCATGTGAAAGTTTTGCTGATTGTGCTGTTCATAATTCCAACCTTGATATTTAGGGGAGTGATCAGCTCTTCTAAAGTTTAGCCTCTAATGATGGTCCGCATTTAGAACCACAGTATTACATGTGCCAGACTCCCCCAAGAGCCAGTCATGCATACCATATTCCCCCTATAGCAGTGGTCTCCAAACTGCGGTTCTTGGGGCAGTTTTTCTCTCACTGATGCCAACGCTGAAGCACCATTTGTTCCACTGAAGTCAACAGCGGGGCATAATTCCACCCATTGTCACCAGTGTTGGGGCACTATTCCTTCCACTGTTACCAACCATGTGGAATTATCCCTCCCACTAATTCCTCCAACTAATACAATGATGGGGCACTATTCCTTACAATAATACCAATGAAAGGAAACTATTCTTCCTCCTACTGACCACCGACGCAACAATGTTTCCTCCCACTGACGCTGGAGCATTTTCTACTCCCACTGGCCACAGTCCTAAAATCTGAAGTAAACTGACCATTTGTTTTGAAAGTTTGGAGACCCCTGCCTATAGCATTCAGCTTTGCAAATGTAAAATAATTATATGGGCTGCCTACCTTACAATTAGATATATAATCAAATAGTGATAAGGTATCTAAGAGTGATCTACTTCTGTTTAATTTAGTCGAAAACATAGCATTTTTAGCATGAAAGTAACACTTGTGTATGGTATAGCATGCTAATAATTCCTCGTCTTTGAAGACCATTTTAGAAATTTGAAGCTCTACATTTTCAATAAATCTTAAGCTTCAACTATGGTGCCGTTTTCTTTTTCTTTTTCAAAACCTATTTCTTCCTGTTGTCAAAAAACCAAGCACACGTAAAGTCATACTTGTGTTTTTTTGTAAATTCTCTTTTAATGGTGAACAAATCATGAGGCAATATAATAAAATTTATTTGTGCAGCAATGTCGCCATAATTTTTTATAAAAACAAGTAAGATAGCAGCACGGCTTCTTTAATATCTATCTATCTATAACAGTTTCATTCCATGTAATGTGGAAAATTGAAGCAAATCAAGGATGGAAACTAGGCTCAAAGTACAATCCATTCCTAATTATCTTCAAGAAATCTGTTTTGCATTGTGCCAGAGTGTATATTATTTTGCAGCATTGCAATCTTTTCTGTTCTATTACAAAGAACTCACAATGATTCTGTGTAGTGCAGGTTTTCTTAACAAGTCTGTGTAAACATAGACTGGAAGAGCGTGCACAGAGATGTCTTATGTGAAGAATCATTTCTTTTGTAGTAAAACTGCTTGCAAAGAATTGTGTAATCAGAGTGTCACCTAAATTTACAATGTTTGCAAATTGCTCCAAAAAATAAAAGAAAACACATCTTTGGCTTTGAGAGCATTAAAAAGGTTT
Organism: Rana muscosa; assembly: GCA_029206835.1. NCBI lineage: Eukaryota > Metazoa > Chordata > Amphibia > Anura > Ranidae > Rana > Rana muscosa. The sequence goes on along the minus strand of CM055116.1, from coordinate 629,385,544 downwards.
TCTGCTTTCAGGATGAACGGCAGGCGGTCTGTGTGCAAAGAACCTTCAGTTGATTAAACAATGCCGAAAAAAGGCTTTGAAGCTACCACCACTAGGAGATGTGCTTGATGCTGCCAGTCTTTTAAAAACCCAGTTCTCTGCAAGGAGGGCAGAGACAAATAGGCACCCTTGGATATGCAATGAAACAGTGAGGATGTCCTAAAAAGAACACATGGTTCCCAGTGGTTGAAGTCTCTGAACTGCTTAGCAGTGCTATTGGCAGGAACTCCAGGTGGAAAGTTCCACCAATGCTGGTGGAGGCGAGGGGGATATCTGGATAGATTTCCACTTTCATTGAAAAGGTGAAAAACACTTTAAGTCAGCTGTGCACCTGCATCCATTTTTCAAGACATTAGTGACCCAAAGACAGAGATCAGCTTTTTGCCACAGTACTTAGGTCTACAATGCCCCATATTAGCATCTTGTTTTTCAGATGCTTTCATAGATTTCCAGCTGAGATAATTCTTAGGGTATATATATATATATATATTGTGAGGGGGTTAGCTCAGCAGCGGGTGTGTGTGACCCCCTGGATGGGTTCACCACAAAAAACAGGCACAGCAGACAGTGGTAGGAGAAAACAAAAGGGTGTGGTTTTATTTGAACCATATACAGACAAAAAAATACAGCAAAAACAAAAGAAACATGAAAAGAAATCCTGGTCAACTTGATCGCTCACTACACACGTTGGTGTCCCTAACTAACAACTGGGTACAGCCTTGTGCTGTCCCAGTCCCTAGCTCCCTGCTTTTAGAAGTTCTTAGCAATAACCACACAGGCTTTGGCTCACCGCACAGAGATCACACTCCCCAGACTATCCACACAGATCTGGTTCCAGGTTGGAGCATCTCCCTTAGCATGCTGGGAGTTCTTGTAGAGTCCCTAATGAGCCCACTTACTTCAGCTGGGCTCATTAACTCTTCCCCTGCAAGACTCCCAGCACTCTCCCTAGTGGTATAAATCGGCATAAAGCCTGAATCTAGGACATATATACCTTCCATCCTGGATGCAACCTGGTGATTTTACCTGCCTGCTGTCACAATATATATATATATATATATATACACACACATATACATATACACACACACACACACACACCCTATCAGTACTCATCCTTTTCTTGAATTTGTATTTTGTTTTTCATCTGATCAATCCATCTACTGGTTAGTGCATATAAGTCAAGCCATACTATAATAATATGTACACTACATGCTTATTCTTACAAAATCAGCAGACATCAAAAGAATCTACCAATAAATATTTCAACCCATCCTATTGCAGCCCTTGTGTTCATTTGATGCAGCGATTGACGGTCTATATTGTACATATATTGTCACACAACCGTCTTAAAGCAATGATGCTGCCACCAAAAGTAAGGCATACTTGTAAGAGAAGACTTTAAATATTTACATTTTTTATTTATTTTTTGGTAGCTGACAGGACAAATAAGGAATATTTACAGTACATAGAGCACTACGTGTAATATTCACAACAATGTGGTATATCTAATACAAGTAAGAGTGTTGTATCATAGCACAGAGTGGTATCTGTGGATAACAACATCAGATAACAATATCAGATAATAGAAAATTTTTGGGGACTTGGACTTTTTAGGCACAGTAATATGAAAAATCAATTGGTTAAAAAAATATACATTTATTAAGCATAGATAGAGATTTAAACAGACTTGTTAAAAAAGCCCTCCTGTATGTGTGTTTACTGTAATATATTGCTGTCTGTTTTATTACCTTATGAACACTACTTCATAATCTGCATCTACATGCTATGCTCCTGAAGAAGCGTGATTGCACGCAGAACTTGTCAAGCGAATGCAGCATCATATTCAACAGTTCCTACCGCATCATTTCTACCTCATCTATCCTTTGGAATGTGTACTATATGGAATATCATTGCAATTCCTTCATCATCCAATTGAGGGTTATGTTTTTTTTTATAGTGGCGGTATTGTTGTATTGATCCATTGATGTGGGCTTTTTTAACAAGTCTGTTTAAATCTCTATGTTTAATAATTTAATATTTTTTTAACCAATTAATTTTTCATATTACTGTGCCTAAAAAGTCCAAGTCCCCAAAAATTTCCTATTAAATGCGGTATATCTGGCATAATAAATTTGAAATTAATAGTCAACATTAAAGGTATAATATGAAATAGATCAAGAAAGATGGCTTTGATGGCTGATGCAGTAATCTAATTTGCTTGCAGGATGAACAAACAAAAAAAACTGCTAAAAAGAGATTTTTAAGGTTGCAAGAACGAAATAAAAAAGAGACCAGAAGAGTTAAGAAGAAGAAAAAAAAGAGGGTGGGGGAGGAGGAAGGGCAAAACGAAAAGGGAGGGAGTGGGAAATGTTTAGAATATGGGCTTCCTATCCTGCTGCCTGAGGAAGGGAGTCTTCCATCAAGAGATCCTTAAGAAATTGGAATTAGAGCCAGTAGAACCACATCTTGCAAAAGTGCTCCTCCTGTTGTCACAACGACAAGGTAAGGTCTTCCAAAATCTGAATCTCATTTACTGTGTTTATCCATTGGTTAATAGATAGAGTCTGGGTTGACTTCCAGTTGGAGGAAATACAGGACTTTGCAGCATTTAGAAGGTGGATAGTCAAAGATTTTTTGTATTTCTGCTTTGAGAAAGGCCTTAAATGTATAAGGCATGCTGCTGGGTTGTCAGGCAAAGTCCAGCTAGTGAGGTTGTGAATTAAGGTACAGACTCTCGACCAAAAAGGGCAGATCCCTGCACGTCCAGTACATATATGATATTTCATACCCTCTTTGTTACCGCATCTCCAAGAGTTGGGAGACACCTCTGGGAACATTTTGCAATTTCGTATGGACCATACTTGGGCCTCATGCACACAGGACATTTTGGAAACTTTCCCAGATGCCTTTCCTTCTGGGAGCAGCATTATGGCAGAAAAAAAGCCTGATGCTTGTAAAAGTGTCTAAAGCCTTTACAAGCTTTTAGGTGCATCATTGGCCAGAATAATAATATATTCTGGATATTGAAATGAATAAATATTTAAGTGCTAAACGTGTCGAGCGTTTAGGCGGGTTTAGGTTTGTTTAGCTGTATCAAGTGTTTTTTCTGCCAAAACTCTGCTGCTCCTGGACGCACTGGCAATTTTTTTTTTCCATTCATCTAAATGCCCCTGCCATTAAACTGCTAAAAGCCTATGAGTGCAGAGGTGCCCGAGAAATCCTGCACTAAGACCATGAGGTCAAATTCTATTGGGGGGGAGAGAGGGGAGGGGGAGGGGGGGAAGGGGAGGAGGGGTGGGAGGGAGGGGGAACCAGGATCTGTCCATCCAAGGAAGAGAGGGAGAAGGGAAAAAAAAAAACATATGACTGACATAAATCTCATCACATATAACATAAGAGGGCTGAATTCCCCAGAAAAAAGGCATACGACATTGAGGGAGCTTGAAAGGTATGCCGCAGAAATTGTATTTCTTCAGGAGACACATTTAGCACTAGACTCTAACACAAAAATCTATTCGCGTGCGATTCCCACTTGGTACTACGGAGACTCCCCAAACAAGAGAGCTAAAGGAGTAGCTATAGGGATTGGAAAGAACATAAACTTTATAGTAGAGGATAGAAGAGTTGACCCAGAAGGCCGGTATTTGTTTTTAAAAGGGAATCTTCAGGGGAAAAAATGCACATTGGCTAACGTCTATTGTCCAAATACCCACCCCAAAAGATATTTGAACAGAATCTTAAATATCCTGATTGGTTTCAAACAGGGTTATATGGCTCTCGCTGGAGATTTCAATTTCCCAATGGACCCAAAGTTAGACAGTACGTCTGGAGCACCGACACGAGATAATAAACAATTAAAATTGGTCCAAAAAAAAATGTTTGACCATCAATTAATAGATTCCTGGAGAGCGGCACATCCAAATAAAAAGGATTATACGTACTACTCTGCGGTGCACGACACGTATTCTAGATTGGATTACATTTTGGTGGACCATGGGCTCCTGGAATATGTAGTAGACACCTCGATAGGAGTAAAATCAATCTCAGACCATGCCCCAGCTATAGTAAAAATAAGATTTAATAATGAAGAACAAAGAAAGGGTACGTGGAGTTTAAATGAAGACCTATTAGATAACAAAGAAGTAAGAGAGACAATATCGAGAGAAATCGAAGAATACTTTAGAATAAATAATACACCAGAAGTGAGTGTGGCTACAATCTGGGAAGCGCATAAAGCATGTATAAGGGGTAAATTGATCGCCATAGGGACACGAAAAAAGAAGGAGAGGGACCAAAAGAGGGAAAACCTGATAAAGGAACTATATGACCTAGAACAAAAAGACAAAAGACAACAAGAAAAAGAAATACACCAACAAATAATAATTAAGAGGGGCCAACTCAGAGATTTGATGGAACAGGAAACTAGAAAAGTATTTAAGAATGTAGCAAAAGAAAGATACAAATGGGGGAATAACCCCGGGAAGTATCTAGCAAGAATAGCAAAAAAAAACAAAACTTTAAATTACATAGAAAAAATAAAGAACCAGAGAGGGGAGATGAAATTTAAAACATCAGAAATCGCAGAAGCATTTAAGACATATTATAGCGCACTATATGATATTAGAGGAAACGAGACAGTACAGGAAGAAGAAAACAGGAAAGGCAAAATACAGGAATATTTAGAAAAAACGACCCTCTCAAGGATAACACCGGAAAGTGCAGAGCTCCTAGAAAAACCAATTACACAGGACGAAATAAACAAAGCTCTCCAAGAAACACCAGGGGGGAAAAGCCCAGGACCGGATGGGTTTCAGATTAAGTACTATAAGAAGTTTAAAGACCAGTTAGTCCCAGAACTATGTAAGTACTTCAACAGACTGGGGGGCGATGAAGAATTAAGAAAATAATCTCTCCTTGCCAATATTACCATTATACCCAAAACAGGAAAAGACGGAACAATATGTTCTAACTATCGTCCCATAGCGTTACTGAATTCAGACATTAAGTTATATGCAAAAATATTGGCAACGAGATTAAAAACTTTAATGCCGGAACTAATAAACGCTGACCAAACTGGCTTTGTGATGGGGAGAGAAGGAAGGGATAATACCATAAAAACCCTTTTATTAATCCAGAAAAGGAAGGAGAAGAAACCCCCAGTCGTACTCATGTCAATAGACGCAGAAAAAGCGTTCGACCGAGTCGAGTGGGGGTTTATGATGGACACACTTCGGTATGTCGGGATTGGACCCAAATATATGAAATGGGTTAAAAACCTATATACTTACCCAACAGCCAGGGTAAAAGTAAATGGGAGTGTGTCGTCGGTGTTTGGGATGCGTAATGGAACGAGACAGGGATGCCCGCTTTCCCCCCTCCTGTATGTGTTGGCAATGGAACCTTTGTTGCAAAACATACGGAATAATCAAGATATAGGAGGGGTGAGGGTGGGCAGGGAGGAACATAAAGTGGCGGCATACACTGACGACATACTTTTATATCTGACGAAACCAAGGCTGTCGCTCCCTAATGTAGTAAAGGAAATAAAAAAATACGGGGAACTCGCTAACTTCAAGATCAACCCAGTAAAGACAGTAATACTGAACTTAGGAATAGATAAAAAGGAAGAAAAACTGCTACAGAAAGAATTTCCATTCACCTGGGAGACAAAAACCTTAACATATTTAGGTATTAAAATAACTACAACTTTAGAAGAACTATACCCGGTTAACTTTATCCCATTATTAAATGAAATTAAAGCAGAATTAAAAGACACTTCAAGGAGACCCGTCGGTTGGACAGGAAGGATCAACATCTTAAAAATGATGATCCTCCCAAAAGTAACATATAGGTTGCAGATTCTGCCAATAGATATACCCCAATCATTCTTTAAGGCGATTAGATCTATGATTTTGAAATATATATGGCAGGGCAAAAAGGCTAGAATAAAATATACACTACTAACCCGTGGAAAAAAAGAAGGGGGCATGGCTGTACCAGATATAAAAAGATACCATAAAGCAATAGTCTTGGCAAGACTAGTAGAATGGGCAAATCCACAAACAAAAAAGAAATGGGCACAAATAGAAAATACGTTAAGTATGACACTTCTACAAAACAATATATGGATATCACCAAAATTTAGAGTATTAGGCACAGATACACACAGCATAACAAAGAAGGTATTTAAAACATGGGATACACTACATCGACACGGAAAATGGAAATATAATTCTCCATTAATAGCGTTAACTGGCACAATGTTTTTTACACCAGGTAATGGGACACGATTAGGAAAATTAATGGGAACTGCACAACTAAAAGATATAATTACAGAAGGTAAAATAAATACAAAACAAGATTTAATTATGAGTCAGGGATGGAGTCAGTTGAGTGACTGGGAATACCTCCAATTAACGCATTTAGTAAGCACTATTCCACAACCAATTAGAAATGAAAACGCACTAACCCCACTGGAAAAGATATGTAGTAAAAAGCCTCTGAGACATGGTATCTCTCAGGTGTATAAAATATTAACAGAACTAGAAACAGAAGGACCATTACCCTTTATAGAAAAATGGGAGCAAGATCTGGGCAGAGAAATAGACGAGAGACAAATTGTTGAGGCAGTACACAGCTATGCATCGGATGTAACCACAATAGAAGCAAATTACAAAAGTATGGTACGCTGGCACTGGACGCCAGAAAGAATGAATAAAATACATCCGAACAACTCCCCACTCTGTGTGAGGGGGTGTAAGCAAGTGGGAACAACGATGCATATGTGGTGGGAATGCCCAATAATAGAGGAGTACTGGACAGAGGTTCTGGATTACATTGAAGTAGTCACGGGGGAAAAAATAATACAAAACGCGTGGACATGCCTATTTCATGGTACAAATAAAACAAAAAAGCAATATCAGAAAACATTAGTCCCACCATTACTTAATGCAGCAAAAGGGTTAATCCCAAGAAACTGGATATCCATAAAGAAACCGACTATTAAAGAGTGGATTCAACGGGTAGAGTATATCTCAGAAATGGAATATTTGAGCCAGGGAGAGCAGGGAAAAGGGGAAAATTACAGAACAACATGGGAAAAATGGAGAATATTTAAACGATCAGATAAATATGTTCAGGGAATGATAGGAAAAGAAGAAGAATAGGACAGGAGGGGGACAGATCAGGGAGGAGGGGAGGGGAGGGGGGAGGGGAGAACACAGGGAGGGAAACAGGGAAAAGGAAAAGTAAGGAAATTTGTAAAGATATTTTTGTATGAAAATTTTTTTTTTCCACACTAATGTGGGTGTATGTAATTACATGTTGAATAATTTTCCAATAAAAAGTAAATAAAATAAATAAATAAAAGCCTATGTGTGCATGGACACATAGGCTAACACGCAGGAAGTTTAGAGGCAGGAGAGATGCCTCTAAACGAAATGCCTGACGCCCCTAGAAGCTGCTGCAAAAATATCCAGTGTGCATGATGCCTTATATTTCTTGCTGTGCTACTGAGCACTGCTCTGTGCAGTGGATCCCGGGCCCCCCTAGCTCTCACTGGCTAGCGATAGAGTTGTGTTACTATATTTTACAATCCGACTGTACAATCTTTGTTCAACCTCCTTTAGATTTACCATATTATGAAATATGAGAGCCTAGCTAAACTATCAAGTTAATTTGTATCCAAACAAGCAGGCATATGTTCTACATATTTGCCGATAGATCTATAGGAGATTGTACAGTCAGTTTGTAAAGTGTGGGGTGAGCTTTAGACAAATTTAGCCCCATGTATGGTCACCTTTCCAGCAATTAAAGGGGTTGTAAAGTCAGAAGTTTTTATTTTATTTGAATGCATTCTATGTGTAGCACCCTCTACCTTAGGTAGGTAGGTTTCTAGAGTAGTGTGTTTTTGTTACAGCCAGTGCAGGTAAATTTAGGCAGGCCTAGCTGTGAGCTATGCCTGTTTGTTTTTTGTACTGGGGGCTAGGAAGTGGTTTACTGTAGCAGCAGGTGACTGACATGTACTTCATCTCTCTGGCGCCTGCTCTGTTTCCAGAGGGTGCTGGAAAAGAGGCAGGGCAGAGGATGGGAGTGGCATGGAGTGTATCTGGGAGCCCTGACCAATCCCCAACTAGGATTGGCAATGGGCAGGCCTCCTATCAATGCTCATGGTCAGTGGTGGAGTTGTTGGGTGGAAGAACTGAGTGATGGAGTGTTAGACTGTCGTGGCCCTTGAGGGAACCCCCTTTCTTGGGGGGGTGACCTTGGGTATGGAGCTCGGGAGCAGGGAGGGAGTCTCTCTCTACATGGTCATTGAGAGGTGTCCTGAATGGAATTAGGAGGAGGACAGTGGGGAGCACTGCCGGGCAAGTAATTCAGGAGGGATCCATTCCGGTGTTGGTGAGTGAGAAGCACAGTGAGAAGCTCTGGGATAGACATGCCAGGATTGGATGTGAAGCCAGAGGGAGAGACTGTGGTGTCTTTGAAGTCAAGTTGCTGCAGCTAAGAGGGTTGGCAAAATTTGCACCGAACTTTCTGTTATCAGTAGTCCACCAAGTTTCAGTTAGCACAAATGTCCTTTTCCATCACTATTTGGTTGCTAAACCAAAGGGTACTGCAGACCCCTGCCAGAACTGTTGGGACTTATTCAGAGTGAGGCCTAACCATGTGCAATGGTGACAGGAATCTAGGATTGTACAGTAGAGAAAGCAAAGCGATCTCAAGTAGTGTGCTGGAGGAATATGGAGCTCTAGAGACTGTCAATATAGATTCAACCATCTTTGTTCAAACTACCAAGATTCATTATTTCCCTTTTCCCCAGCCAAGTTTAATCCCCTAAATAAAATAACAAAAAAACAAGCTAATGGACTGTTCATTAACTGGCAAAGTGTGTCTGAAGTGAATGCCTGGCCATGCAGGGTGACGTGTGGAACTACTACATGCAGGGACCCCATGGGGGCACCGCTTCAGATAAAGTCTTCTGTGTTTAGCAGCCCCCCACAGCCCCCTAATACTTACCTGAGCCCCATCTCTGTCCAGCAATGTCCATGAGTGTCTTGACCGTCCGAGACTCTCCCTCCTGATTGGCTGAGACACGGCAGCGGTGCCGTTGGCTACCGCTGCTGTCAAAGTCAATTAGCCAATCAGGAGAGAGGGGGGGCAGGCCGCTGCTCTGTGTCTGAATGGACACAGGGAGCTGTGACTCAGCTGAGGTGCCCCCATAGCAAGCTACTTGCTGTGGGGGCACTCGATAGGAGGGAGGGCCAGGAGCACAGAAGAGGGACCTGAGAATAGGAGGATCGGGGCTGCTCTGTGCAAATCCACTGCACAGAGCAGGTAAGTATATTATTTTTATGGAAAAAAAAAACAATACTTTACAATCACTTTAAGAGACAAGTGCAGATTATGGTATTTGTTATCTTAAATAATAAATTGCTTATAACTTTTTAAAATATATATGTGCCCAATGAATCGGTCAAAGATCAGTCACAACAGTCTTTCCAGCATTCTGAAAGTACGCTTTCACTCTGCAACAATCTTAATCACTGAAAATCTTAGAACTCCTAAACCAATAATTGCTAGTACATATACAAAATAAAACGATCTTGTCTGATTGGCCACTGTTTTTCAGCAAAAGAGCAAATAAAAAATTTCCCACATCAAGCTTTAGATCAGGGGTCTCAAACTGGTGGCCCTCCAGCTGTTGCAGAACTACAATTCCCATGAGGCATTGCAAGGCTAAACAGTTACAAGCATGACTCCCATAGGCAGAGGCATGATGGGACTTGTAGTTCCGCAACAGCTGGAGGGCCGCAGGTTTGAGACCCCTGCTTTAGATGATTTTACACAACGAGTACTGCACAGTAGATGGCAGTATTCATGTGGAAACAGGATCTTGTTCAAGTTTTGATTCATAGATATTGAATTGAAAATGTAAGGGATAACTATCATTTTAAAACACATTTGTTTTTCTTACCTCTTATTCTTTCTCCCCTTGCGCTTTGAAGTTATGGCATAGTGTTTTTCTCATATTCTCTTTAATTGTTTTAACAGTCAAGACTATTTTTTATCATTTAAGTATGGAATATTACATACAAACATATCATAATTACCTAATTGTATCTAGCAGGCAAATCTCTAAGCTCCTTTTCACATACTTACTAGACTGAACCTGACTACTTAGTTAAAAAAAAGAAAAAGAAAAAAAAAAGCCTGCTGTTTACAGAGCTCAGTAGCTGAAACTCAGATAATATATGCACCTGAATGTCTCGAAAGTGTCTCATCCCCACTCTCAACCCCCTTCTTTTTGTTCTGTAGAGATTTGTGCAGTGTCAATTAGAGAATGTCTGAAAGGATGGAGTTATTGATGTGCTCTTTATCTATCTGAAAGTAAACAGTTTGTTGTAAAAAAAAATTCTTTTTTTACAAATAGTAAAGAACATAAAACATCAGTTAAGTACATAAAGCCCTCTTTTGCTTGGGGTGCCCGAGAGGCACAGATGCAGTATTTAGCCTCAGATCTATGACAGGATGTAATATGCAGCGTCTAGGCACTGCCCTGAGAGGTACTTGTGTTTGGGGTCATATTAACAGGAATTCTGTGTATGGTTGTGTTCTGTACCAAATTTTACCAGAAGGCGGCACTGCAGGTGAATTCTGAAATTGTAGCCAGGCCCAGTAAAGGGAGCTGTGAGTGAGTCTGCTTCCATGTTACTTTATGAAGGTGTCACAGTCAATTTTTAACTAAAATCAATACATTTACAGTCCTACTCTGAATTATTATTGTGATAAAAAAAAAAAAAAAAAAAAAACTTTAGATCATTGTAAAGCTATAAGTGAAATGAGAAGAATCCAGCTGTTCAATGCACATGCCTCTTGATAAAAGAAGCAGATTGTGATATTAGTTTATAGGTCATAAACAACTTTATAGCTCTTGTAATATAACTTAGATGTTCTCTTTAAGTGCCTTCACTTTTGCATATCTGAGAAGCCTTTATTTTATTGGACTATAGTGGTTGTCTGACAATAGCATTTCAATTCCTTTGAGTCTTTCTGTAATTCCTTGATCAACAATTCCGGAGTATGTTGGCAACAAGCTACTTAATATTGAGTATGAGGAATTCTATATTGACTTTGTATTTCAAAGGTTGTTTAAGAAAATAATGTTAAAGCGTGACTCCAGGCAATGAAAAAAATGTTTTTCCCACTAATAGTGTTGTCTTTTTAATGCAAAGCAAAGTGACAATGTCTTTACGAAGGGGTCCTTCTCCAATACTTATACCCACCTTGCTTGCTTCCACTTAGAGAGGCAGTGACATCACTCCAACAGCAGTGTGACAGGACTTAGGCCTTGAAGTGGATGTAAACCCGATTCATGAAATTTGAGCTGGGCACATATATCTGCAGTATTTTGTCCTGTAGCTCTCTCCTGAACCGTTCCTCTGTTATCAACCTGATAACTCCTAACAAATTCTCAGACTTTTTAGACAAAAGCAGCCTGAATCTTTTGTCCTGGGGAGGTTGCTAAAATAGATTAGCAGGGAGCAGGTCCTATTACAAAACACCTCCGAGAGTCTCTGCCTGTGATGAGAGGGGGTGTGTGCCTTTCCTCCAATCAGCAATGTTAGCTATCTTGGCTGTATGCCCAGACATCACACTGTGTTAACCAGGAAGAGAAAATCTCCTAACAGGATCTCAACTTTCTAAACAGTATATAAAATGTGAAGACAGCAGATATGGATGTAAAACCTATGTAGGGAGATTGGTTTCATCTCTGTGTATCATCTGAGGCTGTTCACTTCACTGGGTGTATGGAGGGTTTACATCCACTTTAGGAATTAGCTGCTAGGCCCAAGCACTGTCATAAGGGAGCAGGTCACATGCATCCACTTTCCTGGAAGTGATGGGTCATTTTCCTGGCTCAGATGGAGGCAAGGCAACCCCTCTATTCCTGTTCTGGTGGCAACTCAAAATATTAGTTTTCCCCTTCTTTCATTTCCATCATCGGGATAATTAGAGAGAGTGAAACGGGCAACGGTGGAGTATTAAAACGAGTCCTGTGCGATTTGGGTCCGATTCCGGTGCGAATTCAGGTAAATATTCACACCTGAACCAAAGAACTGAACCGCACCGGACTCCCACACTGAAACCGTGGCCGCATATGTGTGAACCCAGCCTAACTGTACTGTCTCCCTCAATTTTGTGAACTGTCAGTGCTATATAATTCATGAATAATATTAATAATAATGATAACAATAATCACTATCTATTCTATTAAAATCTATAAAAGAAAAGTTGTGTCTTTAGGTATACTTACAGTAAACGTAAGTCAGGGCTAATGCCCAGATCAATACTGATTCATCTGCAACACCAGTGGGAATTGTAACCCCTTGTTTTATGGACATTATTCACACTATGTCCTTACGGTGAGGACATTATGAATTGCCCACTTCTATCTTATATCAGATACATATTTTATTAGTTTAGTTACAAAAACACAAATATATACTAAAAACATAAAAAAATATAAAAAATAAATAAAAAAACTCCTTTTAGGCTCCCAGCAAGGATTTATAGCAGGGATATGCAATTAGCGGACCTCCAGCTGTTGCCAAACTACAAGTTCCATGAGGCATAGCGAGACTCTGACAGCAGCAAGCATGACACCCAGAGGCAGAGGCATGATGGGACTTGTAGTTTTGCAACAGCTGGAGGTCTGCTAATTGCATATCCCTGATTTATAGCATATATTCATATATAACCAGCACTTGTTTGTTTGGCTCAATAATTCAACAGTATTGCCACTTAATCACAACGTCTATTGCTTTATATTATAAGCATCCATTTCAGTACACTTAAATGTAAATGCCAAAGTTGCCCTCATCGAGTCCATCTATTGCCAATCAATGTTGTCATCCTTGAAAGACAAGTCAAGTCACTTCTCAATCTTTTCAAAATATTTATATATCACCATCCAAACCCAGTAAATGATTTAAAAGAGCCCAGATAAGTTCTAAAGGTATTCCTCAAGGGACCATGGGACTGCTCCACACTGTACCCAGGTAATGTTTTGCTCTTGCAATATTTAACAAAAAAACCTGAGAGTACTGGTGATACCACCGTGTTAAAAGTATGAAATACTTGCTTCATACATATTCTAGGACTGAGCCAAGTGACAATATTGTGGGCATTTTGACTATACAGTTCAAAATGAACCACTTCCTTACTGGACACATAAACCCCCTTCCTGCCCAGGCGAAATTTCAGCTTTCGGCACTGTCACGCTTTGAATGACAATTGCGCGGTCGTGCGACGTGGCTCCCAAAAAAAGTTGACGTCCTTTTTTTCCCACAAATAGAGCTTTCTTTTGGTGGTGTTTGATCACCTCTGCGGTTTTTATTTTTTGCGCTACAAACAAAGAAATAGCGACAATTTTGAAAAAAACACAATATTTTTTGATTTTTGCTATAATAAATATCCCAATTTTTTATTTTTATTTTTTTTCCTCAATTTAGGCCGATACGTATTCTTTTACAGATTGTTCGTAAAAAAAAACACAATCGGCGTTTATTGACCGGTTTGCGCAAAAGTTATAGCGTTTACAAAATAGGGGATAGATTTATGGCATTTTTATAAAAAAAAATTTTTTATTAGTAATGGCGGCGATCAGTGTTTTTTTTCGTGACTGCGACATTATGGCGGACATATCGGACACTTTTGACACATTTTTGGGACCATTCACATTTATACAGCGAACAGTGCTATAAATATGCACTGATTACTGTATAAATGTGACTGGCAGGGAAGGGGTTAACACTAGGGGGCGAGGAAGGGGTTAAATGTATTCCCTATTGGTGATTCTTACTGTGGGGGGAGGGGACCGACTGGGGGAGGAGACCAATCTGTGTCCCTATGTACAAGGGACACAGCATCGGTCTCCTCTCCCTGACAGGACATGGATCTGTGTGTTTACACATACAGATCCATGTCCTTGTCTGTGTAACTGCCGATCGCGGGTGCCTGGCGGACATCGCGGCCGCCAGGCACGCGCATCGGCATCACAGTGACGCGCCGGGTACGCGCACGCGCCGCCTGCGGCGCTCGCGCGCCCCCCAGTGGCCAAAGAAGCGGAGGCCGTAAAAAGACGGCCTCCCGGATTTGTAGAGCCACCTTGCGGCCGTATATAGTCGTACGACCGGCGCGAGGTGGTTAATATATATAAATAAATACATATATATATATATATATATATATATATATATAAATAAAATATAGTCGGAGCCCTCTGTCTGAAGAGATATGGATCACATAAACATGTCACAAGACTAACAACACAAATAGGACCTGAAGTGTGGCCTGGCCTGCTGGACGGTACGCCAATAAAAGGGGCCATACGGTAAGATAGAAATAATCGATAATTTTGTTGAGAATTGTTTAGAGAGAAGTGCCCTAAAAAGGGGATATAGGTGGGTGGGTACCGCGCACTGGAGCCGACGCTGACCATCGTGGATGGTCTGCTTAAGTACCCCTCGAACTCCTCCCATAATTTCAGGCCAGCATACAGTACTGGCCTTCCTATTTATGGTCGGAGCCCTCTGTCTGAAGAGATATGGATCACATAAACACGTCACAAGACTAACAACACAAATAAGACCTGAAGTGTGGCCTGGCCTGTTGGACGGTATGCCAATAAAAGGGGCCAAAAATTACACTTGGTTAGGGAAGTATTGATTTATTGTGTAAGATAACAAACTACAGAGCGAGTCTGTTGAAGGCTCATGATATTTCTGTTTAAGTATTGGGGATGTATCGAGCAAAACACGTGGATTTCCACCTGCCCATCTTTCTGATTACGTGATCGGGAACTCCGTTTCGCGAGGCTGCTCCAATGCGAAAAGAACGTCCTGGGTCAAGGCCTAAGATGCGCAGCATCGTTCTGACGTGGCTGGTGAACTGGTTCCCGCTTAGGGGTTCAGTTGGAAAAGGTAGTAGAGGGCTGTCCTCTAATAGGTCAGACAGGAGGGTTACCAACTGATCTAGAATGGGCACGGGGCACCAGGCATTGTGCGTCTGAAAAAGTTTGACGTCTACTCCGGGACCGGATTGTTGCGTTTTCGATACCGTCAGGTGAAGGACGAAGTGGCTCTGGTGGCGAGTCAGGTGGTGTCTGCGTAGTACTTGGCAGCTAGGGCTGGTGACAGTAAATTCACTGGGGTGTAAGAAGCCGTAAAAGGCTAGGTAAATGGCTGCTTGAATGACCAGGCTGGGCCGTACACCGACAGGAGAACAAGAAAGGATAGCGGACATGTCCCGGAATATGGCACTGGTCACTGGTAAGCGTTTTGTACTAGTGTGTGGTTGCTGCCTGTGAATGCCACGTAGTATGGCTTTAACCGCATGAGCGGCGAACAAGGAAGGTTTGGTAGGGTCTTGTAGGGAGATGAAATGCTGGATGCCGGCTAAATAGAGTCTGATGGTATTGTGTGACAATGTGAGCTGAGTGTGACAGTAGGAAATGAAGGCCAAGATATGGTTGAGATCCCCTGATACCGTGCTGGGGTTAGCGGCTAGGAATCTGTCGTTGGTCTTCCAGGCGGCACAGTAGGCCTTTAGTGTATTGGGAGATAAGGACGCATTGATGAGGGAGGTAGCGTCATGGAGGTGCTGTTTCAATCCAAAGTTAGTTGCGACCAATGTGGGATACAGGACATGGTCGGGTCGGCTCCGGGCTCCTGTGAAAAGAATGTGGCATAGTTATAGCGAGAAAGTGCGTCAGCCGAGGTATTGCATTTACCTGGGATGTGGATACAGAGGACATTGAACTGATGTTGTAGGGATATAAGCACCAGCCTACGCAGGAAGGACATAATGGCCAGCGATTTGGACCTGCCTTTGTTAATTGTGGCTGTGGCCTGGTTGTCTGTGACGGTCTGTCCTGCCCAAGTGCTGCCCCAAACTTGAGCTGCTGCGACTATGGGGTAGATCTCAAATAGAGAGGAGGACTGACTAAACCCGGGAATTGTAAGTATCTGACGGCCACGGCCCCGAAAACCAATGATGGCCAAAAAATGCTGCAAAGCCTGTGGAAGCTGCTGCGTCTGTGATTATTTGTGGTGAAGAGGGAGATGCTGATGGGATGAACATAGATCTGCCATTCCCTTTCTCAAGGAATTGGTCCCACATGGCCAGATCCGCTATAGCCGCCGCATCTAGCTTGATGATTTGGTCAGGGTCTTGTGCCTCGGAGAGAAACACTAAGAGGCGTGAGATAAATGATCGCCCTTGAGGGATGATCCTCATCGGGAAGTTGAGCATGCCCAGCAAGGATTGTAGCTGCCTCTTAGTGCACCCTTGCGTGACGGTAAATGTACTGTATGGACGACTGTCCTAATGCGGGTCAATTTATTGAGAGGTAGGCTAGCTTGCATGGCGCGTGTCTAGAATGATTCCCAGGAAGGTGATGAGCTGTGCCGGGCCTTCTACTTTCTTCTCAGCTATGGGCACGTGGAGGTTGTTAAAGACCTCTCAGACTATTTAGGTCTTCTGGGGGTTTACTAGGTGTCTCGATGAGTAAGAAATCGTCTAGGTAATGGATTACCTTCTGACAGCGTGCATGGTGTGAGAGAATCCAGGAAAAGGGATTGGGCGAATGTGTCAAACAGCGAGGGATTACTTTTGGAGCCGAAGGTCAGCTTGGTCGCAAAGTAGTATAAGCTTTTCCACTTGATCCCGTGCCACCGCCATAGGTACCGTTTAATGGGTAGCAATTTAAAGGCGTCTGAGATGTTGGCTTTGGATAGCCAGGCCCCTACCCCTATATTAATGATTGCTTGGATGGCTAAGTCAACTGAGGAGTATTTCAGTGAGAACTCCTCTGAGGGTATGAGGGAGTTTAAACTGGGTATGTTAGAACAATGAGACGCGGACAAGTCGTAGACTAATCAAAGTTTATTAGAAAACTTGCCCTTGACAAGTCCAATAGGGCTGACTCTCCATACTGTGAAGGGTGACTGTGAAAAGGGCCGATACTATACCCCTGGTCCAATTCGGTCTGCAGCAAGGTGCTGATGGCTTCTTCGTCGGAGGCTGCTGAGAGCAATTTTTGCACTCGTGGGTAGAGTCAGGTAGTGTGATGAGTCTGGTGTGGAACCCTGTAGTGAACCCCTGCACTAGGAAGGCTGCTAGAGAGGGGGTTGGGTGTGAGGAGAGGTAGAAGCTGAGCCACCCAACGTGCACGCGGCTTAGTCACGATTGACTCTGCTGCTTGATGCCGCAGGTACTTCTAGGGTGAGCCTTCTGGCATAGGAGGCAGATGTGCAGGAGTTTGCAGTGAGGGTAATTGCAACCCTTGAAATTAAAGTTGTTGCAGATGGCTGCGCCTCCCAGTGCTTGAATTGGACATCCTAGCCTGTCTGTCTGGGATGACTGTGTGACAGCTGATAAGTTGTAAACTGCGTTGGAGGTGGAAGGGAATCTGGTGGTACGTCTGCCACTCAGCTCGGAGAACCAATTAGCCGTGTGGGTGACAGATTGTACAGAGTGGGGAGCGAAGGCCGGCAAAGTGGCGGCAGAACAGTTCAGTGTCTATAGTGCTGCAGTTGATGTTAAGCTGGAACTGTGACAGTCTGGCTGCTGCTTTTGCTGAATAGGACCAGTGGTAATCATAGAATGAGCACCCACCGTACTTGTGGCCTAGATCCACTACTGTGTGGAGGTACAGATCTAGTTCTTCCCTCCTGTTGGGGTTGGCCATGCATATTACGTCTCTAAGCATCCCAAAGGCCAACACAAACTCTATGACGGAGAGTTTGCGAGTGAGCCCTGGGTCCTTGGCCTTTAGGCTGACTGAGACGTCCCCCCAGAAATATGACTTGTTCTCTGTCATGTCCTGAACAGAAATAAGTAAGGATGCTAGGTTCACGTCCTTGCCGTCCAGGATGTCCTTCCTGATGCCCGCTGGGACAAGGTGTGACGGAAAGATAGTGGTGCAGACGTTGGGCGTACCTGTAAGTGGGGGGTACGGTAATGACGGTGGAGACTGGAGCTGGTGAAGGCGCAGCTGGTCGTGTTTCCAGGGCTCCTACTCTAGCCTGGACATCGGTGACTGAAGTTGACAGCGTGGTCACCAAGGCGTGCAGCTGGGTAATTGCAGAGGATATTGACTGCAGTGAAGCTTGAGTGTCTGATAGAGCTGCCGCTGGTAGTGGAAACAGCAGCCTAAACAGCTAAGCTTTCCTGGCTGTGGCAGGGTAGGGAATACCCCTACGTCGCAGTTCGGCCGTAAGCCTGGGATGGTCCAAGCTCTGGGAGACTGTGTAGTGCCGTCCGCTGGACCCGCGAAGGGTGATGGTGGGGCGGAGGCAAAGTCGGCCTGCGACATGGCGTTGGCTAGAACAAGGAGGGGAATGCATATGTTTTAGGATAAGTTTGCAAGGTTGGAGGGGATAGAAGGGTTCAGAGAAGGAGAGGAAGAAGGAAAGCAGGGTGGATAGGACAAGGAGCGATAGGCGTAGATGACAGCTAGTTTGCGTGCGAGCGCTGTTGAGTGTAATTTAGAAACTCAAAAGAATGCGTGGCAACCGAGGTGAGCCAGGAGGTGACTGGCTAGGTAACCAATAGCACAGACTAATGAACCAGAGCCCCCAGGGCGGACTGGGGCGGGTAGCTGAAGTCTGGTATTCTAAGTAGGAATTTTGCGATCTGTAGTTGGTTGATGTGTGCTCGGTCTGCTAACGCTTGCACTGCTAGCAAGCTGGACGTTAGGCATCCTTGTCTGCATGGTGAAGGATCTCGGATCGGTCTTCGAAAACAGAGTGAAGTGCACAGAGGTATGTGACAGTTACTAATGCCTCGTGAGCAAGTCAAATTGTGTATGTGAAGTACAATATGTCGTGAAAGAGTGCGAGGAGAAAGCAAGGTGGGAGCCTTGAATTTACGCACCTGCCTTGTACCCTAGTAGTGAAGTCTCAGTTGGGGTCTAGAACTGGGTCGACCGGGAACCTGTAGTAAGGTGACATTTGAAATACTTTTTGGTAAGGTGGATGCAGAGAGCTGTTTTGGAGCAGTAGCTGGCTCCCTGATGCAGATGTGAGCCCTAATACACTTTTTTTTTTTTTTACCTGAGGGGAATACTGTCCAAACCTGGTGCAGGGTGGACCAACTGGAACTCAAACTGACCTGCATGAGGAAAGTGACAGAGAAAAAAGGTGAGTAGCCGTGTTGCTACTGGAGATGAGTGGCTGATTTGAACCACTTGCAGAAGGCTTGCAGCGATTGCGAGGAAGCAGCCTTACTAGGAAGGCGAAAACAAGTTTGTGAATTGTGAGTATGTAGGAATGACCGTTCGCGATGAAGCTGGAATAGTTAAGTAAGACGTGTATGTAAATGCTTGATTTTTTTTTTTTCTAACAGCCTGAGGTTGGGGAATGGATTGTAACGCTGATGCGACTGGTAACGAACCGGCACTTGTGTTGCCGATGGTCTGAATTGGGTTTGGATCATTTGGAGGGGTCCGTTTGTGCTAGGAAGCTGAGTCATTGAGTCAGTGGTGCGACTGGACTCGGATCGATTGTGTTTGCCAGGGGTCCGAATCCTAGAGTCGATGCTACGGCTGGTTTCGGATCGGTTGGAGAGGTTGTTTGCTAGAGATCCGAGTCGTAGAGCCGGTGCTGCGACTGGACTCGGATCGATCGATGAGGTTTGTATTGCCATGGATCCAAAACAGCCGATGCTATGACTGGATTCGAATCGGTTATGGCTGTGAGGTAAGGAGGGGGTTTGAGCGCCGGATCCGAATCGTAGCGCCGGTAAGACGACTGGACTCGGATCGACAGAATGGTGTTTCATAGTTGAGGGGGCTTGTGGTTGCAGAGGGTCCGAATTTTAGTGCCGATGTTGCGACTAGATTCGGACCGGCTGTTGGTGTATGTTGGTATGTAGTAAGAGGTCTAGGGCGTCAGTTAGATGAAGTGAGTGTACCGTAGGAGGTGTAGGGGGTCAGTAGGTGGAATGGGGTTCATGATGGGTGGAACGCCGGTTTGGCGGCCATGCATTGTATGAGCGACTTGTAGCAAGTGGCTTGTGTGCTGTTCGAATGATTCATAGAACCTAGCGGGTAAGCTCTACGAGAAAATGGTGCCGTGTGGCGGGCTGTTACGAGTCGTAATGTCGGGGATGCGACTGGGCTCGAATGACAACGAATCTAGACAGAAAATACAAATGCACGCAGAAAGATCAAGAAAACCTGTGAGCCGTATGACTATTTGTAAAAGGGGAACGTAAACCAGTGCTACGATTCGTTAGAGGGGTAACAACCAGTCCTACCTGCGACAGCGAGCGATGACGCGATCGACGAATGACTGCGAACGTCTGGCGAGCGATCTCGAAAGCACGAGCACAACTTCACGGACGCTGTGAGTTGAGCAGAGTAGGGCTGCTGACGTAGTAGTACCGCTCACTAGAGCCGAAGCTGACCATCGTGGATGGTCTGCTTAAGTACCCCTCGAACTCCTCCCATAATTTCAGGCCAGCATACTGGCCTTCCTATTAGGGTTGTCCCGATACCGATACTAGTATCGGTATCGGGACCGATACCAAGCATTTGCGCGAGTACTTGTACTCGCGCAAATGCTCCCGATGCCCAGTCCGATACTTTTTTTTTTTCCAGAGCGGACGCAGAGAGGGGGTGGAGAGCGGGGGGCAGAGAGCAGGGCGGAGAGCGTGGCGGGGGGCGGAGACCAGGGCAGAGAGCGGGACGGAGAGTGCGGCGGGGGGCGGAGAGTGGGGCGGGGGGTGGAGACCAAGGCGGAGAGCGGGACGGAGAGTGCGGCGGGGGGCGGAGACCAGGGCAGAGAGCGAGTCCCTCACCTGCAGTTGAAACTGGTAAGCTGGCAGGGGTGCAGGGCGCAGCCACATCAGGATCGGTGACCGGTGATGTCGCATTCGGTCGCCGTCAGCGGCTGAACGTCCCCACACCCATCTTGGTACACCCTGCACTTGGCTGCAGTAAGCAGCAGATATCTTGTTACACCCAGCCCGAGCTATATGGGCTGGGTGTAACAAGATGTCTGCTGCTGCTTACTTCAGCCGAGTGCAGGGTGTACCAAGATGGGCGTTGCAGCAGTTTTTTTTATTTTAAATCCTGTGTCATTTTTTTTTTCCCGCAGCATTTCAGTGCCAGCCACCTATCAGTACCCACAAGTGCTACCTATCAGTGCAATCAGTGCCATCTACCAGTGCCACCTATCAGGTGGCACTGGTAGATGGCACTGATTGCACTGATAGGTGGCACTTGTGGGCACTGATATGTGGCACTTGTGGGCACTGATATGTGGCACTTGTGGGCACTGATAGCACTGAAAGGTGGCACTTGTGGGCACTGATAGATGGCACTGATTGCACTGAAAGGTGGCACTTGTGGGCACTGATATATGGCACTTGTGGGCACTGATATGTGGCACTTGTGGGCACTGATAGCACTGAAAGGTGGCACTTGTGGGCACTGATAGGTGGCACTGATAGATGGCACTTGTGGGCACTGACAGCACTGATAGTGCAATCAGTGCCACCAAGTGCCACCTATCAGTGCTGTCAGTGCCCACAAGTGCCATCTATCAGTGCCACCTATCAGTGCCCACAAGTGCCACCTTTCAGTGCTATCAGTGCCCACAAGTGCCACATATCAGTGCCCACAAGTGCCACATATCAGTGCCCACAAGTGCCACCTTTCAGTGCAATCAGTGCCATCTATCAGTGCCCACAAGTGCCACCTATCAGTGCCCATAAGTGCCACCTATCAGTGCAATCAGTGCCATCTATCAGTGCCAGCCACCTATTAGTGCCCATCAGAACCAGTCAGTGCCCATAAGTGCCACCTGTCAGTGCCACCTATCAGTCCCCAGCTTTCAAACTGTCACATGACATTGAAAAAAAAGTATCGGTAATCGGTATCGGCGAGTACTTGGAAAAAAGTATCGGTACTTGTACTCGGTCCTAAAAAAGTGGTATCGGGACAACCCTACTTCCTATATATATATATATATATATATATATATATATATATATATTTATTTATTTTTTTATTTATTATTTCTTCTTCTTCTTCTTTAATAATTTTATAGTCAATTGCATAGTCATACAAATTTCTTTACTTTTTAATTTTACATTATATCCCACATTAACCCATACACAATTCCCCACAAAATTAACATTACCTATTCAAAGTCAATATTCACTATTTACAGTATAAGCTTTTACAGCCCACTTTTTTTAGTCTATCATTTTCACAGGCCTTTTTGTTGGGTTGGGAATTACACTCAAACCTTCGTGGACATCCTTACGTGAAAAAATTCACTTCATATAAACTATAATGTGCCTGTTGGATATGTGTACTGGTTTCAGAGCGTAAATGTGGCCGCTATTATGAAGGGAATCTAGCAAACAAAAGTGACGTTTTGTCCATCCATAAAGATCGAGAAGTAACTTTGCCTATCTTTAAAGGATGACAATGTTGATCGGAAGTGGATGGACTGAGGAGAATTATGGTGTTTACATATATGTGTACTGCTAATAATGCTTAAAATATACTGTAAGTAATAAATAAGTTGATTAGGTTGATTACATTTAATTACAATTACACAATTACTAATGTTAAATTAATTATCTGAACAAAGAGATGAACAAACGTGTTGGTGATTTATGGCTATACGCTATTTGTCTAAAATTAAAACCTAAAGTGTTTTTTTTTTATATTTTAAATATATTTAAAAAAAAGTCCACAATAGTGGTTCTGCAGCACCAGAAGCGATTTATTGAATTTCTTGCAAAATCTACAAAATTCAAGTCATGCGTTATATACAACAGTTTGGAAATGTTCATGGTCCATTCTCAAGTAAAGCATGCATGAGACTGAAATGTTAAATTTAGGCCTCATGCCCACAGACATTTTAAAAAACGGGCTGTAAAGCCAGTACAGACGCCAGGAAAAAAATGGCGTCAAAAACTCGATTTTATCCGCGTTTTGCATTGAATTCATGTCAGCCACATGTTCTGACAGGACGTACAGGTACAGCCCAGGCAGAACGGCGCTTGTCCACTGCTGTTTATGTACAGTGGCTGAGTGGGAAGCGTGTGTGTATGTATATATACATACACACACACACAGTGGATATAAAAAGTCTACACACCCCTGTTAAAATGTCAGGTTTCTGTGATGTAAAGAAATGAGACAAAGATACCACCTTTAATGTGACCTGTAATGTAATGTAAACTGTACAACTCAGTTGAACAACAAACTGAAATCTTTTAGGTGGAGGGAAGTAAAATAAATAAAAAAAATAATAATAATAGTTGCATAAGTGTGCACACCCTTAAACTAATACTTTGTTGAAGCACCTTTTGATTTTATTATAGTACTCAGTCTTTTTGGGTATGAGTCTATCAGCATGGCACATCTTGACTTGGCAATATTTGCCCACTCTTCTTTGCAAAAACACTCCAAATCTGTCAGATTGCGAGGGCATCTCCTGTACACAGTCCTCTTCAGATCACCCCACAGATTTTTAATCGGATTTAGGTCTGAGCTCTGGCTGGGCCATTCCAAAACTTTAATCTTCTGGTGAAGCCATGCCTTTGTTGATTTGGACATATGCTTTGGGTCGTTGTCATGCTGAAACATGAAGTTCCTCTTCATGTTCAGCTTTCTAGCAGAAGCCTGAAGGTTTTGTGCCAATATTGACTGGTATTTGGATCGGTTTATAATTCCCTCTACCTTGACTAAGGCCCCTGTTTCAGCTGAAGAAAAAACAGCCCCAAAGCATAATGCTGCCACCACCATGCTTCACTGTGGGTATGGTGTTCTTTTGGTGATGTGCAGTGTTTTTGTGACAAACATATCTTTTGGAAGTATGGCCAAAACGTTCAACTTTGGTTTCATCAGTCCATAACACATTTTCCCACATGCTTTTGGGAGACTTCAGATGTGTTTTTGAAAAATTTAGCCGGGCTTGGATGTTTTTCTACGTAAGAAAAAGGCTTCCGTCCTGCCACTCTACCCCATATATATGAAGAATACGGGAGATTGCTGTCACATGCACCACACAGCCAGTACTTGCCAGATATTAAAGGTGGAAAAAGTTCTGAAATGATTTATCGTTCTCATTTTTTTTACATGAAGAAACCTGACATTTTAACAGGGGTGGGTAGACTTTTTATATCTACTATATATATATATATATATATATATATATATATATATATATACACATACACATACATACATACATATACATATATATACACACACATACACATACACACACACACACACAGTTGCAACAAAAAGTATGTAAACCCTTTTGGAATGATATGGATTTCTGCACAAATTGGTCATAAAATGTGATCTGATCTTCATCTAAGTCACAACAATAGACAATCATAGTCTGCTTAAACTAATAACACACAGAGAATTAAATGTTACCATGTTTTTTATTGAACACACCATGTAAACATTCACAGTGCAGGTGGAAAAAGTATGTGAACCCTTGGATTTAACAGCTGGTTGAACCTCCCTTGGCAGCAATAACTTCAACCAAACGTTTCCTGTAGTTGCAGATCAGACATGCACAATGGTCAGGAGTAATTCTTGACCATTCCTCTTTACAGAACTGTTTCAGTTCAGCAATATTCTTGGGATGTCTGGTGTGAATCGCTTTCTTGAGGTCATGCCACAGCATCTCAATCGGGTTGAGGTCAGGACTCTGACTGGGCCACTCCAGAAGGCGTATTTTCTTCTGTTTAAGCCATTCTGTTGTTGATTTACTTCTATGCTTTGGGTCGTTGTCCTGTTGCAACACCCATCTTCTGTTGAGCTTCAGCTGGTGGACAGATGGCCTTAAGTTCTCCTGCAAAATGTCTTGATAAACTTGGGAATTCATTTTTCCTTCGATGATAGCAATCCGTCCAGGCCCTGATGCAGCAAAGAAGCCCCAAACCATGATGCCCCACCACCATACTTCACAGTTGGGATGAGGTTTTGATGTTGGTGTGCTGTGCCTCTTTTTCTCCACACATAGTGTTGTGTGTTTCTTCCAAACAACTCAACTTTGGTTTAATCTGTCCACAGAATATTTTGCCAGTACTGTTGTGGAGCATCCAGGTGCTCTTGTGCAAACTGTTAACGTGCAGCAGTGTTTTTTTTTTGGACAGCAGTGGATTTCCTCTGTAGTATCCTCCCATGAAATCCATTCTTGTTTAGTGTTTTATGTACCGTAGATTCGCTAACAGGGATGTTAGCATATGCCAGAGACTTTTGTAAGTCTTTAGCTGACACTCTAGGATTCTTCTTCACCTCATTGAGCAGTCTGTGCTGTGCTCTTGCAGTCATCTTTACAGGATGCCCACTCCTAGGGAGAGTAGCAGCAGTGCTGAACTTAATCCGTTTATAGACAATTTGTCTTACCGTGGACTGATGAACATCAAGGCTTTTGGAGATGCATTTATAACCCTTTCCAGCTTTATGCAAGTCAACAATTCTTAATCGTGGGTCTTCTGAGAGCTCTTTTGTGCGAGGCATTATTCACATCAGGCAATGCTTCTTGTGAAAAGCAAACCCAGAACTGGTGTGTGTTTTTTATAGGGCAGGGCAGCTGTAACCAACACCTCCAATCTCATCTCATTGATTGGACTCCAGTTGGCTGACACCTCACTCCAATTAGCTCTTGGAGAGCTCATTAGTCTAGGGGTTCACATACTTTTTCCACCTGCACTGTGAATGTTTACATGGTGTGTTCAATAAAAACATGGTAACATTTAATTATTTGTGTGTTATTAGTTTAAGCAGACTGTGATTGTCTATTGTTGTGACTTAGATGAAGATCAGATCACATTTTTTGACCAATTTGTGCAGAAATCCATATCATTCCAAAAGGGTTTACATACTTTTTGTTGCAACTGTATACATACATACACACACACACACACACACACACACACACACACACACACAGTGGGGCAAAAAAGTATTTAGTCAGCCACCAATTGTGCAAGTTCTCCCACTTAAAAAGATGAGAGGGGCCTGTAATTGTCATCACAGGTATACCTAACTATGAGAGACAAAATGTGAAAACAAATCCAGACAATCACATTGTCTGATTTGGAAAGAATTTATTTGCAAATTATGGTGGAAAATAAGTATCTGGTCACCTACAAACAAGCAAGATTTCTGTCTCTGACAGACCTGTATCTTCTTCAAGAGGCTCCTCTGTCCTACACTCATTACCTGTATTAATGATGCACCTGTTTGAACTTGTTATCAGTATAAAAGACACCTGTCTACAACCTCAAACAGTCACACTCCAAACTCCACTATAGTGAAGACCAAAGAGCTGTCGAAGGACACCAGAAACAAAATTGTAGACCTGCACCAGGCTGGGAAGACTGAATCTGCAATAGGCAAGCAGCTTGGTGTGAAGAAATCAACTGTGGGAGCCATAATTAGAAAATGGAAGACATACAAGACCACTGATAATCTCCCTCTATCTGGGGCTCCACGCAAGATCTCACCCCGTGGGGTCAAAATGATCACAAGAACGGTGAGCAAAAATCACTGAACCACACGGGGGGACCTAGTGAATGACCTGCAGAGAGCTGGGATCAACGTAACAAAGGCTACCATCAGTAACACACTACGCCGCCAGGGACTCAGATCCTGCAGTGCCAGACGTGTCCCCCTGCTTAAGCCAGTACATGTCCGGGCCCATCTGAGGTTTGCTAGAGAGCATTTGGATGATCCAGAAGAGGATTGGGAGATTGTCATATGGTCAGATGAAACCAAAGTAGAACTGTTTGGTAGAAACACAACTCGTCGTGTTTGGAGGAGAGAGAATGCTGAGTTGCAACTAAAGAACACCATACCTACTGTGAAGCATGGGGGTGGCAACATCATGCTTTGGGGCTGTTTCTCTGCAAAGGGAACAGGACGACTGATCCGTGTACATGAAAGAATGAATGGGGCCATGTATTGTGAGATTTTGAGTGCAAACCTCCTCCCATCAGCAAGGGCATTGAAGATGAAACATGGCTGGGTCTTTCAGCATGACGATGATCCCAAACACACCTCCCGGGCAACGAAGGAGTGGCTTCGTAAGGAGCATTTGAAGGTCCTGGTCAAGGTCCTGGAGTGGCCTAGCCAGTCTCCAGATCTCAACCCCAGAGAAAACCTTTGGAGGGAGTTGAAAGTCCGTGTTGCCCAGCAACAGCCCCAAAACATCACTGCTCTAGAGAAGATCTGCATGGAGGAATGGGCCAACATACCAGAAACAGTGTGTGACAACCTTGTGAAGACTTACAGAAAACATTTGACCTCTGTCATTGCCAACAAAGGATATATAACAAAGTATTAAGATGAACTTTTGATATTGACCAAATACTTATTTTCCACATAATTTGCAAATAAATTATTTCCAAATCAGACAATGTGATTGTCTGGATTTGTTTCCACATTTTGTCTCTCATAGTTGAGGTATACCTATGATGACAATTACAGGCCTCTCTCATCTTTTTAAGTGGGAGAACTTGCACAATTGGTGGCTGACTAAATACTTTTTTGCCCACTGTGTGTATGTATATATATATATATATATATATATATATATATGTGTGTTAATGAAATTAACATGTGCACTAGATGGGCAATAATGAGACGACCATTAAAACAGGAATGGGTTTACAGGTGGAGGCCACTGACATTTTTGTCCTTCATCTTTTCCGACTGTTTTTCACTAGTTTTGCATTTGGCTTGGGTCAGTGTCACTACTGGTAGCATAGGGTGATACCTGGACCCTATAGAGGTTGCACAGGCAGTCCAACTTCTCCAGGATGGCACACCAATACGTGCCTTTGCCAGAAGGTTTGCTGTGTCTCCCAGCACAAACTCAAGAGCATGGAGGTGATTCCAGGAGACAGGCAGTTACTCTAGGAGAGTTGGAAAGGGCATTATAAGGTCCTTAACCCATTAGCAGGACCAGTATCTGCTTCTTTGTGCAAGGAGGAACAGGATGAGCATTGCCAAAGCCCTACAAAATTACCTCAAGCAGGCCACTGATGCGAATGTCTCTGACCAAGTAATCCGAAACAGACTTCATGAGGGTGGCTTGAGGGCCCGACGTCCTCTAGTGGGCCCTCTGCTCATTGCCCGGCACTGTGGAGTTTGATTGGCATTTGCCGTTGAACACCAGAATTGGCAGGTCCCCCACTGGCGCCCTGTGCTTTTCACAGATGAGCAGGTTCACCCTGAGCACATGTAACAGATGTGAAAGTGTCTGGAGAAGCTGTGGAGAGCATTATGCTGCCTGTAACATCATTTAGTATGACTGGTTTGCTAGTGGGTCAGTGATGGACTGGGGAGCCATATCCATGGAGGGACACACAGACCTCTACAAGCTAGACAATGGCACCCTGACTGGCATTAGGTATCAGGATGAAATACTTGGACCCATTGTCAGACCCTACGCTGGTGCAGTGGGTCCTGGGTGCCTCCTGGTGCACGACCTAAATCCTATAGAACACCTCTGGGACATTATGTCTCAGTCCATCCGATGCCGCCAGGTTACACCTCAGTCTGTTCAGGAGCTCAGTGATGCCCTGGTCCAGATCTGGGAGGACATACCCCAGGACACCATCCGTCATCTCATTAGGAGCATGCCCCGACGTTGTCAGGCATGCATACAAGCACATGGGGCCATACAAACTACTGAGTACCATTTTGAGTTGCTGCAATACAATTTCAGCAAAATGGACTAGCCTACTGCATAATTTTAGCCTACTGCCCCCTCAAAATAACTCAACACACAACCAATAATGTCTAAACCGCTGGCAACAAAAGTGAGTACACCCCTAAGTGAAAATGTCCAAATTGGGCCCAATTAGCCATTTTCCCTCCCCGGTGTCATGTGACTCGTACGTGTTACAAGGTCTCAGGTGTGAATAGGGAGCAGGTGTGTTAAATTTGGTATTATCGCTCTCACGCTTTCATACTGGTCACTGGAAGTTCAACATGGCACCTCATGGCAAAGAACTCTCTGTGGATCTGAAAAAAGGAATTGTTGCTCTACATAAAGATGGCCTAGGCTATAAGAAGATTGCCAAGACCCTGAAACTAAACTTCAGCATGGTGGCCAAAACCATACAGCGGTTTAACAGGACAGGTTCCACTCAGAACAGGCCTCGCCATGGTCGACCAATGAAGTCGAGTGCACGTGCTCAGCGTCATATGCAGAGGTTGTCTTTGGGAAACAGACATATGAGTGCTGCCAGCATTGCTGCAGAGGTTGAAGGGGTGGGGGGTCAGCTTGTCAGTGCTCCGACCATACGCCGCACACTGCATCAAATTGGTCTGCATGGCTGTCATCCCAGAAGGAAAACTCTTCTAAAGATGATGCACAAGAAAGCCCACAAACAGTTTGCTGAAGACAAGCAGACTGGATTACTGGAGCCATGTCCTGTGGTCTGATGAGACCAAGATAAACTTGTTTGGTTCACATGGTGTCAAGCGTGTGTGGCAGCAACCAGGTGAGGAGTACAAAGACAAATGTGTCTTGCCTACAGTCAAGCATAGTGGTGGGAGTGTCATGGTCTGGGGCTGCATGAGTGCTGCCAGCACTGGAGAGCTACAGTTCATTGAGGGAACCATGAATACCAACATGTACTGTGACATACTGAAGCAGAGCATGATCCCCTCCCTTCGGAGACTGGGCTGCAGGGCAGTATTCCAACATAATACAGACCCAAAACACACCTCCAAGATGACCACTGCCTTGCTAAAGAAGCTGAGGGTAAAGGTGATGGACTGGCCAAGCAGGTCTCCAGACCTAAACCCTATTGAGCATCTGTGGGGCATCTCCAAACGGAAGGTGGAGGAGCGCAAGGTCTCTAACATCCACCTTCTCCATGATGTCATGGAGGAGTGGAAGAGGACTCCAGTGGCGACCTGTAAAGCTCTAGAGAACTCCATGCCCAAGAGGGTTAAGGCAGGGTTAAGGCAGTGCTGGAAAATAATGGTGGTCACATAAAATATTGACACTTTGGGCCCAACTTGGACATTTCACTTAGGGTTGTACTCACTTTTGTTGCCAGCGGCTTAGACAAAAATGGCTGTGTGTTGAGTTATTTTGAGGGGGAAGCAAATTTAGATTGTTATACAAGCTGTACACTCACTACTTTACATTGTAGCAAAGTAATTTCTTCAGTGTTGTCACATGAAAAGATATAATAAAATGTTTACAAAAATGTGAGGGGTGTACTCAGTTTTGTGAGAGAGAGATAGAGATACAATATATATATATTGTGAGGGGGTTAGCTCGGCAGCGGGTGTGTGTGACCCCCTGGAAGGGTTCACCACACAAAATTAGGCATAGCAGACAGTGGTAGGAGAAAAACAAAAGGGTGGGGTTTTATTTGAACTATATACAGACAAAAAAATATAACAGAAAACAAAAGAAACAGGAAAAGAAATCCTGGTCAACTTGACCGTTCACTACACACGTTGGTGTCCCTAACTAACAACTGGGTACAGCCTTGTGCTGCCCCAGTGCCTAGCTCCCTGCTTTTAGAAGGTCTTAGCAATAGCCACAGAGGCTTTGGCTCACCACACAGAAAACACACTCCCCAGTCTTTACACACAGATCTGGTTCCAGGTAGGAGCATCTCCCTTAGCATGCTGGGAATTCTTGTAGAGGCCTTACTTCAGCTGGGCTCATTAACTCTTCTCCTGCAAGACTCCCAGCACTCCCCCTAGTGGTATAAATTGGCATAAAGCCTGAATCTAGGACATATATATCTTCCATCCTGGATGCAACCTGGTGATTTTACCTGCCTGCTGTCACATACCCCCCCTCTTGTTTTAACCTTGGGGTTGGAACACAAGCAATCAGGCATGCATGTACTCGAGACAAAGCATCCACATTCCCTATTTGAACGCCAAGGCGATGCTTTACCGTAAAGTTGAATTCCTGTAGGGCCAGGAACCACCTATTTACTCTTCTATTTGTCTCTTTGTTTTGAGCCATCCACTTTAAAGGAGCGTGATCAGTAATCAGGTCAAAGTGCCTACCTAGCAGATAGTACCGAAGAGAATCTAGAGCCCACTTCACCGCTAAACACTCCTTCTCAATTGTGGCGTAATTTATCTCATGGGACTTCAATTTCCTGCTGAGGTAAATGACTGGGTGCTCTTACCAGTTCCAGACCTGGGACAATACTGCTCCTAACCCAACGTCTGATGCATCACTTTGTACAACACAGTCCCTAGAGAAGTCTGGTGAGTACAACACTGGCTGGCTACATAAGGCTTTTTTTAAGAATTGGAATGCTGCCTCAGCCTCTGGGGTCCATTTAACCATGACAGACTCTTTCCCTTTTGTCAGGTTGGTTAGGGGCACAGCCTGAGAAGCAAAGTGGGGAATGAATCGCCGATAATAACCAGCGATTCCCAGAAAGGCTTGTACCTGCTTCTTGCTGTTGGGACGTGGCCAATTCTGTATGGCCTTGACTTTATTGACTTGGGGTTTTATCACTCCCCTCCCAATGGTGTACCCAAGATATTTGGCCTCCTTCTGTCCAATGGTACACTTCTTTGGGTTGGCCGTAAACCCAGCTTCCCGGATAGAGTCTAGGACTGCTTGCACTTTTGGCAGATGTGAGGCCCAATCTGTGCTATGGATAATTACATCATCCAGGTAAGCCACAGCATACTTCTGATGGAGCTTCAGAATCTGGTCCATTTTCCGCTGGAATGGTACCGGTGCATTCTGTAATCCAAACGGCATTCTTTTATATTGGAGCGCCCCGTCTGGGGTTACAAACGCGGTTTTCTCCTTGGCCAATTTGGCCAGGGGAATTTGCCAATACCCTTTTGTGGGATCGAGAGTTGTCATGTATCGGGCTGTTCCCAGCCGGTTGATCAACTCATCTATACGTGGCATGGGGTAGGTGTCAAATTTTGTAACTTTGTTCAGTTTTCGAAAATCGTTACAAAATCACCAGCTCCCATCCGGTTTAGGCACCAACACTATGGGATTGGACCAATCACTTTGGGATTCCTCTATCACCCCCAACTTAAGCATTTTCTGTACTTCCACACGTATTGCCTCCCGTCTGGCCTCTGGGATCCGATAGGGTTTTAGCTTCACCCTTTCACCGGGCGGGTTAATAATATCATGCTCTACCCCAGAAGTTTGTCCCGGCAGCTCAGAGAAAACCTCTTTGTTGCGAAGCACAAACTCCTTAACCTCCTGTTGTTGTGGTTTTGACAAGGTGACTGCTATTCCAATCTCAGGAATCACACAATCAGACTGAGCTGGTGACAAAGTTTCTGCGACTAGGGATTTCCTATCCCTCCAGGCTTTCAACAGATTAATGTGATAGATCTGTTTGGGCTTTCGCCTTCCTGGTTGTCTGACCTTCTAATTCACTTCGCTCACTTTTTTCATTATCTTGTAGGGGCTTCGCCATTTGGTGAGGAATTTGCTTTCAACCGCAGGGACAAGTACCAATACCCTATCCCCCGGGGAAAGGTACGAGTCTTGGCCCCACGGTTATACACTCTCTGCTGTGCCAAATGCGCTTGGGCCAAATGTTCCTTTACGATTGGCATTACCTGTGCAATTCTAACTTGCATCAGGGCGATATGCTCAATCACACTCCTGTGGGTAGAACTCTCACTTTCCCAAGTTTCCTTGGCGATATCCAACAGCCCTCTTGGGTGTCTCCCATAGAGTAACTCAAAGGGTGAGAAACCCGTAGAGGATTGGGGTACCTCCCTAATGGCAAACATTAAATAGGGAATTAGACAGTCCCAATCCTTTCCATCTCTATTCACCACCTTCTTTAACATTTGTTTTAGCGTTTTGTTGAATCTTTCAACCAACCCATCTGTTTGGGGGTGATACACAGATGTACGCAATTGTGTCACTTTGAACAACTTGCAGACCTCTTTCATAACCCGGGACATAAAGGGTGTACCTTGGTCCGTAAGCAGTTCCTTACAAATACCCACACGGCTAAAAACAAGAGATAGCTCTTTGGCTATGGTTTTGGCCGAAGTATTTGAGAGGAATCGCTTCCGGATAACGGGTGGCATAGTCCAATATAACCAAAATGTACTGATGCCCCCTAGCGGACTTCATTATCGGACCTACCAAATCCATTGCGATCCTCTCAAAGGGGACCTCAATGATGGGAAGAGGTACCAGCGGGTTACGGAAATGTGGCATCGGTGCCGAATTCTGACACACAGGGCAGGAGGAACAATAATTTTCTGTTTCCTTCATGACCACAGGCCAATAGAATCTCTGCAATACTGTCTCTCGGGTTTGCTCTGTCCCCAGATGACCTCCAAGAATGTGCCCATGGGCCAACTCTAACACCAACTTCCTTTAAGGTTTGGGCACCACAAGCTGCTCAATAGTTTCTTCTGCTCTTTTAGCAACCCGATACAGTAGGTCCTTTTCCACGATGAAGTACGGGTAAGTGCATGTCTTATCTGGGTTCACTAACTCGCCATCTATTTTCACTACGTTTTCCCGTGCCTTTATTAGGGTGGGGTCTTTTAACTGTTCTGTGGCAAAATTTTCCTTGTGAACCTCGAAATCAGAAAACTCCACAGACTGCATGTTTTCGTCTGAGGATGTTGGCTCCTCCCCAGTTTCTCGAGTCTCCCCTGCCAATACCGACAAGGGGAATTCTGGAGAGTCCTCACCACTCTCAGAGGAATTCTGGTTATCACATTCCTGGTATATAGGGGCACCCGTGGAGGGCTCAGGACAATCCCAGAGTTCCCAGAACTTTGGAAAATCTCTTCCCACAATGGCATCATGTGGTAAGTTAGACACTAACCCCACCTGATGAGAGAGGTTGCCTTTGGAGGTCTCAAAACACACTGTAGTCACAGGATACTCTCGGGTGTCCCCATGCACACAAATAACAGCTACCTTGTTATTCCCTAGGACCTCTGTAGTAACTTATTCAGCTTTTATCAGTGTCACCAGGCTACCTGAATCCAGCAACACAACAACATTTCTACCATTAATACACATTTTGTATAAATGTTTCTCAGTTCCCCGAATGGCAGTGCATGCAACTGTTGCAAACAGCGACTGACGTCTGTCCCTTAGAAAGTCATATTGCATGGGTTCATCCACAACCGGGCAATTTGCTGCAATATGTCCCTCTTGCCGGCAGCGGTAGCAAACAATCCTTTTTGCTGCCTCTTGAGCCCCTGACTTCCCAGGCTGTTCTCACCAGACATTAGGTAGAACTTTCACCCTCTCATTCTCTCCACCCTCACCCCTTGGAATCATCTTACCCGCCACTGGGAATGGTCTGGTCTTAGGGTGGAAATTCCGTGAGTCTCTGGAAGAGGCAGTCAGGTTCTCTGTAGCCAAGTACTTCTCTACACGATCCACAAGCTTATCGGCCGTTTCTGGGTCTCCATGGCTTACCCTCTTTTGGATGGCAGTAGGAAGAGCTCTCAGGAAACGATCCATCACAACACGTTCCACAATCTTTGGTGCGGACAAAGTCTCTGGCTGTAGCCACTTCCTGCTCAGGTGAATGAGATCATACATTTGAGACCTGGGGGGTTTTCCAAGCCGGAAAGTCCAGTTATGCACACGCTGAGCCCGGACGGCCAGGGTGACACCCAGCCGTGCCAATATTTCATTTTTTAGCATCACATAGTCTTTTGCTTGGTCAGGCTCTAGGTCATAGTAAGCTTTCTGCGATTCACCAGTTAACAGAGGGGCCACCAGTCCAGCCCACTGCTCCTTAGGCCACTTTTCCCTTTCAGCAGTCCTTTCAAATGTGGTCAAAAACACCTCTCCAGTCATTTTTGTCAGTAAACGACTCACCCCAAAGGACGCAGTATTAGTGGAACTACTTGCCTCACTGGTCTGCGGACGTTGCTGCATTAATGTCTCCATTTGTTGCTGTAGTCTCTGCTCTTGCTTCTGCAACAGGTCTATGAAATTGCTGCTGGGCTTGTTGCTGAGCTTCCAGACTCTGTTGATGAGCTTGCTGCTGAGCTGCAAGGCTCTGTTGATGAGCTTGCTGCTGAGCTGCAAAGCTCTGTTGATGAGCTTGCTGGTGGGCTGCGAGGCTCTTTTGCAAACCTGCATTTGTCTGCTGCTGATTGGCATTTGCCAGAGCCAGCTGTTTCAGTATCTCCTCCATGCTGGCCTTAAAAAAACTGCCACTGGTTCTCCACCAACTGTGAGGGGGTAAGCTCGGCAGCGGGTGTGTGTAACCCCCTGGAAGGGCTCACCACACAAAATTAGGCACAGCAGACAGTGGTAGGAGAAAAACAAAAGGGTGGGGTTTTATTTGAACTAGATACAGACAAAAAAAATATAACAGAAAACAAAAGAAACAGGAAAAGAAATCCTGGTCAACTTGACCGCTCACTACACACGTTGGTGTCCCTAACTAACAACTGGGTACAGCCTTGTGCTGCCCCAGTCCCTAGCTCCCTGCTTTTAGAAGGTCTTAGCAATAAATTATGCAGGTGATGATAATAAAAAGCCAGGCTCATATGGCATTGCCTTAAGACAAAACACACATACATATTTATTTTTATTTTTTTCATTTGTTCTTTAACATGTGGAGGGGCCCATTGAAATCAATGGAAACATTTGAAAAGTCATGTTAACACATACCTGAAAACATGGTCAATGCATATTAGCATGCATACTGAAACATGCAATTGTCCACCATAGTATTCCTAAAATAGAATGTTTAGGTCGTTTACAGGGGGGGGAAACCTCAAGGAAGCCCGCAGCAGTATGATGATGGACTTTCAAAAGCCAAAGAGGAAGCAGGGGGCACTGGAGATTGCACAAGCTGGCTAATTGCCTGAAATTCAAGTAGTTTTGAAATGCAAGACACCACCCAGGTCGAAATTAAAAGAACTGGGTGGAAAAAAGTTGGCTGAACAGTAATTCCTCCATCCATGCTGTTTGGTGTGGATGGCTGAATCTATGAATTTCTAGACATGTATGACCAGCTATAGTGCTTTCACCCTCCAGTCTATGCACTGTTAGAGGTGCATGCATTACAAGACTGACTGAACAAAATTACAAACCTTTAGGCCTTATGTAAGTGTGGATAGGCTGCTGCCTTCAGAGGTAGCTAAACTCTGCCATTAAATACAGCAACACTCTGTGGTATGGCCACGTGCAAACTGACAATTAGCTGTGGCCAGTTTGTGTGGAGTCTGAAAATTAAACAACTTTGAGAGTAATGGGGCACCGCCATCACACCTTTTGTGCAACTGAATTTATGTTTGCATTGAAATAGCTCAACAAACTCTTTAGGTCTGCGTATTGTTACTTTTTCTAGGGGGTAGATTGGTGGTAGCCCAATTGGGAAGTTTAACTGATAAAAACACCAATTGTGTGCCGCAATGGTTGCTATGACAATGGTTGTGTAACAATGGTTGTTTTCATGTACTAAAGCAGCATTCATTTGTACTGGTGGCCACATACTGTTTACATGCTGCTGTTCCTTTTCCAGAAATAATCCACCTGCAGCAGCGGGTGGCCACTCATATAAATGAGGCCTCAGTCAAGTAAAACTTCCATACTTCTGAAAGGACAAGTTTTTTTTCAAAGGGGGCTGCAATTGCTGACTACCTCCTGAGAATTCTAGTTGTCGGACTCTGGCTTCAATACTTTTTAGTCACTGCTCTGCAACAAGCATGCAGTAAGAAACACCAGAGTGAAGTCAGAACTCCTAAACTTTATATTTGTTTCAAGCCAGTGATCGAGAAAGTTTTGAAGACCTTTTATTAGTATAACAGTCAGTCAACTAGCATTTTCAGAAAATGAGGTCAGGTATTGCATGCTTATTCCCTCAGAACATGTTTTTGTGGA
Source organism: Rana muscosa (assembly GCA_029206835.1). Taxonomy (NCBI): domain Eukaryota; kingdom Metazoa; phylum Chordata; class Amphibia; order Anura; family Ranidae; genus Rana; species Rana muscosa. Next base: position 629,348,582 of record CM055116.1, on the reverse strand, counting down.
CAAGAAGTTGCTACAGCAAACTGCAGGACATTTTATATTGTGAACATTACTGTATAAATTCACAAATGCCATGAAAATGTAAACTGAACCACTTAGGCTCCATTAACATCTTGGCGTATCGGGCGATAATCGTGGTAAAATCGTGCAAACAGAACCGTGGGACGCCTGTTGCCCAAAAGAATCGTGTCCCGCGATTCTGTTTGCGCAATTTTACCAGAATTGTCGACCCAACGAATCAGTCACGTTTGGGGTGCTATTGAAAGTGACAGGAAATGCACAGGCGTCCCGCAATTTGCTGCTATTTGGAATTCGGAGATGTGAGCGGAGCCTAAATGCAATATACAAAAAATACCTTCAAACATATAAATCAAATCCATGAAGATCACAATGCAAGTAATGGAAAAGAATTTGTAAAATTATCCTCAGTTTTTATTGGCCTGAAGGGTGCTGCAGCCAGTTAACAACTGAATATTCAACAAGCTGAATATTCGCAAAGAGCATGCATATATTTTCATATGTAGCATCTTAAGGAAATGTTTAAAATAACTGGAAGGTGCTTCATAACCCTGATGCATCTAAAGCAAATCTACACTGAAAGGTTATAAGGCATTAATGATTCATTAAGATTACTTCTTCCTTCACTCCCAATATTCTAATTATTGTGTTGCCCTGGAGCACCTGGCTAGCAAGGACCAAAGTGCTCCATCACAGGCCAAAAACCCTCTTGTAATTACCAATAAATTATGCAGGTGATGTTAATAAAAAGCCAGGCTCATATGGCATTGCCTTAAGACAAAACACTGTTTGCCTTATCAACTTTCAGGACCCAAAGACTGAAATTACCATATGTGCTATTGACAGCCGCATGTGCTATGAATGTTTGCACAACTGGAAGACTGATGCCAAGATATATAGAGATCAGGATACATGGTACTTTATTAGAACTATCAGTATTCTACAATCAACAAAATGTAATTTCTTTCCAATCTGTACAAATTTTCTTTAGATTTACCCAAACCATATAATATGAGGTTAAACCTAAACACCAATTTGTATGTAATCAGGCAGGCCCTCTATTTCTTGCCTGTTTTCCTCTACCACTCTGCACAGGAGGCGGTGAAATTCAAGACACGTCTTCTTTTCATTCACTTTTGAATTAATTTAATTGACTCCCCCGATCTAGAATATATTTCAGCATGCATCTATGGATCATTTACAAATGTTTTAGCTGCTAAGTAGAGCGTACTTGAAACAAATCCTATCCACATGTCTTGAACTTGAAGTTATTGTTTTGCGCTCTATATATTTAAAAAAAAAAAGTATTGAAGAGAAAAAACTCATACTGCTGAGGCCGGCCATACGCGGTTCGATTTGCGTCCGGTTCCTGCTGCGGTTGGAACCATTAATGGACAGGCTTATTGTACCAAATTGATCGATCAATCAACTTTGGCACAACTAGCCTGCCGGATTCCCTTACGATTATTGCAAGCGGCTGCTATAGCCGCTGGTGATAATCACTCTCTTCTCCCATCAAAAACGGCTTCCCCCATCCCCCCTTTTGGGAGCAGACAATAGATCGGCAGGAGGTATTTTTCCGTCAGCACTATCCATGTTGATGAGGGAATCATGCAAGTTTCTTTCCTGCAACCCCTGGTTGCAGGAAAGAAATTTGCACCACGTATGGTCGGCCTTAGTAAATGTGCCCGATAGATAGATACTGTTGAGGGAGGGGTCTATTGTTGCTGTCTGTCGGGGTGGGGGTATTTTTTGTGGCGGCTCTATTTTTGCTGGACAGATCTATCGCTGCTGGGGGGTTACTATTGATTGGGGGGTGTCTATTGTGGTTGGCTGCAGGCGATCTATTTTATTGCTTTTCCTGTTATTAGTATCAAATTCCATACAAGTTACTTGGTTCTGTATTCTCTAAAAGGGATGGTAGTGGCAGGTGGGTAGGGGGTGGAACCAAGAGACGGTGCACAGAGGTGGGTAGGGGGTAGAACTAAGGGACAGTGCACGGAGGTGGGTAGGGGGTCGAGAAAAGGGGCAATTCCAAAGGAGGAAGTACCTGTACCTATTCTCTGAGAAAAAAAGCCCTAGATCAGGGATCCTCAAACTACGGCCCTCCAGCTGTTGCGGAACTACAAATCCCATGAGGCATTGCAAAACTCTGACATTCACAGACATGACCAGGCATGATGGGAATTGTAGTTCCTTAACACCTGGAGGGCCGTAGTTTGAAGACCCCTGCCCTAGATAGATACATAGATAGAAATTTAGATAGATATTTAGCATGGTTTCATTGCCATGTCTTCACCTAAAATCTGGAAAATCAGTGAGGGAGATTTATCAAGCAAATCGCTCCTTGAACCAGGTGCATTTCTAGCACAAATGCACTACTTGGCTGTTACTTACAGAAGCATTAGCAATATGAATTGTGTGTATTTGTGGGCCTTGCAGCAAGGAATCCTAGACATAGTTATGCATGAATCTGGGGTAGATTTGAGACCACTAATCAAAGACCTGAGAATGAATTTTAACCAAAACACACACAGACAATTAAGAAGTGGTAAGGGATAGGTTTTAGATTGGCACAGTCACAGTGCTACGTTTCGGCACCAAAGGGGGAAATAATGAATCAAGCTGTGATCATAGTAAATCTGTGTTTTGTTCTGCCTCTCTGCTCCTGTTTTAACTGCCTTGCTGTGCGTCACGATTGATACATCTTCCCCAGTATGTAGAAGTGTTTAGCAAATGTAATCAGAATTGTTTTATTTCTGATTTACCGTTCAATATCTTGTGTTGGTTTTAAAAGCAAAACAGCAAGTAAAAATATATTCCTTCCACAATGAATATGCCATTGTAAAATGTAGTTTTGCATATTTAAAATGTGTTTGTCCTTGACCTAGTAGGAGGCAGGGTAGGCAGAGCACAAATGCATCAGTGTTTCTTGTGTCATAAAGACTGTGGAAGCTACGTAGACTTAAGCTTGGTACCCAGTGGGCTGAATGAAAAAAAACTGTGGAGCTCAGGAGGAGCTGATGTACTAACAATCTGATGTACTGGTAAGTACAGCGACCCCCCTTCTGTGCTATTGTGTTGTGACAGGGGGGGTGGCTCGCCAGAACACACCGATCAGCACTCTCTGCCATTGGCTGAGAGCGCTGATCGGTGCCGATCGGCAGACCTTTTTCGGTAATGCCCCTTCAATAGAAGCTGGCCGCCTGCCGTACACATGGGCTAAATTTCGGCTGGTTTTTATTGAACCCGCTGATGTCGTCCTAATATTCAGCCTGTGTGTAAGGCCCTTAAGGCTAGATAAAGGCTACCTAGACCAGTGGTTGTCAACTTATAAGCTAATGGGGGCCTCAAATGTTGCCCCTGACATTACTAAAGGGCCGTACATAATGTTCAATACATGTAATGCTTGAGAGGACCGCAAGTTGCAGACCTGATAAAGGAAATGAGGGTAGGAGAGTGTGGAAATGCTACATTTTTGGTTGGGGATATGCTGTAAAAGACAATACAAAGTTGGCAACATTGCTATTTCCCTAATCAATGTTCCCACTAAAGACTGGTAAAGACCAAGGGTCACACATCATATACCAAAGGGCCGCAGGTTGGGCACCAGGGACCTAAACTAACCTTAATCAATATCTTTTGGTGTGTCTTTTGAGTCTTTTTTTTTTGTATTCCTATTAAATCTGGAGGCATCAATCAGATATAAATGATATGCTTCAGTATCTATTTCTTTTCTTTTTTTTTCCTTAAAAAGACTACATCCCTTTCAAGTCAGTAATAGCAAAAATTAAGAACATAAAAAACAAGGATACAAAGAAAAAGAGTTGGGCAGTATAGTTACAGCAATTTAACAATGGCAATGGTCTCTTTTAAAGAAACAACATATTCCATGTAGAGAAAACATTCTTCAATACTTTGAATGAAATACTTGATTCCATATATACGCCCCTTCTAAAGTTTGAACTTCAGAACTGTTGGACTCAATACCAACGGTCTTCTAAGGGCAGCCTAAGGACCTCATAGAACGCTCTAGGGCCCTTGAACAAACGTTATATACATTTTATTTAATAAAATAAGTTATATTCTTTCTCTGATTCACAGGAGAATGAAATCTACAATCAGTGGCAAATCAATCAGTACTTCAACAATATTCTTCTGTCCTGAAAAATCTAAAGCCTCGTACACACGATCGGATTTCCTATGGATCCTAATCCGATGGTTTTGTCCATCCGAAATCCGATGAAGCTGACTTCCATCAGTCTTGCCTACACACCATCAGTCAAAAAACCGACTGTTCCAAACGCGGTGATGTAAAACACTCCGATGAGCCGAGAAAAATTAAGTTTAATGCTTCTGAGCATGCGTCGACATGATTCTGAGCATGCGTGGGTTTTTTATCCGATGGACTTGCCCATAGACGATCGGAATTTGCTATCGGTTTTTGATCCATCGGAAAAATTTAAAACATTTTCAATTATTTAAAACCGATGGAAAAAAGACCGATGGGTCCCATACACGATCGGTTTGTCCGATGAAAAAAGTCCATCAGACTGTTTTCATCTGTAAAACCGATCGTGTGTACAGGGCTTTACAGGACAGCATATATCTTCTGCCTCTTATCACTTCTAGCCTATACCAGATCAGTGCTGAAATTGTTCTGAGCCACGGGAGAAGCTAATAATTAGAGGTCGACCGATATATCGGCTGGCCGATATATCGGCCGATATTTGGCCATTTTTGATAAATCGGCATCGGCCGATTTATTATCAAGATTAGGCCGATATTTCAGACTGACCTCCGCTCATTCTTCCTTCTCCACACTCAGCGGCTCTGGCTGCATCAAGCGCCGCGCTGAGTGTGTGAGCAGAGAGGAGAGAGAGACAGAGAGGAGCTGTCAGCTTGATGTCGGGGGTGGGCGGGACCCGGCCGGGGTGGGCGGGACCCGGCCGGGGTGGGCGGGACCCGGCAGCTAAATTACACCAGCCAGGCGGGACCCGGCAGCTAAATTACACCAGCCAATGATTGGGCTGCTTTAGAAAGGGGGTGGGGCCACATACACGTAGCGACCCGCCCAGATACCATCCCATTAGCTGGTGTAATATAGCTGCTGGGTCCCGCCCACCCCGGCCCGGGTCCCGCCCACCCCGACATCGAGCTGACAGCTCCTCTCTGTCTCTCTCTCCTCTCTGCTCACACACTCAGCGCGGCGCTTGATGCAGCCAGAGCCGCTGAGTGTGTGAGCAGAAAGGAGAGAGAGAGAGGAGCTGTCAGCTCGATGTCGGGGTGGGCGGGACCCGGCCGGCGTGGGCGGGACCCAGCAGCTATATTACACCAGCTAATGGGATGGTATCTGGGCGGGTCGCTATGTGTATGTGGCCCCGCCCCCTTTCTAAAGCAGCCCAATCATTGGCTGATGTAATTTAGCTGCTGGGTCTGCAAAATCAGTGCAATCTGTCAGTGCCGCCAGCCAGTGCCACCGCCAGCCAGTGCCACCGCCAGCCACCGTCAGCACCACCCGCCACCGCCAGCCAGCGCCACCGCCAGCCAGTGCCACCCGCCACCTCCAGCCAGTGCCACCCGCCACCGCCAGCCAGCGCCACCGCCAGCCAACGCCACCCGCCACCGCCAGCCAGCACCACCCGCCGCCACCGCCAGCCAGCACCACCCACCGCCAGCCAGCACCGCCAGCCAGCGCCACCCGCCACCGCCAGCCACCGCCACCGCCAGCCAGCGCCACCCGCCACCGCCAGCCAGCGCCACCGCCAGCCAGCGCCACTGCCAATCAGTGCCATCTGTCCCAAACTAGTGCCATCTGTCAGTTCCAAACCAGTGCCACCTGCTAGTGCCAATCAGTGCCAGTCAGTGCCAATAGTGCCATCTGTCAGTTCCAAACCAGTGCCACCTGCCAGTGCCATCTGTCAGTTCCAAACCAGTACCATCTGTCAGTTCCAAACCAGTGCCACCTGCTAGTGCCAATCAGTGCCACCTGCCAGTGCCAATAGTGCCATCTGTCAGTTCCAAACCAGCGCCATCTGCTAGTGCCAATCAGTGCCACCTGCCAGTGCTAATCAGTGCCTCCTGCCAGTTCCACACCAGTGCCACCTGCCAGTGCCACCTGCCAGTTCCAAACCAGTGCCACCTGCCAGTGCCAACTGTCAGTTCCAAACCAGCGCCATCTGCTAGTGCCAATCAGTGCCACCTGCCAGTTCCACACCAGTGCCACCTGCCAGTTCCAAACCAACGCCATCTGCTAGTGCCATTGGTACTGAGGACATCAAGTGTGTGCTAGAGTGACGGGAGTAAGCAGGAAGGAGTGGAGTGGGTGAGGGGTTTTTTTTTTTTTTTTTTTTTTTAATCGGCCACACAAAAATCGGCCACAAAAATCAGCCATCGGCCGCCCAAATTTCTAAATATCGGCATCGGCATCGGCCAGCGAAAAACCCATATCGGTCGACCTCTACTAATAATGTCCCTTAAAATAAATCAATCATTTTTCAGCTGAATGGTTTAACAGCTCAGGGTATAAATGTTTGGTTTCTGGAGTTTTTTTTTAATTTATTTATAACGAGACAGGCCACAACTTGTCTATGACACTTTGTACTAAGTGTTTTCCTTTTTAGGTGGGCCAGATACACAGCTTATGTTTAGTGGATTACAACACCTGCATAGCATCAGTACTTCTGTAGTAATTTAATTACCCGTATATACTTGAGTATAAGCCAACCCGAATATAAGCCGAGGCACCTAATTTTACCACAAAAAACTGGGAAAACGTATTGACGAGTGTAAACCTAGGGTGAGAAATGCAGCAGCTACTGTAAGGCCCCTTTCACACAGGGGCAGGCAGGTGCTGTGGCGGTATAGCGGCCCGATTTTCAGCGCCGCTATAACATCGTATTTACCGCGATATTTGGCCGCTAGCGGTGCGGTTTTAACCCATTGTCCCATTGATTTCAATGGGAAGGAGCGGTAAAGGAGCGGTATACACGCACCGCTCCTTTCACCGCTCCAAAGATGCGGCTTGCAGGAGATTTTTTTTCCTCCCGCCAGTGCATCGCCTCAGTGTGAAAGCCCTCGGGCTTTCACATTGAGAATACTGGGGCAGGAGTATTTCAGGTGTTATTTATGCGCTATTTTTAGCGCTAAAACGCCTGAAATACGCCTCAGTGTGAAAGGGGCCTAAGTGGAAAAGAGGGTCAACAATACCCATCTGCAGCCTCACTGTGCCCATCTCTCTGCCTCACTGTGTCCATCTGCAGCCTCACTGTGCATGTCATCTCCCTGTGCATGCCATCTCCCTGCCTCACTGTGTCCAACTGCAGACTCATGTACCTGATCTCCAGAACACCAGCGCTGTGACATAGCAGCCGTCGAGTGTAATAAAGCCCCGCCTCCTCCTTGCCCCTCGTCCATAACGGAACACTGATTCCGTTTCCCAGCAGTGAGTCAGTGTTCCGCCTATAACGGACAAGGACGAGGAGGAGGCGGGGCTTTGTTACACTGCACGGCCACCGACTAGACTGCACGTCACAGCGTTGGGAGATCAGGCGCATAAGTCTGCAGATGAACACATCTTGAGTATAAGCCGAGGGGGGCATTTTCAGCACAAAAAAAATGTGCTGAAAAACTCGGCTTATACTCGAGTATATACGGTATCCTTCCTTTGTTAATATTGGCATTTTGTTAACGTTAAAGTGAATGTATGTCCAAAACATTTTTATTGTAGTTTTGGACAGAGTAGTATAGAATTAGAACCTTTATCAGGTTTTTACTGATATGTCCCCACTAGATAGTTTCACCCTCTCAGTTTGTCCCAAGAACCACTGTCACCAAGACTAAAAATGTGATGGGAAATCGAAAATATTGTCACCAGAAAGGGAATAGAATGGAAATTTTCCCAGAAGGACAGGTGACAGTTGTCTAAAGCCCTGTACACACGATCGGATTTCCTATGGTTTTTTAACCGATGGATTTTTCCATCGGAAAACCGATGAAGCTGACTTTCATCAGTCTTGCCTACACACCATCAGTCAAAAAACCGACCGTTCCAAATGCTGTGACGAAAAACACTCCGATGAGCCGAGAAAAATTAAGTTCAATGCTTCTGAGCATGCGTCGACTTGATTCTGAGCATGCGTGGGTTTTTTATCCGATGGAGTTTTCCACAGACGATAGTAATTTGCTATCGGTTTTTGATCCATCGGATACATTTAAAACATGTTCTATTTTTAAACACCGATGGAAAAAAGACTGATGGGGCCCACACACGATCGGTTTGTCCGATGAAAAAAGTCCATCGGACTGTTTTCATCGGTTAAACCTATCGTGTGTACAGGGCTTTAGTTGTGGATAACCTCACTTTGTAGAGATTTCCACTCCTTGTTGTGATTTTGGGTCAGAAAGTGAAGGAAAATCTCTCCAATGGGACATAGACATCAAAATTAGGGGTGTTAACCCTTTACTACCCCATCCAAAGCTAAGGAAAAAAATGGGTCTGGTTATAGATGCACTTTAAACACCACCCTATTTTTGTTTTGTAGCTCTACATAGTTTGACATCATCATTAAAGAAAAAGTATGGTGTATTTTTAATAAAAATATACTATATAATAATATTGTAGTGTTTATGTTAAAGTAATATTTGATGTGACTTTAAAAAGGGAAAGAAATTGCATATTAGCTTCAAGAGGGTTCAGTTCCCAACATCATTTAATGCTTTTCTGTTAACTCAGGCCCAGGTCACATCTTTCGTTGCACCGTTGAAGCCCACCTACAGCCTGATGCACATCTACATCACTACTACAGGGGTCTCCGAACTTTTCACTTCAAGAGCCACATTGTATATTTTACCCAAATTCGCGGGCAGAAAAAAAATCAGTTATTTAAAAAAGAATCACCAGCAGCAGAATAGAAAATAGTTTGACAAGCAGCTGGCAGTGGTGCTGGATGGTGCTCCTGCACCTTCTGCCTGCACCTAAATACTGGAACTTTATGCCCTGGGGCCTTACATCTTTGTTCCCTTCCGAATGTCCCCAAACATCTGTATCCCCATCAGAGTCTCCCACAAATTGGTGTCCCCATCAGAATATCCCCACACATTTGTATCACCATTAGTGCCCTCCACTTATTTGTGTCCCCTTCACAGCAACACACACATTTATGTCCCCTTCGGAGCTCCCCATGCACAGCCCCCTCACACGCCATTTTTGTCCCCCTCAGAACCCCCCACTTTTTTGTGTCCCCCACGTACATTTATGTCCCCGCTTTAGAGCCCCCAATGTACATTTGTGTCCCCCTCAGAGAGCCCCCCACGTACATGTCCCCCTCCGAGCCCCCCACATACATTTATGCTCCCCTCAGAGCCCCCACCTACATGTAAGTCTCTGCCCCCACGTACATTTGTGTCCCCCTCAGAGCCCCCCACGTACATTTATGTCCCCCTCAGAGCCCCAATGTACATTTATGCCCCCTCAGAGCCCCCTTATTAATGTCCCCCTTAAAGTCCCCCATACACATTTGCCTCCCCATCAGAAATCATCATCGTGTGCCTCTGAAAAAACTAGCAACCAACCACTAGCCTTAGTGCAGATCTGCTGCACCTCCCAGCTCCTGTCCTGCTGTTACACAGGCATCCTGTGTAAAAGACGTGGTAACATCGGGACTCCAATGAAGCACTTCATTGGTTGCTCTGCGGTTCTAGCAATCAATAGCACAGTACGGCGCCGGGAGTGGTGGACTTTGTCAGGTGGCAGGATCTGCTCTATACAGTGTGGGGGGGGGGAGTGGAGTATGCACTGAAGATCCCGCAACCCGGCAAACAGTTGAAGAGACCGGTCCCTGCAGTGAGGACTGAAGCTGTGGTATGGAAAAAAAAAAAACATTCTAGCAGGCCGGATGTCGCCCGCGGGCTGTACTTTGGAGACTCCTGATCAAAAGACTGCTAAGCAGGAATATACTATATTTGTATTCTTTGGTTTAGCCCAGGTTCACACTGGGGCTGCGGGAGTGAAGCTGTGCGAGTTCAGCTGAACTCGCACGATTTCACTCCTGCCTGTCAGTCCCGATTTCAGCTCGATTACAGAGACATCTGACACAGATGTCAATGTAAATCGCGGCTGAAATCGCAAAAAGTAGTACAGAAACTACTTTTTGAAATCGGTGCAGCGCCGCATCTGCGGCGTCGCACCGATTAGGACGGTGCCATTGCCCGCAATTTGCGGCAAATTTCGCCGATTTGACATGCGATTTGAGCGTATAGAGCATTGGCGGCCCGTCCATTAGAGACGCACGGGCCCGCACCCCCATCCATGCGTCTGGCCCCCTAATCTACATGCAGGGCGCTGGACGCATGGATTCCAATTGGGCTTTTTTTTTAAGAATGTGATTAGAGCCAGAGGCTCTAATAGACTTCAAAAAAGTGTAGACACATCTCATTCCTGTGCACTTCCTCAGGATCTATTTAGGCTTGTTCAATAAGATAACTGTGCATTAAGGCGCCCCTTTGCACACCAGTATCATTATGTCTAAAAGACAACTCCAATCATCCATAGAGATGAACATAGCCAACTATTTATATAAGAGAATTCACCTAGGATTATAGATGAGGAAATGCAGAGGGCTGCATCTGAATACGTTGTGGCGATGTATGTTTTTCATGCAGCCAGGTAGGGGCACAGCTGCATTCATTAGTAACCTGTGTAAGATAAGAACATCAATTATCTCCCAGTCTGTGAAGAACACTAACAAACATGCACTCCAAGGCTAATTAGGGCACATGAATGTCAGGCTCAGAAGCAAGTTAGATGTTACTACAAGAATATATACTTTTAGGTGCTTTCAAAGAAAAATGGATTGCTTTTGAGATTTGTTGATCATGCGTAAACCAAACCTTTACATGAATATCCTGTTTATTGTATAACAAAATAAATGAATCAAAGCAGTTAAAGGAGAAGTCCAGCCTGAGCTTGTTTGGCTGGGCTTCTCCTTTTGGGTCACAGGAGTGCAATTCGTTTTGCACTCCTGTAACCCGTTTTCAGCAAAGAGCAGTCTGTAGTCTGCTCTCTGCTGACGTCACACAGATCAGTCCCGGCACTGCGTCAGTCTGACTCTGGATGTCTGGATCTGCCAGGTACCTGGACTGATGGCCGTCTCAGCCTCTCAGCGAGCCGCTGAGACGGCTGCTCCCTGCCCCTCCACAGTTTAGCACTCCAGTGAGCGTGGAGGAGCGAAGAGGAGCGCCACTGACTGACAGGCAGCAGCTCTCCCCTTGGGGAGGCGAGAGAACCAAGCCATCAGCGGTGTTTGATGGCTTTGTTCTCAGTGCAGAACGCCAGGGGACAGATGTGGCATCAGACCGATGCTGCATCCACCTAGGCAAGTATAATGGGGGAGAAAAAAAACCCATACTTCTCCTTTAATATGCTTCATACCTAGAAAGAATTGATTGGGCGTGGCACAGTCACAGTTTTGTTGATGGGCACAGTGCCACTCTGTGGTGACATAAATCTTTGTAAATTTTTTGAATATTTTATACCTAATCCTATTTATAGTGTATAACACTTATATATTGCGAGGTTGTACACTCAGATTTTAAAGAGTGGCTAGTTTAAATGTTATAATCTTCCATAGATACATGTGTTAAAATCAATTGTATGGAAAATATGGAATGAGCTTAGGTAGCAGAAATACAGTCATAAAACCAGAATAATAGTTTATACTAGCTGTAAAGCTACTTTTGATGTTGGGAAAATACATAATTTTGATAAACGGCCAGAACATATTTTTTTTTCCTCTTCAAAGTCAATTGGCATTTAACAACATACAATACCGTATGTTGTTGCATGCTTGTACAGGCTTGTGGCAAGTCACATGGATATGTTACAACCCCTCTAAAATATATTTGCTATATTTAGCTTCTCGTATAATTTTGCAGCAGCATGCCAGAACATTTATGTATAATAGTGTCAGCTCACATGCATCTCGCCATCAACCACACATGCTAATTTTAAAAGGCTGCTAGAGCTAAAGCACAGCCTTATCCGTGGTGGAAAGACAGATGCATTTGTAAAGTGTTCTTATTGAAAGTGCATCTTTTGTGCTTGGTGCAAGGACATTGCATAGACGTGGTTATCAATCAGTTATAGATATATTTCTTGCTCGACATGAAGCTAGAATAAAACACATATTGTCATCTGGATATGTTTTTAAGATTAAAGCTAAACTGCATATTACAGATGTACCATACTGATATCCAAGAAAATTATTTTAACCAGTATATCAGAAAAGCCTTGCAAAGTCAAATTACAATGACTGAATGATAATAAAAACCACAAACACAGTAATTAATGCAGCTCTATATTCATTATGGGTGGTGGCAAGAACTGCACATGAGGACTACTGTAGAATGGTGATGCCAGATCCGGTGGTATGATCCTAGTTATCTACCCACAGCTACTGTTTTAAATCTCATCCACACGGTTTAGTACATCTGAGTGTACATCTGTCCTGTAACATTGCACAGATCAGAACACATAGACTGCATTCTGATCTGTGCATGGGTTCTGCATGGAAGTACACTCGGGGATGCGCTTGGAGAATCGTCTAGCCATCCGCCTGTCATTGATTTGAACAGGCTGCTTTCATGTGCAATCACACATTACGTAGTAAACAATGTAATCCATTCATGCCATCATTGTTTACTACTGTGTGTGATCTGTTATTTGTTACTGGTGATCACATGGTACTTTTGGCCAATTACAGCACCCTGTATCATGTGATAGCCGTGGGGCAATCACAGTGTAAAAAAAATCCCTGATCACCCACACAGAGTAGTAGAATGTCACTATGGTGACAGTTAAAGGGGTAGTAAAATGTCATTAAAGATGAAAAAAAAATCCCCTGCAAGGCCATGTGATAATGTGCTAGTATGCATAGTATACTAGCACATTATGACAGATTTATCTTAAAACAAATCCGTCCAGCACTGCGCTGTCACCGCTGACAGGGCTTCCATCTTCCCCCGGTCTTCCTTCCGGGTTTACTGCCTCTGGCTACATGAGTGCCTGGGGCATGATCACATCACTCCTGCACATGCGCAGGAGCAGCCGTTTACGGCACAGGCTTTGAAGGTCCGGCACTGTATTCCGGACCTTCAGAGCACATGCGCCGGTGACGTAATTTATCCTAAACAATGCAAGTTTAGGAGATATTCACAGTACCTGCAGGTAAGCCTTATTACAGGCTTACCTGTAGGTATAAGTGGTAGAACAGAGTTTACTACCACTTCAACTACTCTAATGACAGTATCTAAAAAAAATTGTAAAGAAAAAAAAGAGCACCCCCTTTGCCCTGAATGCAGCACCCCCTTTGCCCTGAAAGCAGCACCCCCGTTGCCCTGAATGCAGCACCCCCGTTGCACTGAATGCAGATTCACCATTGCCATCAGTGCAGCCTGATTCATGTCCATCTGCAGCATTGGAGAAGACAGGGAGGGGGCGAGACGAGCGCCGACAGACATACGGGAGAAACTCCTGTTTTATCGGCGGCCTTTTTAATAGAAAGTCCCGCCTCCTATGATGGACAGAACAGTCGTCCAATGGCAGCGCAGGAGACGGGACTTTCTTTTACAGAGGTCGCCATGTAAACAGGAAATACTCTTGTATGCACGGCACTCGTCCCGCCTCCTCCCTGTCTCCTCCAAGGCAGCCAGCATGTATTTCTTTTGTGGCCCCCGGCGCTCAGGGATTAGTTGGGGGCCACGAAAGATATACATGTCAAAATGACCAGGCGGGCCCTCCGAAACCGGAACGCGGGCCGCGATTGGCCCGCGGGCCAGACTTTGGACATGCCTGCCATAGATTTTAGACTCTATACATTTTCTACAGGACTAAATAATATACACTGATTTGGGTTTTACCAAAGAAATGTAGCAGACTAGATTTTGCCCTAAAATTTATGAAGAAGGATTATTTGTTTGCAAAATTTTATAACAGAAGCTAAGAAAAACTTGTTTAAAAAAAACCGACAGTTTAAATGTTGCCCACACTTTTGATCCTAGACCTGGGTGGCCATCTGAAGATATGGGAATGGGGATATCAGTAATTGATAATGATTAATGTGTCTATATTTGGATGTCGATATTGACTGACAACCATTCTTGTGTGAGCAATGACAAGTTGTATTCACAATTTCAATTTTTTTTTGTCATTTTTTAAAACCTTAAAGTGATTGTAAAGGCAGAGGGTTTTGTATCTTAAAGTGGTTGTAAACTTCTAAAAAAAATTCCCTCCCCAAAAAAATCCTGCAAGACAAAGGATGTTACTGGCTCCATGCACTGTAAATATCTCCTAAACTATACAGGTTTAGGGGATATTTTCAATACCTATAGGTAAGCCTTATTATAGGCTTACCTATAGGTAAAAGTTTGCAGAGGAAGTTTACTTCCTCTTTAAAGTGGATGTAAACCTGAATCATGAAATTTGACCCAAGCACATACTGTATATCTGCAGTGTTTTCTTTTTTCTCTCCAAAGCCCTAAGTCCTGTGTCTTCCTGCTGCTCCGTTCTTCTGTTATCAGCATGAGAACTTCTGACAAGTTTTCCGACAACTGAGATAAGACCAGCCTGAAATTTGCGTCGGGATGGGTTCTATAAATAGATTAGCAGAGAGCTAGTCTATTCACAGCACAGCTCTGCAAGTTCCTTTCTTCCTCTGTCTATGTGGACTTAGCACTTTCTAAAGGATATATACAGATGAAGACAGCAGATATACAGGTAAAACATATGTAGGGAGATTTGTTTCATTCCTGTGTATCATCTGAGGCTGTTCACTTCACTGGGTATATGTGAGGGCTTACATTCTTCAACTTCTGTGTGCAGCAGCCCCCCTAAAACTTACCTGAGCCACATCTAGATACAGAGATGTTGCAGAAGTGTCTCGGCTGTCCAAGACTCCCCTCCTCATTGACTCCTCGTGCTGCACCATTGGCTCCCACTGCTGTCAATAAAAATCAGTCAGCCGGCTTCATGTCTGAATGGACACACTGAGCTGCGGTTTGGGTGCCCCCATAGCAAGCTGCTTGCTGTGGGGGCACTTAGCTGGAGGGAGGGGCCAGGAGTGCCGAAGAGGGACCCGAAAAGAAGAGGATTGTGGCTTCTCTGTGTAAAATCATTTCACAAAGCAGGCAAGTATACAACATGTTTTTTTTTTTTTTTTTTTTAAATGACAGAGACTTTAGTATCCCTTTAAGTAGATCAGTGCTGAATAGCAAAAAAAAAATGCCCTGGTCACGAAGGGGGTAAAACCTTCAGGAGTTGAAGTGGTTAAAATACAAAAATGTATACAGGATAAAGCAAAGGCCTCATATGTGTTAAAAAAAGGCGTAGCATTCATTTTGATGTGCCAAGTGGTTAAAGAGTTATTGTTTAGTAAACCGGTACATACTAGTACTTCAAAATGTGGTTGTAATTACTCCTGGGCATGAAAGGGTAGGAAGAGTCAGAAATCTGTGCGTTTGCTGCCATATTTCACACATAAAAAAGCTTTTCTCGTTGCCTGGGTGAGAAAGTAAAAAAAAAGTCTGTATTATGCCAAGTGTGCTGATCAAAATAATTAACAGGAACAACAATAATAATAGTAAAAAGTGTAACAGACGTGAACATAGGCTTGCTATGGAAGAGCTTTTAATTTAATGAAACTAAGGAAAAGTACGACAGGCAAAGTTATTTACAAATGTCAAGTATTTTTGGATGTATATTCTTTCTTTGCTCACCTGCTTTATCAGAGTGGTTATGGCTACTTTAACATACTCGTAGGCAGCATCTAATGCGTAGGCTATTTGAATGTTCTCCAAGGCAGTTTTTGAACAATATAGGGGAAAAGCATGAGACAGTTTTCTAATGCTTCATAATGCATTTTCAATTCAAAGCCTAAATTGCAAATAAAACCCTGAGTGCTTGGGGACATTTTATATGTGGGTGTATTCCAAATATGTTTTACTTAAGTGTTGTATTACATTTAGCTTCTTTTTTTTTTTTAGGTCCAGAGGAGAACATCATTGTCTTTCTTCTCATTGTTGCTTTATGGATAAGGACCATCATTTCAGAATTCCAAAAGTGTACTTACTGCCTTTGTCTTTTTAATGCATTTTCCCAGACTTTTGGACTTGAGTACTGAATATGCACAAACTTTTCAGATGACTTTTAAAGTGGTTGAAAAGTCAGAAGGTTTTTTAATCTTAATACGTTCTATGTATTAAGATAAAAAAACCTTCTGTGTGCAGCAGCCGCCCCAGCACCCTTAATACTTACCTAAGCCCCATCTCTCTCCAGCGATGTCGACGAGTGCCTCAGCCATCCGGGACTCTCATAATCATTGGCTGAGACACTGCTTTCAATCAAAGTCAGTTAGCCAATCAGGAGAGAGAGGGGGCGGGCCGAACCGGGGCCCCGTGTCTGAATAGAATGTGACTCGGCTCGGGTGCCCCCACAGCAAGCTGCTTGCTGTGGGGGCACTCGACAGGATGGAGAGGACAGGAGAGCCAAAGAGGGACCCGAGAAGAGGAGAATCTGGGCTGCTCTGTGCAAAACCACTGCACAGAGCAGGCAAGTATAATTTGTTAGTTATTTTTAAAGAAAAAAAACGAGACTTTACAATTACTTTAAGTGTTATAAGTAATGAAAATATGAAACATGCAATACCCCCAACCTTACAATATTCATAGCTCTTAGCCTTAGTCTTACAGATTACTGTAGGTTAAGTAGCAAAAGACAGTGTCTGTTTTGTTGCTCAGGGTTGCGTTTTTTTTTATTTTTATGAGAAATCCACAGGTAAAACTACATATATTCATATGTATGCACACTAAACTACTGTTTGCCTGTGTCTGATTATTGTGTTTGGATGCATTGGTTTGGAAGAAACTAATGTTCCATAAACTGTCTCAGATGACACGGCAAAGTCAGCAGGAAATTTGGAACCCTCGTCCTTCCCTCGCCGCCAGGGCCATTCACAAAGTGCAGCACGCTTTGTGCATGCACAGTACTGCTAGCTTCCCTTAGTAGAGATGGCGGCGGCAGCACCCGACAGCCGATTGAAAAATTGGCTGCGATGAAGACATTGCTGAATTTGTGGATGGGCAAGTGTCCTAATATTAAAAAGGCAGCAGCTACAGTATTTGTAGCTGCTGACTTTCAATTTTTTCTGAAGGAGCCTGGAGCTCCTCTTTAAGTAAGGCCTGCCGTACACGCAGGACCGGCGCTTCCACTAGGCAAACTAGGCAGCCGCCTAGGGCGCACTGCCACCTAGGACACCCGGCCGCTGGTGATCCTACTCTTTCTCAGCAACTAACTCTTACTTAACAGGCAGCCGCTCCGCTCTAGAGTCCCTCCGTAGTGTCAGAGGCGCTGGCACAGCAGCGGTGGAGGAATGTAAGAAAACATTCCCTGCGCGCCGCTGGTCATCACAGTGCCACTGGCAGTGAGTGTGACCTGTCTGTGTACCGCCGCGTGTGGTCACATCACTACCGTCCTCCACCAGTCTGCCTCTGAGGTACCGCTCCATTACAGCCAGCCAGCTCTGCCTCTGAGCCTCTGCTCTGCCTTTCTGCCCAGTGCTGCCTGTGCCCATACGCCGCATGTCCCCCCTATCATGGAGGCCGCGCTCTTTCCCTCCTGCCCAGTGTGCACCGCACACATAACGCCGCCCCCCCCCCCCCGGAGGCTTAGGCCGCTCGCCCACCTGACCTGTCCTCCTGAACAATGATGGCAGGCGTCGGTGAAGTCACTGGCGGCGCTCCGGGCTTGGTGACAGGTGGAGCCTCAGCCTGCCTGGACTAACTGAGGCAGGCAGCATTTAACTCTCAGCGGCAGTTTCAAGTCCTCGATACAGGAGAGAGAGCTGCAGAGGTAAGCAGATCATACATATACAGCTTCAGAGGTGAGCTCCAGTCACAGTCAGACCATCACCTGGTAAAAAAAAAAAATCGCTGACATGTATACAGAAGTAGTGTATAATGATCTGCCAATCACTGATTTGTGTGTATCAAGCCCCCCCCCTAGTGAGGCTGCATATTATGGGCGCGGGTGAGGCTGCATATTATGGGCGCTGGTGAGGCTGCACATTATGGGCGCTGGTGAGGCTGCACATTATGGGCGCTGGTGAGGCTGCACATTATGGGCGCTGGTGAGGCTGCACATTATGGGCGCTGGTGAGGCTGCATATTATGGGCGCTGGTGAGACTGCACATTATAGCAGGGAGAAAGGTAGTGGAGCCAAGGGGGACGGCAAAATTAGGTTTCGCCTAGGGTGTCAAAAATCCTTGCACCAGCCCTGCGTACACGATTCGAATCTCGGTCGGTTCAGCAGGACGCGGCCAAGATTCCAACCGTTAATGGGCAGGCAGAATGTACCAAGTTGATCATTCAATCAACTTGGGTACAACCAGCCTGCTGGATTCTCTTGCAATTATGGTTAGTGGTTTCTATAGTCGCTAGCGATAATCTCTGTCTTTTCCCAACGGGGATGGCTTCCACCGCCCGCCCTGACAACACTGCCTGTTGCACCGTGTATGGACTGCCTTAGCTAGTTGGTGTTTATACTTTATGCAAACGTGCTCATGAACACTGTACCCCAGTAGAAAAAAAGACAAATGTGCGTATTGGTCTTTGGCAGAATATCCCAACTCATCCTGTCAATGATATTCTTGAAGTAGGATTTCCTGGGACCCACTCAGTGCATCGGTTGATATAATTTCCTGGAATTTCTAGGAACTGCTTAATATTTAAGTTAGTACACTATGGGGTTGATTTACTAAGACTGGAGAGTGCAGAATCGTGTGCAGCTATGAATAGAAACCAACCAGCATCCTGGTTTGTCAAAGCTTAAAGCGGAGGTTCCGCTGCATTTTTTTTTTTTTTCCGCTTGCATGCAAAGTATTTTTAGATCACCAATTTGTACTCACGTGTTTGGTGACTTTAAACCTCCCCTGTCTTTTTTCTGGCAAAAGATGCACTTTTAAAATCAGCCGTCTGAATTTTCCATTTTGCTTGTGGGCATTTTGAAGCCCACAAGCACTGACTTCCTGGTGGTGGACGGTGTAATGCAGAAAAAGTTCCCCGGCGGATAAGGTTCCCCCCCCCTGTACTGCGCATGCGCGGCACGAACCTCAACGGAGTTTCCGAAAGTAGCCGAACATGTAGAGCTGCGAGTTAGCTCTACACGGCGCCTGCGCAATGACTAGGAGTCATGTAGAGCTGACTGCGCAGGCGCTGTGTAGAGCCGACTCGCAGCTCTTCATGTTCGGCTACTTTCGGAAACTCCGTTGAGGTTCGTGCCGCGCATGCGCAGTACAGGGGGGGAACCTTATCCGCCGGGGAACTTTTTCTGCAGGACATGTCACATCTGGGCGAACTCCCAGATTACATTGCGGGTGAATAGAAACGCCTACTCCCGCGGGAGTGAGTACCCGGAAGACGAAATTGAAATGACATTAGTACGGTATGTACTACATAAAAAAAAAAAGTGGCTACTGTACATGTTCGTTCTTTAAGGAGTGTGCTTGTATATGGATGTTATTTTGCCTGAACCTCCGCTTTAAAGTGATTGTTTTTTGTTTTTTTTTAAAAGCAAAACTTTACAAACATGTTATACTTACCTCCTCTGTGCAGTTGGTTTTGCACAGAGCACCCTGGATCCTCCTCTTCTTGGGTCCATCTTCACTGCTCCTGGCTCCTCCCTCCTGATGAGTGCCCCCCCATAGAGCAGCAGCTTGCTATGGGTGCACCCGAGCCGAGCTGCAGCCCTGTGTGTCTATTTAGCCACAAAGCTGCTGTTCCGCCCTGCCCCCTCTTTGGTTGACAGCCGTGGGAGCCAATGGCACCGCGGCTGTGCCATAGCCAATCAGGAGGAGAGTCCCGGACGCCTGAGGGAATCGTGGACATCGCTGGATAAAAAAGGGGCTCAGGGTAAGTGTTGGGGGGTGCTGGGGGGGCTGCCACACAGAAGATTTTTTATCTTAATGCATAGAATGCATTAAAGCGAAGCTCCAGCCTAAAGTGGAACTTCTGCTTATCGAAACCCTCCCCCCCTCCGGTGTCACATTTGGCACCTTTCAGGGGGAGGGGGGGTGCAGATACCTGTAATATAGAGGTATTTGCACCCACTTCCGGGAGTCCCTTCTGCGGGTAGTATGTCACTTCCCGCAGAATACCAGTTGTGTTTTGGGAAACACTCGGCTCCCAGAACACAACGGGGACCAGTGAGAATGGCGCAGCGCGACTCACGCATGCGCCGTAGGGAACCGGGCAGTGAAGCCGCAAGGCTTCACTGCCTGGTTCCCTCACCGAGGATGGCGGTGGGGGCAGCAGAGTGATGAGCGATTGCTCGTCTTCTGCTGCCGACGTCGCTGGACTCCAGGACAGGTAAGTGTCCTAATATTAAAAGTCAGCAGCTGCAGTATTTGTAGCTGCTGGCTTTTAATATTTTTTTTTTCGGCGGAGCTCCGCTTTAAGATATAAAACCTTTTGCCTTTACAACTTCTTTAATTGAACAATCTGAAGTTAGAAGCTGAATGGCTACCATGCATAGCTGTACCAGATTTGGCACTCTTCAGTTTTATATAACCAAACTCTATGACTTTAAAGTTGGTTTGGACCAAGCTGGCCCAAATTAACAATTTCCTTTACTAAGGCCACTTTCGCACAGAGGTGCTTTACAGGTGTTTTAGCGCTAAAAATAGCGCATGCAAAGCGCCTTTAAAGTGCCTCTCCTGTCACTCCAGTGTGAAAGCCCGAGTGCTTTCACACTGAAGCGGTGCACTTGCGGAACATTAAAAAAAAGACCTGCAAGGAGCAACTTTGGGGCGGTTTGGGAGCGGTGTATATACCGCTTCTAAAGCACCCCTGCCCATTGAAATGAATGGGCAGCGCTGCCAAAGCACCTGCAAAACTCTTCAGCAGCGGCACTTTGCGGGCACTTTTAACCCCTACGGGGGGTTAAAGCGAACCGCTAGCAGTGGCAAAGCCCTGCTTAAACAGCGTTAAAGCGCTGCTAAAACTAGGGGCGCTTTACCGCTACCGCCTCAGTGTGAAAGTGCCCTTATCGATGCAGTCACTGTCAGCACCAGCTACATACAGTATACAGCGCCATGTTTCAGCAGTGTTGCCGGAACAAATTCAAACCAGGCTGAGTGCTGCTCAGCCATTGTCAGGGTGCTTTGTATTTGCTGAGTTGGAGAGGCAGGTGAATGATGTCATGGTTTTAAAAATACTAATGGGCCATCAAAAAAGTGCTGATGTGGGACAAAGTGCTAATATATAAAGTGCTAAGTGAAACAATAAACAGCAGCCAAAACTTCTATAGTGTTTGCCAGCACCAATAGAGATAAATAATAAAGTGAAGTAGCGCTAGTTTAAGAAGCACAGTAAAGCAATAAG
Source organism: Rana muscosa (assembly GCA_029206835.1). NCBI lineage: Eukaryota > Metazoa > Chordata > Amphibia > Anura > Ranidae > Rana > Rana muscosa. The sequence goes on along the minus strand of CM055116.1, from coordinate 629,327,137 downwards.
GTGCTAATGAACAAAACCAATCCTCAAATGCATAATCATATACAAATAACTGAAAAAATAAAAAAAACAATAAAAGTGCATCACAATGTAACATTAACAGTGAAATTAAAGTGTATATCAATACAATAGTCCATTTGTAAAGTGCATCCAGGGTAAACTGATAATTGAACAGAAAAACTCAGTTCTTATTCCAAATGGAATCACCTCCCGGGCGAGCAAATGGAAATGAGGGGGAAAGGTAAGGGAGTCCAAATTACAAATGGAAGGTTGGAAGTGCAGACGTTCTTCTGAAATCCTCCCCCCAGTGGTACTGGCCTCTTCCCTTTGGGAAGACCCCAATGGGTCTAGTGATGCATCAAGGAATACCGGTCACCAGGCACGGTTGTTGTATCCTCCTCCAGGTGTCAGAACAAGGGATCTCTGCGGCTGTTCATCTGGTTTCTCCAACCTCTTTTCCTTTGGGGATGGGGTCTCAGTTATTTGTATATGATTATGCATTTGAGGATTGGTTTTGTTCATTAGCAACTTATTGCTTTACTGTGCTTCTTAAACTAGCGCAACTTCACTGAATGATGTCATGATCTCTACCTTAGCCAATAAGCCAGTTTTCCAGAAATATATTAAACTGATTTTATTAGATTAAATAAGGCTACAAGAATGGCTGAAAATAAATGTATCTATCTCAGAAAGCCTGTTAATGTTTGAATATAGATCCATGTTAACCACTTCAGCCCCGGACCATTTTGCTGGTCAAAGACCAGGCCACTTTTTGCGATTCGGCACTGCGTCGCTTTAACTGACAATTGCACGGTTGTGCGACGTGGCTCCCAAATAAAATTGACGTCCTTTTTTTCCCACAAATAGAGCTTTCTTTTGGTGGTATTTGATCACCTCTGCGGTTCAATTTTTTTGCGCTATAAACAAAAATAGAGCGACAATTTTGAAAAAAATTCAATATTTTTAAATTTTTGCTATAATAAATATCACCAAAAAAATATATAATTTTTTTTCCTCAGTTTAGACCGATACGCATTCTTCTACATATTTTTGGTAAAAAAAAAATAAAAAAATCACAATAAGCGTTTATTGATTGGTTTGCGCAAAAGTTATAGCGTCTACAAAATAGGGGGTAGTTTTATGGCATTTTTATAAAAAAAATGTTTACTAGTAATGGTGGCGATCAGCGATTTTTATCCTGACTGCAACATTAATGGCCGACACATCGCACACTTTTGACACATTTTTGGGACCTCTGTCATTTTTACAGCGATCAGTGCTATAAAAATGCACCGATTTCTGTGAAAATTACACTGGCAGTGAAGGGGTTAACCAGTAGGGGGCGCTGTAGGGGTTAAGTGTTTCCTAGGGAGTGCTTCTTACTGTGGGGGGGGGGGGGTGGGCTGTGTATGACACTTCACTGATCTCCGCTCCGATTACAGGGAGCGGAGATCAGTGTCATTGTCACTAGGCAGAGCGGGGAGATGCTTGTTTACACTAGCATCTCCCCGCTCTCTCTCTTCGTGAGACGAGCGCCGGTATCCCCACGGCGATCGAGTCCGCGGGACCCACGGTTGGGCTCACGGAGAAAGCGGCAGGGTCGCGAGCGTGCCGCCGACGGCACGCGCACGACCACACGGCGGCATTTTAAAGGGGACGTACCTGTACGTACTTATGCCTGTCCATGCCATTCTGCCGACGTAAATATACAGGCGGCGGTCCTTAAGTTGTTAAAGTAGACTTGTCAGTCAGTTTAAACATTTAAAAATAAAGTGCTTCCCAAGCAGGTATGAAAGTTGCGTGCTAACTTAATTTTGCTAGCCTGAAAGCCCTTCGCTGCATACCCTTGTGATTTAATTTAGGTTGGTTAGAACCCTATTTCCAGGCTGAAGTCTGTCCAGCTGTTGTCCCCCTATTTAGTGAAAGCACTTTATTAGCCATTAGAGCAATGAAGCAAGGGACGTCAAGTCCATAGTAGCAAAGTGAAATAAGACTAGAAGACTCATAAGGCCCCTTGCACACGGGGGTCAAAATTTACCAACGTTTATTCAGGAACTTGTGACACCCGTGTTCAAGGGGCCAAAAACTGTGTGTAAAGACCTGAGTAATATTGAGTATAAGTAAAGGTGTGTAAGCGTATAGACTAGTATAGAGTACAATTCTTCTTCGTTGCCCGTATTGTAATATTCTCATTTATGCTTATGATGCCCATGTGCAAGGGGCCAAAATGAGTAAACACGTGAGTAAATTACTGCACAGCTGTGTACAGTGTCCCATAGACAACAATGCATCTCATTTCACAGTTTAAAAAAACTCAGCATTTTTTACTTTTGTGTGCAACAGGCCTTAAGATCCAGATACCTTGGTGTGTATTCTTTTGGGCAGGATTTATCAAAAGAAGTAAAAAAAAAAAATTGGCTAACAGGTTCATTTTAAGCAATTTAAGAATTGGATGTGACATTGCAACTCCAGGATGAAGGAGTGGTCTGCAGTGTTCTGGTCTCTTCTTGCTTTAAACCCGCCATCACAGAAAGGGGAATCATTCAGGGATAAGGTAGGGATAACTGTTTGGGGCCGATACTTACTGTCAGGGATGAGCCGAACACCCCCCTGTTCGGTTCGCACCAGAACCTGCGAACAGACAGAATGTTCGCGTGAACTTTAGAACCCTATTAAATACAATGGACTCGAACGTTCGAAATCTAAAGTGCTAATTATAAAGGCTTATATGCAAGTTATTGTCCTAAAAAGTGTTTGATACATGTCCCCTGGGGCAGGTCCCCGGTCCCCAATGCAAAAAGAAGTTTTAAAAATGGCAGTTTTTTCGGGAGCAGTGATTTTAATAATGCTTAAAGTGAAACAATAAAAGTGAAATATTCCTTTAAATTTCATACCTAGGGGGTGTGCATGATATGCATGTAAAGTGGCGCATGTTTCCCGTGCTTAGAACTGTCCCTGCATAAAATGTCATTTTTGAAGGAAAAAAAGTCATTTAAAACTCACTCGCGGATATTAATGAATTGTCGGCTCACGGCAATACATACAAAAGTCATTGATAAAAAAAAATAAAAAAGCGTGGGGGTCCCCCAGAATTCAAGGTCTGGTATAGATATTAAGGTGAACCCCGCCGCAAATTTTTTAAAAAAATGCGTGCGGTTCCCCCAAATATCCATACCAGGCCCTTCAGATCTGGCATGATTTTAAGGGGAACTCCACCCCAAATAAAAAAAAAATGGCGTGGAGTCCCCCCAAAAATCCATACCAGACCCTTATCTGAGCACGCAACCTGGCAGGCCGCAGGAAAAGAGGGAGGGACGAGAGAGCGCCCCTCCCTCCTGAACCGTACCAGGCCACATGCCCTCAACATGGGGAGGATGTCCCCATGTTGATGGGGACAAGGGACTCATCCCCACAACCCTTGTCCGGTGGTTGTGGGGGTCTGCGGGCGGGGGGCTTATCGGAATCTGGAAGACCCCTTTAACAAAGGGGACCCCCAGATCCCGGCCCCCCCCTATGTGAATTGGTAAGGGGTACATTGTACCCCTACCATTTCACGAAGAAAGTGTAAAAAAATGTAAATAAAAACACACAAACACCTTGGAAAAATAGGATTTTTATAACAGCTTACCTGTAAAATCCTTTTCTTAGGAGTACATCACGGGACACAGAGCGACATAGTCATTACTAATGGGTTATATAGATACCGTCAGGTGCTGGCACTGGCAACTTCCAAAACCGGAAGTACCCTCCCCTATATAAGCCCCTCCCATCCGGGAGCACCTCAGTTTTGTAGCAAAGCAATAAGTGTCCCCAAAGAGGGGCGGGAGCTCTGTGTCCCGTGATGTACTCCTAAGAAAAGGATTTTACAGGTAAGCTGTTATAAAAATCCTATTTTCTTTCTCGTACATCACGGGACACAGAGCGACATAGTCATTACTAATGGGATGTCCTAAAGCAATGCCCAATGTGGGGGGGGATACACCATATATAAGCTGAGCGCTATCAGACATGAGGATCTTTTGCGGCCTGCAACACACTGCGCCCAAAGGCGACATCCTCCTGACTTCTAACGTCCACCTGGTAGAACCTAGTAAACGTGTGAACTGAAGACCACGTTGCGGCCTTACAGATTTGAGCTAGGGAGGCCTGGTGATGCACTGCCCATGAAGTTCCAACTGCTCTCGTGGAGTGCGCTCTAACTTTGAACGGAGGCGGTCTCCTTCTCAAGCCATAAGCTTGCATAATGACCTGTCGAATCCACTTGGCTAAAGTAGATTTTGACGCTGCCTGACCCTTTCTGGGGCCTTCCGGCAGAATAAACAAAGTATCCGTTCTGCGAATCTGAGCAGTGGCTTTTAGATAAGCTTTAACTGCTCTTACTACATCCAAAGAATGCAATAACTTTTCCTCTACCGAAGTAGGTTTGGGGAAAAAAGAAGGAAGAACCACATCTTGGTTCAAATGAAACCTCGATACCACCTTAGGAAGAAAGGCTGGATGAGGACGTAACACTACTCTGTCCTTATGGATAACCAGATATGGCTCCCTACAGGACATAGCTGCTAATTCCGATACTCTTTTAGCCGAACAAATGGCTACTAGAAAAATCAATTTCCTGGTGAGAAGCACCAAGGAAATATGCTGTAATGGTTCAAATGGTTGTTTCTGTAGAACCGACAGAACCAAGTTTAGATCCCATGGACATATGGGAATATTAACCGGAGGACTAATACGCATCACTCCTTGTATAAAGGCTTTGACTAGTGAATGCGAAGCCAAGGGCCTTTGAAAAAATATTGACAAGGCCGAAATCTGACCCTTGATAGTACTCAAGGCAAGCTTTCTATCTACAGCCCACTGTAGGAAGTCCAGAATCCTACCTATTACGTACTTATGTGGATGCCATTTCTTGGCCTCACACCACGCGATGTACGCCTTCCAGATTCTATAGTAGATCTGCCTGGATACCGGCTTCCTGGCATTGATCATGGTAGATACCACAGCATTAGAGAGCCCTCTCTTTTTTAGAATGTGGGCTTCAATAGCCAGGCCGTCAAACCTAGGGCTGGTAAGGAAGGGTGGTATATCGGTCCTTGCGAAAGCCGGACGACGTGGGAGAGTCCAAGGACTCCCCACTGAAATTTTACAATCTCCGCGTACCACGCTCTACGGGGCCACGCTGGAGCCACCGGAATCACTGGTTTCTTTTCTACCCTGATTCTGCGGAGTAATCGAGGTAACCATTGTGGCGGTGTGAATGCATATATCAGCTTGAACTGATCCCAAGGGAACACTAGGGCATCCGAGCCGCAAGCTAGGGGATCCCTTGTCCGAGAGACAAACCTGTCCCCCTTTGCGTTGAATCTGGATGCTAGAAGATCTACATCCGATGTTCCCCACCGCTGACATATTGTCCAGAAAACCTCGGGGTGAAGGGACCCTTCCTCTGGGCCTAATTGCTGGCGACTTAGAAAGTCCGCCTTCCAATTCTCCACTCCTGGAATGAATACCGCAGATATGGCTGGGACATATTTTTCTGCCCATTTCAGGATGTAATTTACTTCCCTCTGGGCTGCACGACTCCTGGTGCCCCCCTGATGATTGATATATGCCACTGCTGTGGCATTGTCTGATTGCATTCTGACAGGGGACCCTTGGAGTTTGGATGTCCATGCTACTAGGGCATACCGGGCTGCTCGTATCTCTAAGAGATTGATGGGCAGGGCCTTTTCTGCATCCGACCATCTGCCCTGGAGAGACTATTGCTCCAGTACTGCTCCCCAGCCTATAAGGCTGGCATCTGTAGTGACCACCTTCCAAGAAATCGGACTGAAGGATTTCCTTTTTTCCAGATTCTGGGGAACCAACCACCAACGGAGGCTCTTGCGAACGGAAGGGGACAAGGACATTGTAAGTCTAGGGCCTGAACTTTTTTGTTCCAGGCTGACAGTATGGCCCCTTGCAAATTCCTTGAATGGAATTGACCGTAGGGTACTGCTTCGAATGATGCCACCATTTTTCCCAGCAGCCTCATATACAGGCGTATGGACGGCTGTCTTTTTTGTACCCACTAAGTGGATCAAATCTTTCAAAGACAACACCTTTCCTCGAGGCAAGAATATTTTTCTCTGGCCTGAATCCAACCTTAGCCCCAAGTATTCCAGACTTTTGACTGGTTTTTAGGGCTGACTTGTCTCGGTTGATAATCCAACCGTGAGATTCCAGATACTTGATCGTCTTGTGAACGACCACGTCTAGTTTTTTCACTGAGTGGTCTATCAGCAACAAGTCATCCAGATATGCCATTATCATTACACCTTGTGTTCTTAGATTGGCCAATAAAGGGCCAGAATTTTTGTAAACACTCGTGGTGCTGTGGCCAAACCGAAGGGTAAGGCTCTGAACTGAAAATGGCGCCCTTCTACTGCAAAGCGTAGAAATTTTTGGTGGACTGGAAAGATGGGAATGTGCAAATAAGCATCTTTGATGTCGATCGTGGCTAACCAATCCTCCCCTTGTAGGGCAGTGGCCACCGATCGGATCGACTCCATCGGAAAGTCCTGATATACAGGAATTTGTATAGCCCTTTTAGAATTAATATGGGCCTCCCGTCCGCGTTTGCTTCGGGACTGTAAAGAGGTTTGAGTAAAACCCGAACCCTCATTCTTCCAGGGGAACCTCCATAATTACTCCTTGGAGCAATAGTTGTTCTAGTGCCAACAGGAGGGACTCTCTCTTCCGGGGATCCCTTGGCACGTTTGACCTCAAAAATGGGAAGGAGGAGAGTCTTTTAACTCCAAACTGTATCCCAAACCTACTGCGGAGAGCACCTATCTGTCTTGATCGTGTCCCGCCAGGTCTCTTGCGAACAACTGGAGTCCTCCCCCCACCCGACTGAGTGGGGGCTTCATGAATTTAACTTTGGGGGAGGTTTTGTACCTCCCCTGACCCAGGGTTTCTCATTACCCTGCTACTGTCCCTGTTTTTTACCCCCGGGATTTGACCGAGGAGGCCGTCGGAACTGTTACACAGCCGATGCCCCAGGGACTGGAGAAGCAGGCCTCTTAAAGAGGGACCTCTAACTCTGCTTTTAACCGGCAAGAGCGTATTTTTACCGCTGGAAATTTTCTGGATATATTTGTCCAGGTTTTCCCTGAATAAGCGTTCACCATGAAATGGGACGCTAACCAGCCATTCTTTACAGGGAGCTTCAGCAGACCAGTTTTTGAGCCATAGGAGCCTACGCATATGTACTATAGACAGCGTAAGGCGGGAGGCCTGATGGACTGAATCCTCTATGGCGTCAACCGCAAAGCCTAAGGCTCTAGGTAGATCAGCTAGGGCAAAGCCTGCTGATCTGTCAAGTCCCTCAAGACCTGTTTCAACTGATCCTTCACTGCTTAGCAGACCCCAATAGCTGCTACTGCTGGTTGTATCACCAAGCAGATTTTCATAAGGACTCCAATCTTTTATCTATTGGGTTCTTGAACATTTGGACATTATCCACTGGACATGTCAGTGATTTATACATACAAGAGATGGCTGCGTCCATTGTAGGGACCTTCCATTTTTCTTTTTTTTTTTTTTTTTTGATGAACTTATCCTCCATGGGATAGACCACCGGAAATCTCTTGGGGGAATAAATATTTTCTCAGGACGTTCCCAATCCTGGTAAATGAGCCCTTTCAGTAAAGGGTGAAGTGGAAAAGAACAAACAGTCTGGGGGCTTCTAGCGACCCCAACGAGGATACAGTAGTGGTTGATGGTTCCGCAAGGTGCATTTTTAAATGCTGATCGGACCATGTTAGTCAGAGACTGAACCCATAATCTTTCAGCTTGAGATGCTGAGAAAAGGTTCCCCCACTGTTGATTCCTCTATAACAGAATCAACCTTATCCTGATCCCCTTCAGGCAGGTCGATCCCTGTATGGGACTGTTGCTCTGCTAACAGGCATTCTGAAGGAGGAGACGGAGATCGGGCGTGCTTTCCCTGACAGGGAGGCAGCGATAAATGTTGACAATCTCTCTCTAATCCTCCCAGAGCTGAGGAAAAAACCTCCTCTGTTACATACACAGGAGCAGGTGACTGAGGACAGCCACAGTACCAAGTACCCCTGCGGGGTCTCTACGGTCACTTACCTCTGAACTTCAGGGGAGACTGGTGCAGCAGGAGTATGCCCAAGATCCTCCGAGCCCGATGAGACCCCCTTCGCTTCCTGGAAGATTCAGTTCCGGAGCTTCTGGACGGCATATTCCTAAGCCTAAAGCTGAGGTATTCCAGCCGTAATACACCACTTTTACTGAGAATAGTCTAGCACAATTGCTGCTATATCACAGTTGGTGTCTACTAATGTGCCTTTCTAGGGGATGCCTGTATCAACCGCTTGCTGTATGCCTTTAAATGTTGCCAGCTCTGTCTCTGTACTTCATAGCCAGCTCACTACAATATTGTGTTTTTTTTTTTTTTTTTTTTTTAAACTGCTGGGACGCCCGCACATGCGCAGAAGCGCTGCGGCGCGCACAGAGCGTCATCCCCCAGGCTCCGTCCCCTTTCCCGGCTCACCTCTATATATAGAGGCGCGTGCACGCGCACGCGCGCGGGCACGTGCGCCTTCGGCGCTAATTTCAAATAGGGTAACAAGGGACAGGAGCCAGGGCCCCTCTTTGCCGCAGGCCGGGGGATGGACGAGCACTGCAACATGGCAGAGGAAGCAGTTTCCTATAAGAGAACTCACCATCTGCCTGGACTTTGCTCTGCTGAGAAGAAGCTAGTCCACATGACAAGAAAACATTCCACAGCGGCCTCTAGTGGACAAACACAGGTACCGCAGTCTAATATATTAAATATATATATATAAAAAAAAAAAATTATAATTTTTTTTTTTTTTTTTTTTCTTGACCACCATTAAAAATTATTACATTTTTTTAGTAGTTACAGGCATGCACAGAATTTTGCGGGAATACCATTAGGTAACAGACAGAAAGACAAATTAGGCTTGGGGGTCCCCCAATAGAACCAAGTTCCTGGGGGCCCCCACTTACCTGTTCCCCGCCGCAGGACTTTGTTTGGTCCACAAAAGCCCAAACTTCACCTATCACGGCAGGCATTGTAATCAAACCTTCAGGGACTGGGTTCCCAAGGATTCCACTCCCCTGGACCTGTATAGCACCCTGCACAGAAAACATCTTGGTCGTGGGTATGACCAGAGCTCTGGATCCCAGGGTCCAGCTCTCCTAAGAGAAGCATTACAGGCAAAACCTTGGTCTTCTCTGCAAGGCCCGGGTACCGACCGTTTAGCTATGAAGCTTTTTTGGTCGGATCCGGAATAGCTTACAGAGGCCCAAAAGAACCTGTACGCAAGCTCAGTGAAAAACACATGTTTCTTCTTGGCCAACACCTTAGACACTGGCAAAAAACTGAGGTGCTCCCGGATGGGAGGGGCTTATATAGGGGAGGGTACTTCCGGTTTTGGAAGTTGCCAGTGCCAGCACCTGACGGTATCTATATAACCCATTAGTAATGACTATGTCGCTCTGTGTCCCGTGATGTACGAGAAAGAAAGTCCTTTATTAAAAAAAAAACAAAAACAAAAACATTCCAGCGGTGAAATCCAGTGTCCCGCGGCGATCCGATGTCCAGCGCTGTCCGTCATTTGCTGAGCCTGAGCAGACCTGATGGGGAACTTCCTCCGCAGTCTATTACATGTATAGACCCGCCCCTTCTAAAGTTCCCCATCAGGTCCGCTCAGCCAATGACTAGGTGTAAGGCTGAGGACCTGATGCGGAACATGAGAAGGGGCGGGTCTATACATGTATTACACAGTGAAGGAAGTTCCCCATCAGGTCCGCCCCTCGGTATGTCAGACCCCGCCTACATCATTGGCCTAAGCGGGAAACTTCCTTCACTGTGTAATTTAAATTTATACAGTGAAGGAAGTTCCCCATCAGGTCCGCTCAGGCCAATGACGTAGGCGGGGTCTGACATACCGAGGGGGCGGACCTGATGGGGAACTTCCTTCACTGTGTAATTCATGAATAGACCCGCCCCTTCTCATGTTCCGCATCAGGTCCTCAGCCTTACACCGAGTCATTGGCTGAGCGGACCTGATGGGGAACTTTAGAAGGGGCGGGTCTATACATGTAATAGACTGCGGAGGAAGTTCCCCATCAGGTCCACTCAGGCTCAGCCAATGACGGACAGCGCTGGACATCGGATCGCCGCGGGACACTGGATTTCACCGCTGGAATGTTTTTATTAAAAAAAAAAAAAAAAAAGGACTTTTCCAAGGTGTTTGTGCGTTTTTTTTTTACATTTTTTGACACTTTCTTCGTGAAATGGTAGGGGTACAATGTACCCCTTACCAATTCACATAGGGGGGGTGGGATCTGGGGGTCCCCTTTGTTGAGGGCATGTGACCTGGTACGGTTCAGGAGGGGGGGGGCGCTCTCTCGTCCCCCCCTCTTTTCCTGCGGCCTGCCAGGTTGCGTGCTCGGATAAGGGTCTGGTATGGATTTTTGGGGGGACTCCACGCCATTTTTTTTTTTATTTGGGGTGGAGTTCCCCTTAAAATCCATGCCAGATCTGAAGGGCCTGGTATGGATATTTGGGGGAACCGCACGCATTTTTTTTTAAAATTTTCGGCGGGGTTCCCCTTAATATCTATACCAGACCTGAAGGGCCTGGCAATTGAATTCTGGGGGACCCCCACGCTTTTTTTTTTATCAATTACTTTTGTATGTATTGCCGGGAGCCGACAATTCATTAATAGCCGCGAGTGAGTTTTAAATGACTTTTTTTCCTTCAAAAATGACATTTTATGCAGGGACAGTTCTAAGCACGGGAAACATGCGCCACTTTACATGCATATCATACACACCCCCCAGGTACGAAATTTCAAGGAATATTTCACTTTTATTGTTTCACTTTAAGCATTATTAAAATCACTGCTCCCGAAAAAACTGCAGTTTTAAAACTTTTTTTTGCATTGATACATGTCCCCTGGGGCAGGACCCGGGTCCCCAAACACTTTTTAGGACAATAACTTGCATATAAGCCTTTATAATTAGCACTTTAGATTTCTCCCATAGACTTTTCGAATTTGCCGCGAACATCCCAATTTATTCGCTGTTCGGCGAACAGGCAATGTTCGAGTCGAACATTAGTTTGACTCGAACTCGAAGCTCATCCCTACTTACTGTATATTCAACTAGTTCTTTTTAACAAGTGAAAGTCTTTAGTAAGAAGTCAGCTATCTGTGTATTGAGGCCTGGTTCACACCTATGCAGGTTGCATTTTGCATATTCCAGGTGCATTTTGTCTTTTTCAATACACGTTTTTGATCTATTGAAGTCTATGGGGCCAAAAAACAGAAAAAAGTCCCTGGCCCTTTCCATAAAATGCACAGATGTACACATGACCCATAGGAAACCATCTTAAATGGACTCTATTGTGTTTCTGCAAAACTGAAACTGCACTAAAAAAAAAAAATGCATAGGTGTGAACCAGGCCTTAAGGCCCGTACACACAATCCAATTTTACGACAATAATTGTCTGATGGAAGTGTTGTGTCAGATAATCCGACCGTGTGTATGCTCCATCAGACAATTGTTGGCTGAATTAACGACAGATGTTGGCTGTTCATGCTCACCAACTGTCTCACGATAAATCTGTTACGTCAGATTATCCGATCGTGTGTACACAAATCCGTCCAACTAAAATCCAAAATACAAAACACGCATTCTCAGAACCAATGTTAAACATTAAGACAACATTAGCAGAAGTTCCCAAAGGGTGGCGCTAAAGAGCAGAAAAACCACATATTTAGGTTTTGTTGGCTGAAAACGTTGTGCTGTCTGTATGCATACCAAGTTCACAGCCAACGCCCTTTGGGCCATAATCCACGGATTTGTCTGATGGAAGTCCGATCGTGTGTACGAGGCTTTATGGTACTAAAAGTAGGATTTTTAAAACAGCTTACCTGTAAAATCCTTTTCTTGGAGTACATCACGGGACACAGAGCAGCATAGTCATTACTATGTGGGTTATATAGAATTACCTTCAGGTGCTGGCACTGGCAACTTCCAAAACAGGAAGTACCCTCCCCTATATAAGCCCCTCCCATCCGGGAGCACCTCAGTTTTGTAGCAAAGCAATACGTGTCCCCAAAAGAGGGGTGGGAGCTCTGTGTCCCGTGATGTACTCCAAGAAAAGGATTTTACAGGTAAGCTGTTTTAAAAATCCTACTTTCTTGTTCATACATCACGGGACACAGAGCAGCATAGTCATTACTATGTGGGACGTCCCAAAGCAATGCCAAATGAGGGGGGGGATACACCATACATAAGCTGGGCGCTATCAGGCATGAGGATCTTTTGCGGCCTGCAACACACTGCGCCCAAAGGCGACATCCTCCTGACTTCTAACGTCCACCTGGTAGAACCTAGTAAACGTGTGCACTGAAGACCATGTTGCGGCCTTACAAATTTGAGCCAGGGAGGCCTGGTGATGCACTGCCCATGAAGTTCCAACTGCTCTCGTGGAGTGCGCCCTAACTTTGAACGGAGGCGGTCTACTTCTCAAGCCATAGGCTTGTATTATGACCTGTCGAATCCACTTGGCTAAAGTAGATTTTGATGCTGCCTGACCCTTTCTGGGGCCTTCCGGCAGAACAAACAAAGAATCCGTTCTACGAATCTGAGCAGTGGCTTTTAGATAAGCTTTAACTGCTCTTACTACATCCAAAGAATGCAATAACTTTTCCTCTACCGAGCTTGGTTTGGGGAAAAAAGAAGGAAGAACCACATCCTGGTTCAAGTGAAACCCCGATACCACCTTAGGAAGAAAGGCTGGGTGAGGGCGTAATACTACTCTGTCCTTATGAATAACCAGATATGGCTCTTTACAGGACATGGCGGCTAATTCCGACACTCTTCTAGCCGAGCATATGGCTACTAAAAATATCAATTTTCTGGTGAGTAGAACCAAGGAAATGTGCCGCAAAGGTTCAAATGGCTGCTTCTGCAGAACCGACAGAACCAAATTTAGATCCCATGGGCATATGGGAGCTTTAATCGGTGGAATAATACGAGTCACACCTTGCATAAAGGATTTGACAAGTGAATGCACAGCCAGGGGCCTTTGAAATAGTATTGATAAGGCCGAAACCTGGCCCTTGATAGTACTTAAGGCAAACTTCCTGTCTACAGCCCACTGCAGGAAGTCCAGAATTCTGCCTATAACGTACTTACGTGGATGCCATTTTCTGGCCTCGCACCAAGTGATGTACGCCTTCCAAACTCTATAGTAGATCTGCCTGGATACAGGCTTCCTGGCATTGATTATAGTTGATACCACAGAGTTAGAGAGACCTCTCTTCTTTAGGATGTGGGATTCAATAGCCAGGCCGTTAAACTTAGAGTTAGTAAGGAAGGGTGGTATATCGGTCCTTGCGAAAGCAGGTCCGGTCGACGTGGAAGGGTCCAAGGACTCCCCACAGACATTTTGATGATCTCCGCGTACCAGGCCCTTCGGGGCCACGCTGGAGCCACCAGGATCACCGGCTTCTTTCCCAACCTGACTCTGCGAAGGAGTCGAGGCAACAATTGTAGCGGAGGGAATGCATATATCAGTCTGAACTGATCCCAAGGGAACACCAGAGCATCCGCGCCGCAAGCGAGGGGATCCCTTGTCCGGGAGACAAATCTGTCCACCTTTGCGTTGAATCTGGATGCTAGCAGATCTACATACGGTGTTCCCCACCACTGACATATTGCTCGGAAGACCTCGGGATGAAGGGACCATTCCCCTGGGCATAACTGTTGGCGACTCAGAAAGTCCGCCTTCCAATTCTCCACCCCTGGAATGAAGACAGCTGATATACATGGGACATGCTTTTCTGCCCATTCCAGGATGTGACTTACTTCCCTCTGGGCTGCACGACTCCTGGTGCCTCCCTGATGATTGATATATGCCACTGCTGTGGCATTGTCTGATTGATTCTGACAGGGGACCCTTGGAGTCTGGATGTCCAGGCTACTAGGGCATACCGGGCTGCTCGTATCTCTAAGAGATTGATGGGCAGGGTTCTTACTACATTTGACCATCTGCCCTGGAGAGACCATTGCTCCAGTACTGCCCCCCCAGCCTATAAGGCTGGCATCTGTAGTGACCACCTTCCAGGATATCGGACTGAAGGGTTTTCCCTTCTGGAGATTCTGGGGGATCAACCACCAGCAGAGACTCTTCCGAACGGAAGGGGACAAAGCCATCGGGAAGTCTAGAGCCTGAATCTTTCCGTTCCAGGCTGACAATATGGCCCTCTGTAAATTCCTTGAGTGGAATTGGGCGTATGGCACAGCTTCGAATGATGCTACCATCTTTCCTAGCAGCCTCATGCACAGGCGTATGGACGGCTGTCTTTTTGCACAAAGCAGACGGACCAAGCCCCTCAGAGAGGATACCTTGTCTAGAGGTAAGAAAATCTTCCTCTGGTCTGAATCCAGCCGTAGCCCTAGATATACCAGGTTTTTCACTGGCTGTAGGGCTGACTTGTCCAGGTTGATGACCCAACCGTGAGATTCTAGATACTTGATTGTATCGACAATTACCACTTCTAGCTTGGCAACTGAGTGGTCCATCAACAACAGGTCGTGTAGGTATGCCATTATCGTTACACCTCGTGTACTTAGATCGGCCAACAGTGGGGCCAGAATTTTTGTGAACACTCGTGGTGCTGTGGCCAGACCGAATGGTAAGGCTCTGAACTGAAAATGGCGCCCTTCTACTGCAAAGCGTAGAAATTTTTGATGACCTGGAAAGATGGGAACATGCAAGTAAGCATCTTTGATGTCGATCGAGGCTAACCATTCCTCCCCCTGTAGGGCAGCGGTGACCGATCGGATCGACTCCATCCGGAAGGACCGGACGTTTAGAAATTTGTTTAGACTCTTTAGGTCCAATATGGGTCTTATGTTCCCGTTTGGTTTCGGGACTGTGAAAAGGTTTGAGTAGAAACTCAACCCCCACTCTTCCATAGGAACCTCCATAATTACTCCTTGGAGCAATAGTTGTTCTAACGCCACTAGGAGACACCTTCTTTTCAGAGGGTCTTTTGGCATGCCTGACCACATAAAATGGGAAGGAGGAGACTCTTTTAACTCCAACTTGTATCCCCGAGTTACTGCGGAGAGCACCCATCTGTCTTTGATCGTCTCCCGCCAGGTCTCTGTGAACAACTGAAGTCTTCCCCCCACCCGTTTGAGTGGGGGCAGCCCTTCATAGGCTTGATTTGGAGGCTGGTTTAGTACCTCTTCGGATCCAGGGCTTTTTATTACCCTGTGACTGTCCCTGATTTTTACCTCCTGAGTTTGACCGAGGAGGCCGTCGGAACTGCTTAGTAGCAGACGTCCCAGGGATAGGAGAGGTAGTCCTCTTAAAAGACGGACCCCTAGACCTCTTTTTAATTGGTAAGAGAGTACTTTTACCACTGGAAATCTTCTGGATATATTTATCCAGGTCTTCGCCAAAAAGGCGTTCTCCATGAAATGGGAAGCTAACTAAGAGCTTCTTACAGGGAGCCTCAGCAGACCAGTTCTTGAGCCACAGAAGCCTACGCATATGTACCAAAGACAGCGTGAGGCGGGAGGCCTGATGGATAGAATCCTTGATGGCGTCAACCGCAAAGCATAATGCTCTAGGCAGATCAGCCAGAGCCTGGGCCTGCTGGTCTGGCAAATCCCTCAGGACCATTTTCATTTGATCCTTTAAAGCTTGGCAGACCCCAATAGCTGCCACTGCTGGCTGTGTAACAGCCCCTGCTGTGGAAAAAGCAGATTTTAATAAAGATTCCAATTTTTTATCTACTGGATCTTTGAACATTTGAACATTATCTACTGGACATGTCAGTGATTTGTTCACAGAAGAAATGGCTGCGTCCACCGTAGGAACATTCCATCTCTGGGTGAATTTTTCCTCCATGGGATAGATCACCTGAAATTTCTTAGGTGGAACAAATAGTTTATCAGGATGTTCCCAGTCCTGGTATATAAGTCCTTCCAATAATGGATGAATTGGAAAGGAGCAATTAATCTGGGGAGCTTTTAGCGACCCCAACGAGGAGACAGCAGTAGTTGATGGTTCAACAAGAGGCATTTTAAATGCAGATCGAACCATGTCAGTTAGGGTCTGGACCCACAATCTTTCAGTCTGTGATGCTGAAAATGGTTCATCTACTGTCGATTCCTCAAAAACAGAGTTAACCTCCTCCTGATCCCCTTCAGGTAGGTCAGTCCCTTCCTGGGACTGTTGCTCTGCCAACAGGCACTCTAATGGAGGGGATGGAGATCTGGCGCGCTTTCTTTCCTGTAGAGAAGAAGCGATCAATGCTGCCAATCTCTGCTCCAATCCCTCCAGAGTTGAGGCAAAAACCTCCTCTGTTATATATGCAGGAGCAGGTGGACTGAGGACAGCCGCAGTACCTGGCACTCCCGGGGGTTCCTTATGGGTATTAACCTCTGATTTCTCAGGGGAGGAAGGTGCAGATGACTGCTCCAGATCCTCAGAGCCCGATGGAGACCCCCTACACTTCCTGAGAGGTATATCTCAGAGTTTTTTAGGCGGCATATTCCTTAGTTCAAAGCTGAGGTATTCCAGCCGCAATACACCCCTTTACTGAAATAGTCTAATGCAATTTGCTGCTATGTACATCAGTGGGTGTCTACTAATGCGTCTTTCTGGGGATGCCTGTATCAACCGCCCGCTGTAAGCCCCTATACCATGCTACCAGCTCCTTTTCATGCTCTGTGTCCATAGCAAGCAGCGTGGACTGAGTCCTTTTATCTTGCTGGGACGCCCGCACATGCACAGAAGCGCTGGGCGTACAGAGCGCGTCATCCGCCAGGCTCCGCCCCCTTTTTTGAAGCTAAATCTTATAAAAAGAAAGCGTGTGTGCGCGCGCGCGCGCGTGCACGTGTGCGCTCTTGGCGCCATGTAGGGAGAGGAGCCAGGGTCCCTGTTTCACCAGGACTCGGGGATGGAAGGAAACTACTTGGCAGCATGACAGAGGAATGCAGCTTCCCTGATAGAGAGCTCACTCATCTGCCTGGACTTTCACCATGGAAGGAATAGTCCCAAGAAAAAAAGACGTTCCACAGCGGCCTCTAGTGGACAAACACAGATACCGCACTTTGTCTTTTTTTTTTTTTTTTTTTTTTAAAACCCCCTTTATGAAAAACATTTCTAGGTTTACAGTTTTTAAAACTTCCTTATGAAAAGACATTTCTAGGATTTCTTAGGCATATACAGCTATTAGCGGGAATACCTTTAGGTAACAGGCAGAAAGACATATTAGGCTTGGGGGTCCCCTCAATAGAACCAAGTTCCTGAGGGGCCCCCACTTACCTTTTCCCCGCCGCAGGACTTTGTTTGGTCCACAGAAGCCCAAACTTCACCTCTCACGGCAGGCATTGTACTAGACCTTCAGGGACCGGGTTCCCAAGGATTCCACTCCCCTGGACCTGTATAGCACCCTGCACAGATAGCCTCTTGGTTTTGGGTATGACCAGAGCTCTGGATCCCAGGGTCCAGCCCTCCTAAGAGAGGCATTACAGGCAAAACCCTGCTCTTCTCTGCAAGGCCCGGGTACCGACTGTTTAGCTATGAAGCTTTTTTGGTCGGATCCGGAATAGCTTGCTAAGGCCCAGAGAACCTGTACACAAGCCCAGATGAATACATGTTAACCTTGGCCAACACCTTAGACACTGGCAAAAAACTGAGGTGCTCCCGGATGGGAGGGGCTTATATAGGGGAGGGTACTTCCTGTTTTGGAAGTTGCCAGTGCCAGCACCTGAAGGTAATTCTATATAACCCACATAGTAATGACTATGCTGCTCTGTGTCCCGTGATGTATGAACAAGAAATACATATTATTTGTTGATATCAAGGGTAGCAGTTTAATTACTCCTAAGATTTTAAAATGCTGCCAGAATGTGTATTTTCTAAGAGAACATAAAATGAAAAAAATATATATAATCTACTACCTTTAGGTGATTTGGAAGTGCTTGAAATCAAGGAGGTTATTACCTAACGAGGTGCAAGAAGAGCAATACAATTCTAACTGCACTAATTCATAGCAGTATTCAGTCTACAGTAGTTATAAAGAAAGATGATTTCTGATAATCTACTTTCAATAAATCCACTTTACACATTATCATTGTTCAGAACGCTGGCTTATAGAATAAGCCCATATTTCTATATAAAAATTGCTGATTGTAAATTTAAGTAATTTAAAGATGAAGGCCAGGCAGACATAAGAAATACAATTTGACACAGTTATGCGTGTCTTAAGAATAATTTAATGCAAACTTAAATGCAAATAAGGTAATTACCTGAAGTTAAAATTTTGACATGCAACTGAAGAGTCTAACCATCCTCTGCTCTATGCAAAAACTTAAAGCAGAATTTAAACCTTGTACTATCTATTATTTTTTGGCTAAACTGATTAAAAAAGGTTAAGAAATAGCTGTGAAAGACTTCAGTCCATACCTGCCACCCACTGAGCCAAGGACAGGCCTGGATGAGAAGGATCGTTGTCAGTTTTAACACTTAAAAAATTATATATATTTAATGTTACCAAATGATATTGTATTACTAGCTATCTTGTACTTTAAGTTTAAATTAAAGCTGACGTGATGCGAAAAAAAAAGAAAAAAGAAATAGCTAACATACCTACTAAATCAATGTGCGGACAATAGAATTCTTTATGTTAAGCTGCAGTAATATTATGCAAACACAGTAATTCATATCAAGCAGTATGCTGTTTACTGTAGTTAAAAAAAAAGATGATTTCTGATAAGCTATCTAATGAATCCACACCTCTGCTCCAGTGATGGGCTTTCTTTCTGGTGCCAACATCTTTTCACTTGCTTTTTCTGGGTTTGGGATCTTTGGCCATCTTGATTGGCATGGCCCGGATGGAGTAACTCCTATGCATGCCTTGACCGGGATGGAGCAACTCCTGTGCATGCCATGCCCGGGATGGAGCAACTCCTGTGCATGCCATGCCCGGGATGGAGAAACTCCTGTGCATGCCATGCCCGGGATGGAGAAACTCCTGTGCATGCCATGCCCGGGATGGAGCAACTCCTGTGCATGCCTTGACCGGGATGGAGCAACTCCTGCACATGCTCAGGATTAAAGGAACACTAAAGGTTCCCATTTTTTTTTTTTAAAACAACAAACATGTTATACTTACCTCCATTGTGCAGCTCGTTTTGCACACAGTGGCCCCGATCCTGGTCTTCTGGGGTCCCTCGGCGGCTGTTTCAGCTCCTCCCCGCAAGGACTCCACACCATAATGCGAGCGAGCCATAGCCGCCGACTGTATCACTCGGCCCCGCCCCCGGCGTGCCGCGTCATTGGATGTGATTGACAGCAGCACCAGCCAATGGCTGCACTGCTTTCAATCCATCCAGTGTAGCCAATCAACGGCCGGGCTCAGGAACTCGGAGGATGACGGGAGCGAGCGCGGGACTTTCGAGGGGCCAGGTAAGTAAAACGGGGGCTCGGGGGGGGCGGCATTGTCGAATGTTTTTTCATCTTAATGCATAGGATGCATTAAGGTGAAAAAACATGTACCTTTACAACCCCTTTAATGAATTCTGTGGGAGTTCATTAATTTTACCACCCAGCAGCTGCTTTCTGAGGTGGAATGCAAGAATCCCTGACCGTAGAAGAGACTTCATATGTCTCTTCTACAATAAATAAAAGCCTCCTTCCTACAAATTTTTTAAAGTTACCTAAAATTCCCTTTCACTTGAATGGGTTGTCTTACTCGCTTTTGTCACCCAAAAATAAAAGCTCCTGCTCTATTTCGAGCAACAAGCTTCGCGCAATTTTGAAAAGGTGCAATGTGCCACGGTTGCTGTGCGACCATCACGGCAGAATCACACTGAGTTTGGGGTGCCATTAAGAGAAAATGGCACCCAAATATGTGTTACGCATTGTGCAGTGACCACCACATGATGCGATTCTGCCTGCGATTCTCGAATTGCGAGATGTGAAAGGGGCCTTAAAAAAAAAAGAACCGCAGGTCTCTGAATTAAAGCTGAAAATGTATGCTTTTTCTAAAAAAAATTGTTACCTGGTTATTTTTGTTTGGAGTTCTTTTATTTATCAGTCTGCTGCTGCGCTTTTACTGTCCTGTTGACCTGCCTTATGTAGAAGGAGGACACTGCTTTATTCCTTCTACACAGTCTATAACTGTGATATAGTATGTGGTGTGACCTGCCTGGCTATGCTGTCTGGTAGGGCTGTGCAGATCACAAAATTGGATAAACAGGAAAATCTAGCTCCATTATGTGTTAATTTTCTGTGTATTTAAAGTAGTCCTGAAGGTTTTTTTACCTTTATGCATAGACTGCATGAAGGTAAAAAACATTCTGTGTGCAGCCCAATCCTTACCTGAGCCCCTTCCGATCCAGCAATGTTCACGATAGCCTCGGCTGTATGGAGACTCTCCCTCCTCATTGGCTGAGACAGCAGCGGGAGCCCATTGGCTCCCACTGCTGTCAATCACAGCCATTGAGCCAATGAGGAGAGAGCGGGGCAGGGCCAAGTCTTATGGACGCGTAGAGCAGCGGCTCGGGAGCGAGCATGCAGCACAGCGGTGCCCCCAGGGTTTTTGCCTTTTCCTGGGGGCACTGCTCAAAGAGGTAGGAGCCAGGAGCTCCGGTGGGGGACCTGAAAAAAAGAAAATCGGCGCTGCTCTGTGCATGTTCGTTTGTTTTGTTTTTATTTAAACAAAGCTTTAATATCACTTTAACTGTTTGCCTGGAGTTCGGCTTTAAGCCATTTCTGACTTTGGCCACTTTAAAAGTTTCATTAGGGCATCTGTTTGGGATATGCAGTGAGGGAGTTTATCCTAAAGAATTCTTATGTCCCTACAATAACTAAGAAGTATGCTTGTTAGCTATTTCTTAGCTTTTTGTTAGGTGTGTAGCCAAAAATAATAAAGCGTGCATGGTTTAGATTCTGGGCCTGTGTGTTGTCCGTAGCTCAGCGGGGTCAGCAAGATTCCTTACAAGTTTTCCAGGCCAAGCTTAAAGAAATAATTTGCATTTGCACAGGATTGTGCAAGTCTCCCAAAAGAACATGGTGTGCTGAATAATGATAACTACAAGTACAACTGGGAATTCACTTTTAGGTTTCATCTCTTTCACCTTCCAGTTTTATTAGGGATAAATTGCACAGAGGGATTTACTAATCCATAATAATTTAAAGAAACTGTCACATTTATAATTTAAAAATGATAGGGTCTCTGAAAAGCTTCCCCTTTCCCAACCTCTTGCCTGCACTCCTCCGTTCTCTATGTAGCAGCCAGAATAAACAGTGTTGTTAACCGGGCGGGGGGGGGGGGGGGGGCTTATGACATAACTCCCCAAGTCATTTATCAACTGATATAAAATTTTTGAGCTATCACATTTTCTGAAGATTTGATGCTTTTTGTCATATGTATACCTACAGGCAACATGTTATTTATTGTCTAGCGGTTGTTCACTTACTAGAGCCACACATCTCATATTTTAAATTGGAACCCTGCATACGGGAAGCTACTGCTTATACCGAACTTGTTTCAGCATTGAAGTCACAATGAAGAAATAGGTTTTCTATGTATTAAATCACATAAATCCCTACTGCCTCACTATGGACGCCATTCATTTATAAGCCTGTTAGTAGCATGAGGAAAGTATTTGTGGAAGACCTACTCATATAACCAAACAGTTTATTAACTTATTTGAAGCTTAATTGGCTTAATATTGCTTTTCCTGACACAGCATGACAGCATATACGTATGGGAAGGCTCCGCCTCCCTGCCTAATTCAGGACCGGTTATACTATAAAAGTAGGTCTCCTCCCTTCCTGCAGTATTCTCTTTTTTTTCCTCACTGCTACAGGCGGTTATGCTACTGCTAGGAAGCAGGATTTTTTATTTTTCCCCTCACCTTTTTTGGACACTTTTGGCCAAGCCGCACAGGTACAAGCCTCTCCTGTGACAAAGCTCCCCGCTGTACAGGCAGACATGAACGCCTATATGGGGGAGACCTCACCCCAACAAACAGATCCAAGAAGAAGGGGTGCAGGTATCTGGTCTAGGAGAGCCATTCAAACTCGAGCAAACAAATGTGCTAAGGGCTGCCCACTCGCAAAATGGCGGCGGCGCGACTTCCGGGTACACCAATATGGCGGAAGCAGGACTTCCGATGGTATACGAACCTACATGTGAACTTCCGGGTAAAGCAAGATGGCGGAAACATAGCTTCCGGTGACATACAAGCTCACAGACAGACTTCCGGGTGAAGCAAGATGGCGACCGAGGAACTTCCGGTCGCGGAGGACGCAGTGGATGTCCTAAACCAACAGGCTCACAAAATAAATAAGCAGAGCATGCTAACTTACAGTGCGCAAGCCAAGGGAAGTACACCAGCAGAGACTTTCAGCGCTACAGCATCTGACCTGAGGTGAAGGTAGGAAGCACGCATATTAAAGTGTCATATGTTAGTGTGATGGCATATGAATTGAACCAAGACTATCTGTGAATTACAGAGTCAGCATGAGCTCTCCTAGATACCAGCCACGTATCTTAAGGTGAGGGCAGGTAGGTATGTGTGTCTGTATGACATGTTTTAAAAGAGTGCACATACTGATTGGCTGTAAATCTGATTTCAGCCCGCAATTACCACATCACCCCTCCAAGAGCAAGGAGACACATCACAGACATGCCTCAAGCTCTGAGAGGTCAATAACACACTCTAAGGCCCGCGATAAGAGCAGGCACAGAGCAGAAGATACACATCAGGGAGATGAACCCAGAGAAGATCTCTGTGTAGGATGTGGAAGAATTGCCCTTGCGGGAAAAATTCTGTGTAAGGCTTGTTTGCGAGAGGCAGCAACGGACAAGGAGGCCAAGAAGGCTGAAATGATCCGAATAATTAAACAGACGGTCAAAGAATCCATACACGGTTCAAAACCGACAACTAGCAAAAAGAGAGCCAGTGAGGGTCGAGATGCGACCCAAAGAGCAGGAGACCCATCCCCAGAATCCGGTTCCGAGGAAGACTCCCAACAGGAAGATACAAAACTAAGCTTCAGATACTCTGCAGTACAACCGTTAATAAAAGCTGTAAGAGAGGACTTTCAGTGGGAGGAAGAGGTATCTCAACCCACTAAAGCAAGAAAATATTATCCCCAGTTGAAAAAGACAACGTTGTCATTTCCTCTCATAGAAGAAGTAAGGGAGGTGATTCAAGACGAGTGGGATAAGGTGGACAGGAAGGTGTCACTGTTTAACAGATTTAATCGTATGTATCCCTTTAAAAACAGAAGATGTTCATGATCTGGAGACGCCTCCGCTGGTGGATGCGGCAATCATGAGACTGGCACGTCACTTAACCCTCCCTATGGACAATGCAGTGATGTTTAAGGATCCTCTAGATAGGAGGATGGATGCAGACATGAAAAGAACCTACTTAGCTGCAGGCAATGCATGCAGACCAGTATTAGCACTCACGTCACTAGCAAAGGCCATCACGACGTGGGCAGAGTATATAAAAACAGAGATACAGTCAGGTGCAGAACCGACTACATCCCTCGAGTCGATAGACAATATTATACAGTCTGGCAACTTTGTTGGCGAAGCAGCAATTGATTCATTACGCTGTTCAGCTAGGGCCATGCAATCTATGGTTATGGCAAGAAGAGCTCTGTGGCTAAAACCATGGACAGCGGACACCTCGTCGAAGATTAATTGGTGCCGCATCCCATTCAACGGGACTGCTCTGTTCGGCAACAGGATGGACACAGCAATATCAAAGGTCACGGGAGGCAAGTCAGGGCTACTCCCACAGGATATAAAGACAAGGCAAAGACGCTTCCAGGGGAGAAAGCAATACCCCAATAAAATCAGATTTTAGAGCTTCTAGACCCCTCAAGGATTACAGGAAAGGCGGAAAGGCACCCCAGTCAGCGGTGGCGCGAATTCCAAAGGCAGGCACGGGGTCAGAACAACATAAACCCTTTTGAAGGTTTCTCCGTCCAGACAGGAACAGTGGAAACCAGACTGCGCAATTATGCTCGTGTCTGGACGGATCAAATCAAGGATCCTTGGGTGATGCAGGTAATCCAGTCAGGACATCATTGGAAATTCCTGTCCATGCCCATAATCCCTCATTTTGTTCCCACACGCTTACCGCAAGACAGACGGAAACGCCAATTAATATTCGAGTATGTACAGACGCTACTCCAGAAGGGCGCGATAGAGCCAGTGCCATTACAAGAGCAAGGGCAAGGTTTCTATTCTCCACTTTTCTTAATTCAAAAAAAGACAGGCGATCTAAGACCCGTACTAGACCTAAGAGACCTGAACAAGTCCAATATCGGTCCAGGGTTTCAAAATGGAATCCTTGCAGTCAGTAACACAAGCTATCACGAAGAACGATTGGATGTTATCCCTCGATCTAAAAGATGCGTATTTGCATGTTCCAGTACATGCGCAACTACACATGTACCTAAGATTTGCAGTGGCAGACCAACACTTTCAATTTGTATGCCTACCTTTTGGGTTAGCAACCTCACCCAGAACTTTTTCCAAAGTTCTACTCCCAGTAATAGCAATCCTACGCAGGAAAGGGCTACAAGCATTTCATTACTTAGACGACATTATGCTCACAGCAAAAAGCCCTCAGATATTGTCAGATCACCGACAAACACTGATAGACACGCTACAAGAGTTCGGATGGCTTATCAATTGGGAAAAGAGCCAGTTGGAACCGTCGCAAAGAATATTGTTTTTAGGGGCGATCCTAGACACCCACAGAAACACAGTGGAACTTCCCGAACAGAAGATAGTAACTCTAATGAAAAAGTTAGAGGGCGTGTTGAGAATGCAGTACCTTTCGACGTCAGGCTGCCTCAGTCTCCTGGGAACACTCTCCTCAACAATCCCAGTGGTGAAGTGGGCACATTGGAGGATGAGGGTATTTCAAAAAGGCTTCCTCAGTCAGTGGCAAAGACAGTCAGTCAGACAGAAAATCCATCTAACTTGGGAAATGAAGAAGTCCCTAGAATGGTGGAGGAACCCAGTAAATCTCTGCAGATGTCATCAACTAGTAGCAGATTCCCCTCAGATAATAACTTCAGATGCCTCAGCATCAGGATGGGGAGCACACCACGAAGGGTTGTTAGCCCAAGGCAAATGGAGATACAGGCAGAAAGAGGTCTCCAATGTAATAGAGATGAGGGCGGTCTTATGTGCGCTGAAAACGTTCCAAACGCAAATCCAGGGAAAGACTGTAATAATACAAATGGACAACAGAGCGGCAGTCACCTATATAAAGAGACAAGGTGGGACACAAAGCCAGTCGCTGCTGAAAGAGGTAACACCTGTAATGGAGTGGGCACAGCAGAATCAAGCCCATCTATCAGCCGTCTATATCCCAGCCCCACAGAACTTTGTGGTGGACACATTGAGCAGACGAACCTTAGACCCCAACGAATGGTCACTGAATCAGTCAGTGTTTCACTGGATATACAGACAGTGGGGTATCCAGATCTGGATCTGATGGCGACCGCAACCAACACGAAGTGCAGACGTTTCCTTGCGAAAGCAAGGTTCCAAGAGGCAGAAACAATGGATGCTCTCAACGCCAGATGGGTTTGCAAACTAGCATATGTATTCCCTCCGATTTCCATAATCTTCAGGTTACTCAACAGAATAAGAACACACTGGTGGTGATAGCGATAATCCCAATGTGGTCACGCAGACCGTGGTTCCCACTACTACAATCATTGGCAGTGGAACCTCCCATACCCCTCCCGAACATACCGGATCTGTTGCAACAAGTTCAAGTGGTACATACGGATCCAAGAGTCCTACATTTAGCTGCTTGGAAGCTGAAGGGAGAAGGCTAGAAGAAGCAAGATTTACCACAGCAGTCGTAAAAACACTGCTGAAGGCAAGAGCATCTACCACTAACCATGCTTATTCCAGAATCTGGGAAAGATTCAAGTCCTTTGCCAAGAGCCAACAATTTGACCCCAAAAGACCATCAGAACCACAAGTTCTAGGCTTTCTACAAACAGGTTTCGAAAAAGGTCTCAGTGTCAGTACACTGAGGGTACAGATTTCAGCCCTAACGGCACTGTCAGGAGTGAAATGGGCATCGCAGTGTCTAATCCGCCAATTCTTAAAAGCATGTACTAGAATCCGGCCTGCGGAGAGATCATATGTCCCACCGTGGGACCTTCAACTGGTATTAGATCTTCTTTCACAAAATCCCATTAGCACGGGGCAATCCACGTCATTAGGGAACATCTCATCAAAAGCGGTGTTTCTTACAGCAATCACCTCAGGCAGAAGGGTGTCGGACATACAGGCCCTAGGCTGCAAACCACCGTATTTCTGCCAGTTGACCGACAGAGTAGTGTTACGAACTCTACCACACTACAGACCTAAAGTCAACACACCATTTCATATGAACCAGGAAATAGTAACATTCCAGGCGGACACAACATAGACACTCCATAGCTTGGATGTCGGATCTGTCCTGAAAACCTACATAGAGATGACGGCACCATTTAGAAAGACAGAAAATCTATTTGTCATACCTGAGGGTCACAGAAAGGGGCTAGCAGCGTCCAAAAGGACACTGGCATCGTGGCTAGTTAAGGTCATAAGGAGAGCTTATGCGACAAAGGGTCTAGAACCTCCAACAGGGCTTAAGGCTCACTCCACACGTGCGATGGCAGCATCGTGGGCGAACTTTCGGAGAGTCACCCCTGAACTCATATGTAGGGCCGCAACATGGGCGACCTTCAATACATTCTTAAACCACTATAAAGTGGATCCAGCGGCTTTAACGACAGTACAATTTGGCCGCGCAGTGTTACAGGGATAGACATGAAGCAATGTCGGATACGAGATATAGATACATAGAAGTATATGTATAGATAATAAAGAGTACAGCATTACCCACCCTTCTTGTCTGGTGATTTGGTACATCCCATACATATATGCTTTCATGCTGTGTCAGGAAAAGGGAAAATTTTATACTTACCTGACGGTAATTTTCCTTTCCTTATGCAAGCATGACAGCATATAGGTCCCCTCCCAAAAAAAATAAAAAATCACGAAAATATGATAAAAGCCTTCACAGTGATACTGAGGCCTCGTACACACGGCCGAGATTCTCGTTGAAAAAAACATGTCGTTTTTTTCGACGAGATTCTTGGACAAGAAACTTGTCCCGGCCGAGTGTACACACGCTCGTTTCAAAGAACCCGCGGTTCTTTGAAAGGAGTGTACGCGGTGACGTCATCGACTACGTCGAGCATGCGCTCGTCACATTCGATGCCGTCGCCGCCATCTTGGTATACCCTACGTATGCCTAGGAAGCTACCGCGCACGCGTCAAATTCATTTCGAACATGCGCGGGCTTCCGGGCGGACAGGTAAGTGTACACACACTCACTTTTCTCGTCGAGAAACATGCCGAGGAGAATCTCGACGAGAAAATAGAGAGCAGGTTCTCTATTTTCTCGTCGAGGTTTCTTGTCGGTTTTCTCGACGAGAAACCCGCTAGCTGCGTACACACGACCGATTTACTCGGCAAGACCTCTCTGCCAGCAAGTTTCTTGCTGGTTCTTGCCGAGAAAATCGGTCGTGTGTACGAGGCTAAAGTTACGAGAATACTGCAGGAAGGGAGGAGACCTACATTTATTGTATAACCGGTCCTGAATTAGGCAGGGAGGCGGAGCCTTCCCATACGTATATGCTGTCATGCTTGCATCAGGAAAGGAAAATTACCGTCAGGTAAGTATAACATTTTCCCTTATTCTGATCAATATATAATTGGGATTGAGGCGGTATTAAAAAGGTACACATGGATTATTAAATTTCACATGGCCATGTGATGGCATCTCCCAATTAAACTGTTGGTGACTCTTTTGGATCCATGGGATCAAATGCAGTAGTACAATGGATCACGAGCATAATTTGTTCCAGAAGCGTGTTTGTAATCCAAAGGCACTCGTATATCAAAGCGATTTTCCCCATAGGAATGAATGGAAACTCAGATAATTTGTTCCAATGTCACTGCTGGTGTATGCAGTACCGCATGTGGCCAGAGGTGGGGGGCGCCGGAGACCACTCTGAGACGGTCAGGAACCGAGCGTCTCCAGGTGTCTCAGGCACCCCCCCACCTCTGGCTACATGCGGTACTGCACACCCTTGAGGCTTGAATCCTGCTCATCGCCTATGGAGTACCAAAGTTTGGTGCCATTCCATGAGAGTGTGCAATTTTAAAGTGTGAAATGTTAGGTATATATTTATGCTGCATAACATCATCTTTCACATTATACAAAAAAAATTGTGCTAACTTTACTGTTTTTTTTTAATTCATGAAAGTTTTTTTTTTTCCCAAAAAAATGCGTTTGAAAAATCGCTGCGCAAATACCGTGCAATATAAAAAGTTGCAAAGACCACCATTTTATTCTCTAGAGACTCTGCTATATATATATATATATATATATATATAAAAAATTTGAACATCAGTTTCGGCCAAGTGCATCCTGAATTTTCGTTTTCGGCACCAGAATTTTAATTTCGGTGCACCACTAGTTTACAATCACGTTGTTTGGAATTATAATGATTACCGTTTCTGCAAAGGTTCCTTTTATTTCCATCTCCCAAATGAAGAGTGATCATTTCAGACACATTGCATGCTATAATTTTTTCAGTCACTCAGATTCTCTGCATTAATCCACTTCACACACCATAATTGCAAGAGGAATATTGTCTGAAACCGCCTTCTTATGGAAGTGTGGAACTCATGGGACCAATGTGCCTGTAATTACAATTTTACAAGAAACAGCAAAAACAGAAGGAGGTAGTTGGAAGTTTATATTTCTGGAGTTTATTGGGAATTAATTATTATAGAGCAAGAAAATGATTGCAGTTGTCTCTTAGAACACAGCCTCTGGTAACCCGGTGTACAAACTTTGCTTTGATACATCTAGCTGGCAGCATTCCAATAATGACTGATGTAAAATCTAAAAGACAACTCAGGTGGATGTGTTGTCTACAGAAAAGCACAAGAAAAGCAGCTGCTGGACTCCCTCACTGATATGTGCAATTTTCCCATCCTTGGATTTATACACTGCCAGAGACAGTTTGTCATTGAGTAAGAACCGTTTTGTATATCATCAGCATATTGTTAGAATTATATCTAGAAACACTGCCATGATGACCTTATAGCAAACCTTTTCCTCTCCATTTTTTTACGTAAATTGAGCTTCCAGCAGTAGGCATCAAGATTACTGATGAAGTGGGAATTTGGAGCCAGGGCTTCTAATGCCTCGTTGACCGTGAATCCCGGCCGTGTGTATGCTCCATCGCAGTTTTCCCGACGAAAAAAAAAACAGCTCTCTTTTTTCCCGTCGGGATTCCCAGCTGACTTTTTCCCGTCGGGAAACCGGTCGTGTGTATGCTTTTCCGGGGGGAAAAAAACGCGCATGCTCAGAATCAAGTATGAGACGGAAGTGCTCGTTCTGGTAAAACTAGCGTTCGTAATGGAGATAGCACATTCATCATGTAGCGGGGTCTTCAAAGTTAGTGGGATACACCTGGGGGTAGAGTGACCCAGGTGTGTAATTATGGCAGGGTTTAGACCCCTTTTTGTTATTCGTGGAGGATTGGGTGGTGCAATATTCTCCTTTGCCTGTGGGTGGCGGAGTATCTACAGGCTTCAGGTAGAATCACTACCACAGTGCTACCCTTCTTTGTCCCTTCCTGGAGATGGTACGGCTGGGGCGGGGAACCTGCCGTGGTATCGACGGGAGGAGATAAAAGGGGGAGACGCCCTCGCCATGAGGTCTGTCTTCGGGGATCATCTCTTCACGCACCCAGGCACCTTCAGCCTGGGTGCGGGCGATTCAAGGTTCCCGGCCTAGGCGCCCTAGGCCTGGCCGGGATGAAGTTGGGGTTCCATCCCAGGCACCTTCAGCCTGGGGTGAGGTACTATTGAGGAGGCCTGGGGCCCAGTGACTTCGACCGGGTCCCGCAAGGGTGAAGTGGTTCCAGGGCGCCCCTTGCGAGGGGACCCGCATCTGAGGTGAGGAGGCTGGGGAGGTCACCCGTTCGAAGACCCGGTGTAGTGTCAACCCGGTGATGGATGGGCCTTCGGTAACTCCCTTGGAGGACATCTTCCCCTGATAGGGGCTGCAACGCAACGGAGGTATTCATGTCAAGACTCCTACAACCCTTGGTCATAGCACAGGGGGTGTAGGGACCCAGATCAGTATAGTGCCTCGACCTGCTCATCCCACCGTATCATGCCATCGCATTGCCTGTATGTGGAGATACGAAATAAACCAACAGTTGGACTGTGATCGGTGTATGGACTCTGTTAATGGGAGCAAAGGGTGGTTTGGTGGTTTCTGCACAACAGACTCGGTACATGCCCAGGACACACCGGCCCGAGGAAACATCAGGTATTGGCCTTCACCTCACCCACAGTTATATGGAGGACATGGGCCATAGCGCATCTCACTCTGTCGCGTGACATACCCCTAGCTAAAGAGGACGGGGTGAGGCCGCTACAATCACGCTGCAAATTATTGCATCGTTTCTTCAAGCACCTACTGAACAGCAGAAAACGTTCTGAAAAGCACGAAGACTGAAAAGCGTGAACCGTCTCTCACTAAACTTTTACTAATACGAGGATCAGCAAAAGCAACCCAAAGGGTGGCACAGTTTGAATGTAACTTCCCCTTTATAGTCCCGTCGTACGTGTTGTACGTCACCGCGCTGTGGACGGGCGGTATTTGGCCTGAACGTGTGTATGCAAGGCAGGCTTGAGAGGAATCCCATCGGGAAAAACTTTGTTTTTTCCTGCCGGGAAAAATGGTTGTGTGTACGAGGCATACCGGTAAGTCTTTTTTATCAAGAATGATAGATGAAATCCAAACAATATTCCAGCATGCTTCAAAAGTAGCAAAATATTTCTCAAAATTAAATAGTCCACCCATACAGAATATTTTAAAGGCCCTAACAAAATGTATATTTATAGTTGTAGAGGGACCAAGCTGTGCCCAAAATGGGTAGTCACTAGTATTGCCTGTTGGTCTCCAGCCAGACTTTTCTTCATAAATGACTAACCTTGTTTCGCACCGGGACTCCATGTGGAGGAAGCAATCTTGGTAGAAGCAGTTTTCTCATGTCAGTTCCTCCAGCAAGAACAGTGAGTTGCACAGTAGTGACATCCCCAAATCTCACTTCAAATCTGGTGAGGCAAGCAGTCACAGGTACAGTGCCTTAGATTTGCATATATACAGGAACAGTGGAAACCAGACTGCGCAATTATGCTCGTGTCTGGACGGATCAAATCAAGGATCCTTGGGTGATGCAGGTAATCCAGTCAGGACATCATTGGAAATTCCTGTCCATGCCCATAATCCCTCATTTTGTTCCCACACGCTTACCGCAAGACAGACGGAAACGGCAATTAATATTCGAGTATGTACAGACGCTACTCCAGAAGGGCGCGATAGAGCCAGTGCCATTACAAGAGCAAGGGCAAGGTTTCTATTCTCCACTTTTCTTAATTCAAAAAAAGACAGGCGATCTAAGACCCGTACTAGACCTAAGAGACCTGAACAAGTCAATATCGGTCCAGGGTTTCAAAATGGAATCCTTGCAGTCAGTAACACAAGCTATCACGAAGAATGATTGGATGTTATCCCTCGATCTAAAAGATGCGTATTTGCATGTTCCAGTACATGCGCAACTACACATGTACCTAAGATTTGCAGTGGCAGACCAACACTTTCAATTTGTATGCCTACCTTTTGGGTTAGGCAAGCAGTCACAGGTACAGTGCCTTAGATTTGCATATATACAGCAATGAGGTTGAAGGCACGGGAGTGCCAAGGCACATTCACATACCAGGAAGCACTGGTATTTTTTCAGGAGGCATTTTAGCCAAAAGGAGGCATTCTAGCCAAAAGGTGCATTTTCAGGGTGGTTCTTAGGCACAACTTACACTTGGAAATGTTTCCTATAACAGATCCTCACTTTTTTGAGCTCGTTAACTTTAATTCATTATTAGTTGACCTAAAACTATCCAACCTAGTGATCCAAATGTGTAGATGTCTAAAATTCAATTATCTCTGAACTGTATCTGAATACAATATATACTCAAGTATAAGCTGAGTTTTTCAGCACATTTTTTTTGTGCTGAAAATGCCCCCCTCGGCTTATACTCGAGTCTGTGTCCATTTTCAAATTTGTGCGCCTGATCCCGACCAGCCGTAGGTCCCCTGGACCCCAAACTTGGCACACATGTAGCCCCACTCTTCATCTACAAGCATTCAAAGTTTGTTGTCCAGGGGACCTACAGCCGGGGAGCACCGATTTGTCGAAGCCGGGCACCTCTTCTATAGACTCCCATGTTAAACGTCAGTCTAGTCACACAGCGTAGATCAGGTAGGGAGATTGGGCACAGTGAGGCATGGGCACAGTGACAGTGAGGCATGGGCACAGTGACAGTGAGGCATGGGCACAGTGACAGTGAGGCATGCAGATGGACACCCTAGGCTTATACTCGAGTCAATAAGTTTTCCCAGTTTTTTGTGGTAAAATTAGGTGCCTTATATTCGGGTCGGCTTATACTCGAGTATATACGGCATGTTTATGTTTGGAGGCCATACTAGTAGAGAGAGGTGGGCAATACCACAACTAAGCCACACCTATCTGTGTGTCTTTACAATGACTACATTATGGACTGTTTTGATTGTTATTACACTGATGTTGTGACATATTGCTCAGTGCAGTGTTTTGATTGGGCAGACAATTCCTAAAGTGGAGTCCAAGCAAACAAGCTGTAATGTTTACAGGAAACAAAATCAGTACAATAGGTAAGTACTGACCCGCTGTAGGAGGAAACAAATACATTTTGCTACTTTACCATATACAGTGGGATAGGCCAGGGTTTTACTCCAGAAGGCCTGTCTAATTAATATGGCACACCATTTTCCATATGCTGTTTCTTTCATGTTAAAGGGTTACTACACCCACAACAGTAAAATTAGTCTGTATAAGCAGTAAGCGTGCGTGTTATACTCCCTGTGGAACCTAAGGGGTTAATCCTTTGCGATGTATAAAAAGGCTGTTTGATCCTGTCTCCTCTGATCCTCTCCTTCTACTGGCTCCGATGTTATCCGTAAATATCAGGATTATTAACAAAAGCCTGGGGAATGCCCAGGAAAAAAAACAAGCTTACTTACCGACCAGCTCGCAGACAACCAATTAACCTGTCTGTCTAACAGTATGCGTTAAAGACAGGGGTTTTGTCCGCACGCATTTGCAGACGCATGCGTGAGCCACAGAGCCTCGTCACGGCACCCTTGAATCTGTGGTCCTACACTAACTATGAGTGTCCCCACAATGGAGGCACATGCATTCTGATGGATAGATGGAGGACAGGTGGACTGAGGGGAAGCCACCCCTCCTTAAAGGTACAGGAGCACACCAAACACCCAGCATGTAGCACAATGGCTGCAAAGGTGTTGGAGCGTTGCTGGACCAATACAAATACCAATGTGATATGAAAAACAAACTTGTCCACCACCCTCATCTATAGCTGGCCATCACAGCAAGGCGACATGCTCAGTTTGATGTATATTGCTTGAGAGTTTTATTTTCTTCGGAGAGTGCATGTGATCAGCACAGGGCCAATCAGCACTGTCCAGACAGAGGGTCAGGGGTCCTGCATCCTGATAGGACAATCGTGGGAGAATGAAAATTCCTCCTACATGCTTTAACCAGACACTGATAGAAGTCACAAGACTGCTCTAACTGCTGATAAGAATAGGTATTTAGCAGTTTATATTTACTGAAATAATTGCATTTCCATGTTCTGTGTACAGTGGGAGACCAGATATAGCAAATGCAGGGTCCTGGGTTTAGTAACACTTCTGCCCACTGATATACATTTTTTCTCAGCTAACAACAATTCAAAACATGTTTGTATGGATGTTATTACCGGGTATGATACTTAGGTCTGGCATCTTCACTGTAGATATTTGTGCTATATATTCTTTCATTTGACTTGTTTATAAAACATTATTTTAAGATTCTAACTGCAGCATTTTAAAATGTAGATGGAAAAATCTGAAGATAAAGAATGAAGTGTATCGGAACTGATACTGATTACTACAACCATGACAATGTGTCATAAAGATGTTTTTTTCACTGTTTCTACTGTTTTCTACTGGATGTGCAATAGAACAAATGCTGGCACAGATTGATTTTCTGGCATCCATTTTAAAAACTGGAAATTGAGCATTCCTTAGTTTTGCAATCCATGTGTGTCTCAGAAGTACGTTCCGGTAATTATGATTTTACAAAATATTTTGATGGAGCATAGTATTGCTGCATGTAGACATAGAGCGAAAGGTCAAACAGGTATGTTTGGCAAATTTGTATGATTTCTTAAAAGACAGAGAGAAAGAAAAACTTTATATGTTCACAAATCATACCAGTAACCAATTCACAAACCATTAGTAAGTATTGCATTTGTTTGCCCCTGCTTTAACACTAAAAGCCAGGACACAGTAAAAATAACCTATAAGCCAGTCAAACCAATGAACAGAAAGCTTTGCAAGATTCGTTTTTGCCAATGAGAAAAGGAAAATCCTAAATACTGTATACTTTAGTAAAGTAAATCTACACCCAATCATTAAAATCTCATATAAGCTTTAAAATGTTATTGTCATTTCAACAACAATTAAAAAAAAAAAAATGTATAATAAAATAATGCCTTGTCATTAAAGCGGAACTAAACTCTCTCAATCAATATTAACAATTTTTAATCCTTATTCTGCTAGCATTAGTAAATAGATGGAAGGTACCGTATATTAAATGTACTTGTTTTAAACCTTTTTTTTTTTATTTCTTCAGTTGCTTCCTGGTTTTGAGGCCTAGGCCAAAATG
Organism: Rana muscosa; assembly: GCA_029206835.1. Taxonomy (NCBI): domain Eukaryota; kingdom Metazoa; phylum Chordata; class Amphibia; order Anura; family Ranidae; genus Rana; species Rana muscosa. The sequence goes on along the minus strand of CM055116.1, from coordinate 629,292,099 downwards.
ATGGCATACATCTCCGGAGTCCTCGTGGGCATTTTTCTTTAACCAGATCCCTACCCATAGCCAAATGAGATCGGCAGGAGGGATGTCCCATCCTGGGTGGGCGTCATATGACGTCCTGGGCTTCCCGGCCGTCTAGGGGGGTGCGATGTCTGCCGGGCACCCGCAATTTCCTGACCCAGAGCAGGGACGTGGATCTGTGTGTGTAAACACACAGATCCACGTTCTGTCAGGGGAGAGGAGAACTGATCATGTGTTCCTTGTACAAATGAACGGTCACCTCCCCCAGACAGTCCCCTAGGTAAACACATTTAACACCTTGATCGACCCCTAGTGTTACCCCCTTCCCTGACAGTGACATTTATACAGTAACCAGTGTATTTTTGTACCACTGATCGCTATAACAATGTGAATAATCCCAAAATAGTGTCAAAAGTGTCCGATATGTCCACCGCAATGTCACAGTCACGATAAAAAAAAACCAAAAAAACTAAAAAAACGCAGATCGCCGCCATTACTAGTAAAAAAAAATTAATAAAAGTGCCATAAATCTATCCCTTATTTTGTAGGCGCTATAACTTTTACGCAAACCAATCAATATACGCTTATTGCAATTTTTATTACCCAAAATATGTCGAAGAATACATATTGGCCTAAACTGAGGAAAACATTATTTTTTTTTATTTAATATTTATTATAGCAAAAAGTAAAAAATGTTGTGGTTTTTTTTTTTCAAACTTGTCACTCTTCTTTTGTTTATAGCGCAAAAAATAAAAACAGCAGAGGTGATCAAATACCACCAAAAGAAAGCTCTATTGTGGGGAAAAAAATTATAAAAATTTAATTTGGGTCGCATGACCGTTTAATTGTCATTCAAAATGTTACAGCGCTGAAAACTGAATTGACCTGGGCAGGAAGGGGGGGGGGGGGATAATTCCCTGTATTGAAGTGGTTAATCTACAGGAGGGGTTTTCTCAGCTAAGCACACCCTCCTGGCTGCATGCCTGAGCTAAGGGCAGATGGATTCCGGGAAGTAAATGCTACCTGTACCAAGTTTGCTGCAGCTGGAAATTCTAGGGGGTGTGTTTTTCTATTAAAAGTGATTTTTTAACAAATTAAACCGTGGAGACATGGATGAATGGGTGAGTTTGCTTTGAATAATAAAAATGATATAATAGTTTGTTTTTTAGTTAATGGTACTGTGAGGGGGTTAGCTCGGCAGCAGGTGTGTGACCCCCCTGGATGAGTTCACTACACAAATACTAGGCACAGCAAACAGCAGTGAAGGTGAAAAAACAAAAGATGCAGGTTATTTACACTATATACAATGGAGAAATAACAACAAAACAAAACAAAACAACTTGGCCACTTACTACACACGCAGGTTCCCTATCTGTCAAGTAGATGCAGCCTTGTGCTGCCCCCAGCAACCTGTCTCCCTGTTTTTGAAGTTTTGCCACCCAGGCTTTGTCTCACCGCACAGGATGGGTATCAAGCTCCTCAGTCTAGACAGACACAGAACTGGTTCTGGGTTGAAGCAACTCCCTAAGCATGCTGGGAATTTTTGTTTAAGCCCTAATGAGCCAACTTGCTTCAGCTGGACTCATTACCTCACCACTGAAGGACTCAGCACTTCCCCCTAGTGAAATAAATCTGCATAAATCCTGAATCTAGGACAAACATATCTGCCATCCTGGATGCAACCAGGCAATTTTATCTGCCTGCTGTCACAGTACCCATATACAGTTAAGTTCCGCTTTAAGGCCCTTTTAAGGCACTTTCTGTTAGGGGGACATTAATGCCCTCATTGTGCTCCTTCGTTCTCACCCTGTCACAGCCTCTGGTGAAGACCACAAGTAGTAGTTTTGTTTACCACTGTTCTTTAGCCCTGATCTTAAGAAGGTGCTCTTTTTTATTTTTTAGCAGAATCCCTGGGATAATTCTGTTCACCAGGAAATTCCTTCTCCATCACACAAAACAGGATTCATAGTCAGCCACATGAGTTTAATTTTGCATTCGACCTATCTTAATCAGGAGATATAAATTATCTTAGATTTTTTGGGTGTGGGGGGGATGCTATTAAACCATATTGATCTGATAAGCTAAAAGTGTTAATTTTTTTAGTTCCTAGAGCATTATGGACTTAAAGAGGAAGTAAAGGCAATTTTTTTTATTTAAAAAAAAAAATACTGCAAAAGAAAGGCATAATGAGCTAGTATGCATAGAATACTAGCTCATTATGAATGACTTAGCTGAGATCGAAGCATCCGCAGCGGTCCTCGGTCACCTCCACCGCCATCTTGCCCCGTTGTCCCGTCACTGCCGTCAGTGTATCGGCGCTGTGATTGGCCAGAGGAGCGATGACGTCACACGCATGCGCGCTCGGGCCGGCAAGATCCCATTCAGAAAACTGACAATAATGCCGGCCCGCTATTGCGCATGATGTCATTGGCATTGTTTTTAATAGTAAATATCTCCTTAACCGTGTAGGTTAAGGAGATATTTCTTGCACCTACAGGTAAGCCTTAATCTAGGCTTACCTGTAGGTGCAAGTTCTCTAAGTGGGGTTACAACCACTTTAAGATATGAAGTACTTATTCTAACAAATTCAGTTTCCATTGCTGAGAAATTTATTGCTGGGCCCATTGCTTTGGTTGAGAATATTTTTGAGAATATGGCACATGGCCTTTTTGTTCTTTTAAAGAAATCTGCCTTGGGACTTGGTTATATAGTTAAAAATAGAGGTGGAAACTGCAGTTATTTTACAGTTCTGTGTCAGAGGTGTTTAGTGCTTGTGTTTGTCAGCTACAAAACACTTTATTAACCACAAATCAGAGGTTACAGTATATGCTTTCAAACAATGGAAAACATAGAATGAAAAACAGACTTCTAAAATGAGTTTATTACTTTTCCTAAACGAACTTTTTTCAGTTAATTAGTGGTATATTTTTACCACTATACTTACACTTTTGCACAGTATCTGAAACGGCCATTCTCTACCAGGTTTCTTTGAAACCCAAGGGTTCCTCCAGAGGTTGCTAGGGCTTCCTCGAACTATGGCTGATTGACCCCCCATCTAATGGTGCCTCTATATTTTCAGGTTCAAGCCAGCAGTATGAAATCAATGATCTTCTAATGCCCTGTACACACGATCGGAATTTCCGATGAAAAAAGTCCGATGGACTTGTTTTGTTGGAAATTCTGATCGTGTGTGGGCCCCATCGGACTTTTTTCCATCGGTGTAAAAAAATAGAACATGTTTTACATTTTTCTGATGGAAAAAAAAACGATAGGAAATTCCGATCGTCTGTGTGGAACTCCATCGGAGAAAAATCCACGCATGCTCAGACTAAATTAGGAGACGGGAGCGCTCGTTCTGGTAAAACTAGCGTTCGTAATCGAGATAGCACATTCGTCGTGCTGAAAATTATTGCATCGTTAAATGTAGCGCATTCTCTTCTTCTTTCTAATGCTAGAACTAATTTTATTTTTCGCTGCGGATATTCACACCGAGTTCTGACAAACTTATTTTTTGTTTCTTGTCGGAATTTAGTCTGATGGTGTGTATGCAAGACAGCTTTGAACGGAATTCCGACAAAAAATTCCATCGGAATTTCGATCGTGTGTACAGGGCATTAGGCATCTATAAGGGTGGCATTCTAACTACCAGAAGGGTTGCGTTCTTCTCACTGACCATCAATGTAGGGGGCATTTTCCCATTGACCCCTGATAAATTGTTTTTAGTAAAGATGCCTTTGAAAATGTTAGGGTTCCTCTGGGGTAAAAAGGTTGTGAAAGGTTGATCTACACCAAGATCTTATTTCAAACAGATTTATTTACAGTATCAAAAGGAAAACACCATTTCTACTTAACAGGCAAACCTATTTCATTACCAGTATATAGACAATAGAGAGTGAAAATGCTGTGGTAAGGTAGATTGTTGTTTAGAAGAGAGAAAGAAGGAAAGTGCAATGTATGATGGTGTGAATAATAAACAAGGTGCCTGGAACACAACCGTTGGTTCATAAATGTCTTAATAGAGCCATTTTATAAAAACAAGTATCAAAAAATTATTACTGAGTTTGTTAACTTTTAGCCGCAGGGTTATAACTAGAAATGACAAGTACTGTTAGAGCAGGTACACTGAAGTATGCTACAGGTAAATGGCTACTTAAATCAGATTGAAGCCACATTGATATAGATTATGGCCAATGGCCCATGCAAGCCTGTTAATTTAAGAATTGTTCATTGATGGTGAAAACATCTGGTCATCATTGGATAGCAGATCTCTGATATTAGGACTCCACTATGTTCAATGGCTAATGGTTCATAGATTTGAATTAATTAAATTTCTGGTTTAGTAATGATCCCTCCAAATGAAGGTCTCTGCTTGATTCTTGCTCACACACCTTATGAGCATGCATCATATTATTCAGTCAAAAACAGAGGTCCCAGGTTGTCTGTTAATGACTGCTGTGTCCTTTATTATACAACATACAATGTTTACCAAATTCCCCCAGCACCTTATGTGTCCCTACTACATATATTTCAAATAATTCTTAGCACATAACCTGAGCTCCAGATAGCACAAAAATTACCATGACATTGCTAACCCTTGCCTAAAGCCCTGTACACACGATCGGATTTCCTATGGATTCTAATCCGATGGATTTTTACATCAAAAATCCGATGAAGCTGACTTCCATCAGTCTTGCCTACACACCATCAGTCAAAAATCCGACCGTCCCAAACGCCGTGACGTAAAACACTCCGACAAGCCGAGAAAAATTAAGTTCAATGCTTCTCAGCATGCGTCGACTTGATTCTGAGCATGCGTGGGTTTTTTGTCCGATGGAGTTCCACACAGACAATGGGAATTTGCTATCGTTTTTTTTCCCATCGGATAAATTTAAAACATGTTCTATTTTTTTTCACCGATGGAAAAAAGACCGATGGGGCCCATACACGATCAGTTTGTCCGATGAGAAAAGTCCATCGGACTGCTTTCATCGGTAAAACCGATCATGTGTACACGGCATTAGAGTTGCAAAGAGAGAAAAAATATATAGAATTTGTGTCACATTCTCACTAAAAGTTTCCTCCCCTGATTCAGGGCAGATGTTTTTTGTTGTTAAAAAAAAATATGTAGGAAAGATGGAAGTTCAGTGTCACTGTATTTAGGACTACAAGACCCAGCATCTACTGAAACAGTACCTGTGCCAGGAAATAGGTATATTCTACAATGGAGTTTAGAAAGCCCTTCATCACAGTGGCGTCGTTATGGGGGTGCAGATCTCAGCTAGGTGACACCTGCCAGGGGGATGAGAACAAGTAGGAAGTAAAATCCAACCTCGATGGTGTCACCCCCATCAGGGCCGGATTAACGTAGCTGCAGCTCCAGGCCCCTACTTTAATATATGCCCAGCCGCCCAAAAACTTCCCCCTGGCACCACCACTGGCTGCCACTGCCCACCACTGCCCAGTGTCAACTTCTGTAAAAAAATATTGGTTGCTAGGACCGACTAGCATCCTAGCAACCAATCAAGTGCAAGCACAGGCCCTGGCACAGGAGGAGGATGTAACTTCCTCCACCCTGCTCTGCCTCCGAGTGGCTCATCTGCCAGCTTCTGCTCTGCACACAACGGATCCAAAACTAAGGTGAGGGGAACTTGACAGGAATTAGAACTGAGTACATGTCACTGTCTGGTAAGGAGAGAGCATAGACTCTGGGAGTGTGTGTGCGGCACTGCAGCATCCAGGGAGAGAGGGCGTCCTCTCCTGCAGTGAAGTCATGCTCAGTCATATTGTGTGTGGGGCACAGCTGAAAAATGGGCCCGCTATGCTGGGATTTGTAGTTCAATGGTGGGGAGGGCAATGCTCACACATACTGGGGGGGGGGGGGCTGGTCGTATAAGGTAATAGACTCTGTGCTGTTATGGGGCTGCCATGGCTGATCTGCCCCCTTCTAGAGAAACTTATTGCCTGGCACACTGGTTTAAAGGGGAACTGATGATTCTAGGAGTAAAATTTAAATAAAGTGATCTTTATGGACCTTTCTTTGTGTATGGTGGAGGGGAGATTATGATGTGGGGTTGTTTTCAGGGGTTGGGCTTGGCACCTTACTTCCAGTGAAGGGAACTCTTAAGGCATCAGCATACCAAGACATTTTGGACAATTTCATGCTCCCAACTTTTTGGGAACATTTTGGGGATGATCCCTTCCCATTCCAACATGACTGCACCCCGGTGCACAAAGCAAGGTCCATAAAGACATGGATGAGCGAGTTTGGGGTGGAGGAACTTGACTGGCCTGCACAACCAATTGAACACCTTTGGAACAAATAAGAGAGGAGACTGCGAGCCAGGCCTTCTTGTTCACTTTAGTGCCTGACCTCACAAATGCACTTCTGGAAGAATGGTCAAACATTCCCATAGACAAACTCCTAAACCTTGTGGACAGCCTTCCCAGAAGAGTTGAAGAGTTGAACATGTTATAGCTACAGAGGGAAGGTAAAGTCACCTGGTTGCATCCAGGGGGGTAGATATATTTCGCCCAGATTCAGGCTTTACGCCGACTTATACAACTAGGTGGAGAGTTGTATAAGCCCAGCTAAGGCTAGTGGGCTCATGGATGACTCATACCTCTAGGGAGAGTGTGGGGCGTCGTGCAGACAGGGAGTTGATGAGACCAGCTGAAGCTTGTCAGCTCATTTAGGCCTCTATAAGAACTCCCAGCTTCATTAGATGTTAGCTCATGCCTGGACCCAGACCTGTGTGGACTGTCTAGGGAGAGTGAACCCCTGTGCGGTGAGACAAAGCCTGTGTGGCTATTTGCTTGGACATTTAAAACCAGGGACTTAGGGACTAGGACAGCACTAGGCTGATCCCAGTTGTTAGTTAGGAAACCTGTATGTTTAGTCAGAGGTCAAGTTGACCAGGATTTATTTTGTTTATGTTTCTTTTGGCTTTGCTGTGTTTTGTCACTGTAAATAGAAAATAAACCGCACCTTTTTTGATTTTGAAAACCACAACCTCTGTTTCCTGGGCCTGTTTTTGTGTGGGGAGCCCATCCCGGGGGTCACACACACCCGCTGCCGAGCTAACCCCCTCACAGTTGGTGGAGAACCAGTGGCAGTTTTTTTTTAAGCCAGCATGGAGGAGATACTGAAGCAGCTGGCTCTAGCAAATGCCAATCAACAGCAGACAAATGCAGGTTTGCAAAAGAGCCTTGCAGCTCATCAACAGAGCCTTGCAGCTCAACAACAGAACTTTGCAGCCCAGCAGCAAGCTCATCAACAGAGCCTTGCAGCCCAGCAGCAAGCTCACCAACAGAGTCTGGAAGCTCAGCAACAAGCCCAGCAGCAATCTGAGGCCCGCTTCATAGACCTGTTACAGAAGCAAGAGCAGAGACTACAACAAATGGAAGCAGTAATGCAGCAACGTCCGCAGACCAGTGAGGAAAGCCGTCCCACTAATACCGTGTCCTTTGGGGTGAGTCGTTTATTGACAAAAATGACTGGAGAGGATGATCCAGAGGTATTTTTGACCACATTTGAAAGGACTGCTGAAAGAGAAAAGTGGCCTGAGGAGCAGTGGGCTGGACTGGTGGCTCCTCTGTTAACTGGTGAATCGCAGAAGGCTTACTATGACCTAGAGCCTGACCAAGCAAAAGACTATGTGATGCTAAAAGCTGAAATATTGGCAAGGCTGGGTGTCACCCAGGCTGTCTGGGCTCAGCGTGTGCATAACTGGACTTTCCAGCTTGGAAAACCCCCCAGGTCTCAAATGTATGATCTCATTCACCTGAGCAGAAAGTGGCTACAGCCAGAGACTTTGTCCGCACCAAAGATTGTGGAACGTGTTGTAATGGATCGGTTTTTGAGAGCTCTTCCTACTGCCATCCAAAAGTGGGTAAGCCATGGAGACCCAGAGACGGCCGATGGTCTTGTGGATCGTGTGGAGAAATACTTGGCTACAGAGAACCTGACGGCCTCTTCCAGAGACACTCGGACTTTCCACCCTAAGACCAGACCATCCCCAGGGGCGGATAAGAGGATTCCAAGGGGTGAGGGTGGAGAGAGTGAGAGGGTGGGAGCTCTACCCCAAGTTTGGCGAGAACAGCCTGGGAAATCAGCGGCTCAAGAGGCGGCAAGAAGGATCGTTTGCTACCGCTGCCGGCAAGCGGGACATATTGCAGCCAATTGCCCGGTTGTGGAGGAACCCATGCAGTGTGACTTTCTGACGGGCAGACGTCAGTCGCTGTGTGCGACAGTCGCATGCACTGCCATTCGAGGAACTGAGAAACATTTATGCAAGATGTGTGTTAATGGTAGAAATGTTGTGGTATTGCTGGATTCAGGTAGCCTTGTGACCCTGATAAAGGCTGAGTTAGTTAAAACAGAGGTCTCTGGGAATAGCAAGGTAGCTGTTATTTGTGTGCATGGGGACACCCGAGAGTATCCAGTGACTACAGTGTGTTTCGAGACCCCCAAAGGTACCCTCTCTCATCCAGTGGGCTTAGTATCTCAGTTACCGCATGACGCCATTGTGGGAAGGGATTTTCCGAAGTTCTGGGAACTGTGGGATGATCCTGAGCCCCCCACTGGTGCCCCTATGTACCAGGAATGTGATAGCCAGAACTCCCCTGAGAGTGGTGAGGACTCTCCGGAATTTCCCTTATCAGTATTGGCAGGGGAGACTCAAGAAACTGGAGAGGAGCCCACCTCCTCAGACGAAAACCTACCGTCTGTGGAGTTTTCTGATCTTGAGGTTCACAGGGAAAACTTTGCCACAGAACAGTTGAAAGACCCCGCCCTAATAAAGGCACGGGAAAACGTAGTGAAAATAGATGGCGAGTTAGTGAACCCAGATAATACCTGCACTTACCCATACTTCAGCGTAGAGAAGGACCTACTGTATCGGGTGGCAAAAAGGGCAGAAGAAACCGTTGAGCAGCTTGTGGTGCCCAAACCTTACAGGAAGTTGGTGTTGGAGTTGGCCCATGGGCACAATCTTGGAGGTCATCTGGGGACAGAGAAAACCCGAGAGAGGGTATTACAGAGATTCTATTGGCCGGGGGTGATGAAGGACATAGAAAATTATTGTTCCTCCTGCCCTGTGTGTCAGAGGTCGGCCCCGATGCCACATTTCCGTAGCCCGCTGGTCCCTCTACCCATCATTGAGGTCCCGTTTGAGAGGATCGCCATGGATTTGGTAGGTCCTATAATCAAGTCCGCTAGGGGGCACCAGTACATATTAGTTATAATGGACTATGCCACCCGTTATCCAGAAGCGATCCCTCTCCGAAATACCTCGGCCAAAACCATAGCCAAAGAGCTATCTCTTGTGTTTAGCCGGGTGGGTATTTGTAAAGAACTGCTTACGGACCAAGGTACACCCTTTATGTCCCGGGTTATGAAGGAGCTGTGTAAATTGTTCAAAGTGACGCAATTACGTACATCTGTGTATCACCCCCAAACCGATGGGCTGGTTGAAAGATTCAACAAAACCCTAAAACAAATGTTGAAGAAAGTGGTGGATAGAGATGGAAAGGATTGGGACTGTCTACTTCCTTATCTGATGTTTGCTATTAGGGAGGTGCCCCAATCCTCTACGGGATTCTCCCCCTTTGAGTTACTGTATGGGAGACACCCAAGAGGGCTGTTGGATATTGCCAAGGAAACTTGGGAAAGTGAGAGTTCTCCCCACAGGAGTGTGATTGAGCATGTTGCCCTGATGCAAGACCGAATTGCACAGGTAATGCCCATCGTGAAGGAACATTTGGCCCAAGCGCAGTTAGCACAGCAGAGAGTGTACAACCGTGGAGCCAAGACCCGTACCTTTTCCCCGGGGGATAGGATACTGGTACTTGTCCCTACGGTTGAAAGTAAATTCCTTGCCAAATGGCAAGGCCCCTATGAGATAATGGAAAAAGTGAGCGAAGTGAATTACAAGGTCAGACAACCAGGAAGGCGAAAGCCCGAACAGATCTATCACGTTAATCTGTTGAAAGCCTGGAGGGATAGAGAGTCCCTAGTCGCAGACACTTGGTCACCAGCTCAAACTGGTTGCGTGATTCCTGAGGTTGGTATAGCAGCCACCTTGTCACAACCCCAACAACAGGAGGTTAAGGAGTTTGTGCTTCGCAACAAGGAGGTATTCTCTGAGCTGCCGGGACAAACCTCTGGGGTAGAGCATGACATCATTACCCCGCCCGGTGAAAGGGTGAAGTTAAAACCCTATCGGATCCCAGAGGCCCGACGGGAGGCAATACGGGAGGAAGTACAGAAAATGCTGAACTTAGGGGTGATAGAGGAGTCCCAAAGTGATTGGTCTAGTCCCATTGTGTTGGTGCCTAAACCGGATGGGAGCTGGCGATTTTGTAACGATTTTCGTCAGTTGAACAAAGTTACAAAATTTGACACCTACCCCATGCCACATATAGATGAGTTGATCGACCGGCTGGGAACAGCCCGATACATGACGACTCTTGACCTCACAAAAGGGTATTGGCAAATCCCCCTGGCCAACTTGGCCAAAGAGAAAACCGCATTTGTAACCCCAGACGGGGCGTTCCAATATAAAAGAATGCCGTTCGGGTTACAGAATGCGCCGGCCACATTCCAGCGGAAAATGGACCAGATGCTGAGGCCCCATCGGAAGTATGCTGCGGCTTACCTGGATGACGTAATTGTCCATAGCACAGATTAGGCCTCACATCTGCCAAAAGTGCAAGCAGTCCTGGACTCTGTTCGGGAAGCGGGGTTTACGGCTAACCCCAAGAAGTGTACCATTGGGCAGGAGGAGGCCAAATATCTTGGGTACACCATTGGGAGGGGAGTAATAAAACCCCAACTCAACAAAGTCGAGGCCATCCAGAGTTGGCCACGTCCCAACAGCAAGAAGCAGGTACGAGCCTTTCTGGGAATCACTGGGTATTATCGGCGATTCATTCCCCACTTTGCTTCTAAGGCTGTGCCCCTAACCAACCTAACGAAGGGGAAAGGGTCGGTCATGATTAAATGGACCCCCGAGGCTGAGGCAGCATTCCAATTCTTGAAACAAGCCTTATGTAGCCAGCCAGTGTTGTACTCACCCGACTTCTCTAAAGACTTTGTCGTACAAAGTGATGCGTCAGATGTGGGGTTAGGAGCAGTATTGTCCCAGGTCTGGAACGGGGAAGAGCACCCAGTCATTTACCTCAGCAGGAAGTTGAAGTCCCATGAGGTAAATTACGCCACCGTTGAAAAGGAGTGTTTAGCGGTGAAGTGGGCTCTAGATTCCCTTCGGTACTACCTGCTAGGTAGGCACTTTGACATGGTTACGGATCACGCTCTGTTAAAGTGGATGGCTCAAAACAAGGAAACAAATAGAAGAGTGAATAGGTGGTTCCTGGCCCTCCAGGAATTCAACTTCACAGTAAAGCATCGCCCTGGCGTTCAAATGGGGAATGTGGATGCTTTGTCTCGAGTACATGAATGCCTGATTGCTGGTGTTCCAACCCCGAGGTTAAAACAAGAGGGGGGGGGTATGTGACAGCAGGAAGGTAAAGTCACCTGGTTGCATCCAGGGGGGTAGACATATTTCGCCCAGATTCAGGCTTTACGCCGACTTATACAACTAGGTGGAGAGTTGTATAAGCCCAGCTAAGGCTAGTGGGCTCATGGATGACTCATACCTCTAGGGAGAGTGTGGGGCGTCGTGCAGACAGGGAGTTGATGAGACCAGCTGAAGCTTGTCAGCTCATTTAGGCCTCTATAAGAACTCCCAGCTTCATTAGATGTTAGCTCATGCCTGGACCCAGACCTGTGTGGACTGTCTAGGGAGAGTGAACCCCTGTGCGGTGAGACAAAGCTCGTGTGGCTATTTGCTTGGACATTTAAAACCAGGGACTTAGGGACTAGGACAGCACTAGGCTGATCCCAGTTGTTAGTTAGGAAACCTGTATGTTTAGTCAGAGGTCAAGTTGACCAGGATTTATTTTGTTTATGTTTCTTTTGGCTTTGCTGTGTTTTGTCACTGTAAATAGAAAATAAACCGCACCTTTTTTGATTTTGAAAACCACAACCTCCGTTTGCTGGGCCTGTTTTTGTGTGGGGAGCCCATCCCGGGGGTCACACACACCCGCTGCCGAGCTAACCCCCTCACAATATATATATATATTTTTTTTGACATTAACATAATGGCTGCAGAAGTGAAACATCTGCACCACACTGCATGTTATTTACATGGTAAATATGCTAACAATTTGCTGCTCTGCCAGGAAATTAACTCCCCAGCTGCTGTCCTTTATGGAATGAAACCAATATTCTCTCCTATCACCATATGACAAGTGAAATTATGGTGATCTCCATGTTCTATCTGCAGGACTGCACTTTACTGTTTAAAACAAGAGAGTGCAGAGTAGACAGAGCTGGATAACCCTATGTTTTTTTAGCCTGTTCCAGCACAAATTCATTTTTTCCACAATGGATCACCAAAAGAAAAAGGTGAAGCACTGAGGAATGATTACACTGTGGGAGGACATGGTTGGATCATCATGAGTGACTACTAACTCCCTGCTTTTCCATAATTGCCTATTAAATGAACTTGCATGTTCCATAGGCCCTTAATTTGTGTTTCTCCTTAGGTAAGGCAGCTTTTAAAGTGAATCTCCAAAAAAGAATCTTATGTATCATAAATTCAATCATTTATTTGCACCTCTCTTTTGCAAAGTTTAACTTACATAAAAATATTTTGTTCTTAAATCCTGTTTCATACTTTCATAACTATCAGGTAACATTGTTTACTCCTGTTGTTTCGTTGGTGATATATAGCATTTGTAAGAATTATGCCCGGTACACACGATCCGATTATCGGACGAATGATCGTCTGTTTTTTTTTGCGTCTCACGTCGATTCTGATGAGTTTACTAAAGTCACGAAAATTCTCGGAGGAAAAAAGGAGGGCAGTGTCTCTCGTGTAGGAATGTAGAGGTCAGTCAACCCACATCCCTAAAATACAATAGAAAGATTCACTCCGAAAAGTGTGGTTCCTCTGATGGGACTTTAGTTTGGGTGACTGTTAAACCTCATATAAATAGATATACCAAAAGGTTCTTTATAGATATTTTATTGAAAAAAAGACAATGAACAGTCAGGGCTGGAGCAAGGATTTTTGACACCCTAGGCGAACCCTCATTTTGCCGCCCCCCTTGGCTCCACCCCTGACCCCACCCCCTTTGCCCTGCCCATGTATACCCCACCTTTTAAATGAAGCGCCCATCAAATGCAGCCTCACCAGCGCCCATCAATTGCAGCCTTACCAGCGCCCATCAAATGCAGCCTCACCAGCGCCCATCAAATGCAGCCTCACCAGCGCCCATCAAATGCAGCCTCACCAGCGCCCATCAAATGCAGCCTCACCAGCGCCCATCAAATGCAGCCTCACCTGTGCCCCTCCATTCCGCCTCACCTGTGCCCATCAAATACAGTACCACCACTGCCAATCAATGCCGCCTCACAGGGTGGGGCCTCGGTACATACTTGGCATTTGGGATTTGGCAGATTAGTGAATATACATATATTATACACACACATTTGCAAATTGCATGTCATTGTCAATATATTTAATATACAATCTCATTATCTAACACAGACAGCAGCAGTTTTTACTGGGCTCAGCAAACTTGTATTGACGTGACCCTGTGCTGCTTGCTGCCTGTTCCTCTTCCTATTTTGCTTTTATGCTGTACCTGCCTCTGTGTCAGGTGCCTCTTCCAGGCTCTGCCTCCAGCTGTCCCCAAGCCTGGAGAGCCGCTGCCAGGCTATGTTGTCCCATCATGATTTACTCCGCTTCAGCAGTGTGTGTGACATGTCACATGGTCAGGAGAGCGTCCGGGGGGGGGGTCTGGACACGTCAGAGCGATGGAGAGCGTCCTGGGGGTGGCTGCAGGGCAGCCATCAGAAATTCTGGGGCCCCTTACACAGCTTTAGGCCTGACCACCAACATTCCCCAGGGCCTGCCCACTGCCCATCCCACTGAGTCCTTTGGTGCACCCACTTTTATTTTAACACTATTTTAATGCTGGGCATAGATGGGGATGCATTGTTGAGAGGGATGGATGGTGCTGGGCATAGATGGGGATGCATTGTGGAGAGGGATGGATGGTGCTGGGCATAGATGGGGATGCATTGTGGAGAGGGATGGATGGTGCTGGGTGTAGATGGGGATGTATTATGGAGAGGGATGGATGGATGGTGCTAGGTGGGTGTGGGGATGCAACGTGGAGAGGGATGGATGGATGGTGCTAGGTGGGTGTGGGGATGCAACGTAGAGAGGGATGGATGGATGGTGCTAGGTGGGGGTGGGGATGCAACGTGGAGAGGGATGGATGGATGGTGCTAGGTGGGTGTGGGGATGCATCGTGGAGAGGCATGGATGGTGCTGGGTGGAGGTGGGGATGCATGGTGTAGAGGGATGGATGGATGGTGCTAGGTGGGGGTGGGGATGCAACGTGGAGAGTGATGGATAGATGGTGCTAGGTGGGTGTGGGGATGCATCGTGGAGAGGCATGGATGGTGCTGGGTGGAGGTGGGGATGCATGGTGTAGAGGGATGGATGGATAATGCTAGGTGGGGGTAGGGATCCATCGTGGAGAGGGATGGATGAATGGATGGTGCTAGATGGGGGTGGGGATGCAACGTGGAGAGGGATGGATGGATGGTGCTAGGTGGGGGTGGGGATGCATCGTGGAGAGGAATGGATGGTGCTAGGTGGGGATGCATCGTGGAGAGGGATGGATGGTGCTAGGTGGGGGTGGGGATGCGTCGTGGAGAGGGATGGATGGTGCTAGGTGGGGATGCATCGTGGAGAGGGATGGATGGATGGTGCTAGGTGGGGATGCATCGTGGAGAGGGATGGATGGATGGATGGATGGTGCTAGGTGGGGATGCATCGTGGAGAGGGATGGATGGTGCTAGGTGGGGATGCATCGTGGAGAGGGATGGATGGATGGTGCTAGGTGGGGATGCATCGTGGAGAGGGATGGATGGATGGTGCTAGGTGGGGATGCATCGTGGAGAGGGATGGATGGATGGATGGATGGTGCTAGGTGGGGATGCATCGTGGAGAGGGATGGATGGTGCTAGGTGGGGATGCATCGTGGAGAGGGATGGATGGATGGTGCTAGTTGGGGATGCATCGTGGAGAGGGATGGATGTATGGTGCTAGGTGGGGGTGGGGATGCATCGTTGAGAGGGATGGATGGATGGTGCTAGGTGGGGATGCATTGTGGAGAGGGATGGATGGTGCTAGGTGGGGATGCATCGTGGAGAGGGATGGATGGATGGATGGTGCTAGGTGGGGATGCATCGTGGAGAGGGATGGGCGGATGGATGGTGCTAGGTGGGGATGCATCGTGGAGAGGGATGGACGGATGGATGGTGCTAGGTGGGGATGCATCGTGGAGAGGGATGGACGGATGGATGGTGCTAGGTGGGGATGCATCGTGGAGAGGGATGGACGGATGGATGGTGCTAGGTGGGGATGCATCGTGGAGAGGGATGGACGGATGGATGGTGCTAGGTGGGGATGCATCGTGGAGAGGGATGGATGGATGGATGGATGGTGCTAGGTGGGGATGCATCGTGGAGAGGGATGGATGGATGGATGGTGCTAGGTGGGGATGCATCGTGGAGAGGGATGGATGGATGGTGCTAGGTGGGGATGCATCGTGGAGAGGGATGGATGGATGGTGCTAGGTGGGGATGCATCGTGGAGAGGGATGGACGGATGGATGGTGCTAGGTGGGGATGCATCGTGGAGAGGGATGGACGGATGGATGGTGCTAGGTGGGGATGCATCGTGGAGAGGGATGGACGGATGGATGGTGCTAGGTGGGGATGCATCGTGGAGAGGGATGGACGGATGGATGGTGCTAGGTGGAGATGCATCGTGGAGAGGGATGGACGGTGCTAGGTGGGGATGCATCGTGGAGAGGGATGGACGGATGGATGGTGCTAGGTGGGGATGCATCGTGGAGAGGGATGGACGGATGGATGGTGCTAGGTGGGGATGCATCGTGGAGAGGTATGGATGGATGGATGGATGGTGCTAGGTGGGGATGCATCGTGGAGAGGGATGGACGGATGGATGGTGCCAAGTGGGGGTGGGGATGATGGAGTTGCATTGTGGAAAATGGATGAGGATGACTCTGGGTGGGGAGGAGTTACATAATGAAGAGGATCTCCACAATGTAACTCATTTCCACCCAGAGTCATCCTCATACATTTTCCACAATTCAACTCAATCATGGCAGCTTGTTAGCACATGGGGCACAGCAGCACACACACAACTTTTGTGACTTACCCTCCATGCTGCTGTGCAATGCATTCACCTGGATGGATGGATGGATGGTGCTAGGTGGGGATGCATCGTGGAGAGGGATGGACGGATGGATGGTGCCAAGTGGGGGTGGGGATGATGGAGTTGCATTGTGGAAAATGGATGAGGATGACTCTGGGTGGGGAGGAGTTACATAATGAAGAGGATCTCCACAATGTAACTCATTTCCACCCAGAGTCATCCTCATACATTTTCCACAATTCAACTCAATCATGGCAGCTTGTTAGCACATGGGGCACAGCAGCACACACACAACTTTTGTGACTTACCCTCCATGCTGCTGTGCAATGCATTCACCTGATAGGGCTGGGTCAAGGTGCTGACGAGCTGACCACACCCCCTGACCTTGTCACGGCCAATCACAGTGTAAACAAACCCAGCAGCAGCCAGCCGGCCGGCTCCGTCTCAGCAGGGAAGGAAGAGGAGCTAGTGCTGGCCGCGATCACCTGCTGAGAGGCTAGTTAGAAAGGCAGCGGCGGCGGCGCTAGTGAGAGGAGGCTTCTTTCTCTATAGCGGCCGGGCACTTGATAGATTTCATGTGCTGTAGGTGGAGCGGGCCCCTTCTGTACTCCCCTGATGGCGGCACTGGGTGGCTGTACACACATTGAGTGGAGAGCGCCCTGGGGGGTGGGCTGGACCTGGACACTGTCACATGTCACTCATTGTCAAAACGATCTCCGCTCCGAGTCTGAGCGGAGAGCGGGCTGGGGAGGTGGGATGGTTGCTGCAGTGGAAACATGTCAGAGCGGCGGGGAGAGGGGGGGGTGTGCTGGACTGTAAAGTGGACACATGTCACACAGTGTGTGTGGGGGGCGCGCTGCTTCACACAGGTCATAGCGGCTGCCTGGTGTTGCAAGCTCTGTGGATTGACAGTGCAGGAGAAGTTTAACCAGCGGCCGGGCGCCCCAGGCGGCAGTGCACCCTAGGCGGCTGCCTAGTCCGCCTAGTGGTAGCGCCGGCCCTGTGAACAGTTGATACTAGATGGCATGACATAGCCAAATATAGGCAGGCACCAATGGGGAAAAAAAAGGCGCAAATTACAGATAACAGTTGAAAGCAGTGACAATACATAAAAACCAACTCTGTCTATGGGGTAAGACAGAAGGAACCCAACGTTTCGAAAATGTTTATATTGGTAGAACCTCTTCTTCAGGGGTGGGAGATTGCACTATAGCAGCAACGGTATCTGTATTCAGTAAAAAAGGGAAGGTAGGAGAAAAGAGACAAAAACAAAAATTGTAAAAGCATGCCGGCTGTCCAGTACTCATTATGCACAGATAACTGTATATAAACAAATATGGAGGTTCTTGTATTACTCACCATAAGCGTAAAGAGTGTGCGTATTGTTCAAGCATCAGTAGCAAATTTATGTTATTTAAAAATCCATAAAGACTTGAATTGAATAACCAATCAGGGCTGTATCTTCACTTCCAACCAGGGCCAAAAGGGGGCGGTCACTCCAACCCAGATGATATATATCCCAGCCCGAAAGCCACTCAAGTGCCTGAATATAAAAAGATAATGAGTATTAGACTCATTTTGGATATTGTATTTTAATGAGCACTATGGGACTAGGAAACCAAAAGGCCTACCTGAGATAGTCCCACCGTCCCTCCTGAACCACACTCTAAGAATGAAGAGATTGAGCCAACTACTACCACAATTTTTGATTTTCAATGGCAAAAGGTACCAGTTGTAATCCTACAAAAACAAAATTATAAAAATTCATACAGGGAAGGTAAGCAGGATCCAAAAAAGGATCCAAGGAAAAAAGGGGATGGGGAAGAGAAAAGATCCAGGCTTCCGACAGATCCGGTAATATAACTTACCTAGGTATAAGTTGTTTGCCAGGAGTAATAAGCCCAAAGCCTGAAGTATCGGCTGCCTGTATAAATCTTGAAGTTCTACGGCAGGAGATAGCAAAAAAAGAGAAAGAGAGAAGATGAAGGATTCAAAAGATCCTTAACATCCATGGAATCAGAATCACAATAGCATAAATGGTGGCTTACCAGGCTATGCCGGACAACATGCTTAGTGTGGCTCACTGCTGACAGGAGTGAGGCGCTAGTGCATGACAATTTCTTTTTATAGTGCTTACCTAACGAAAATTCTCGTACGACAGAATAAAAAATCGGAAGTGATGTCATGTGTTGTAATGCATTTGTATTGCATTTTCGAACGACAGCTGTACTGATTAAACGTAAATCGAACGATCTGGCATTGTACGAAAAAAAATTCTGTGCATGTCCGATAGAATAATATTGGATGAACTGTCCTGATCGGCTCTCGAAAGCTCTGTACCAACGATCCGATTATCGTACGATCGATTCGAATGCGCCATTTTTCGTACGATTTTCGGATCAGATGGTACACTGAGATGAACCAAATCTCCCTACATATGGATGTAAAACCTATCTGTTGTTTTCACATTTATATACTGTTTAGAAAGTTCAGATTACGTTAGGAGATTTTCTCTTCCTGTTTAACACAAAAGCCCTGTACACACGATCGGATAACCTACAGTAGGTGCCGCCGATATTGTGTCAATCTCGCCGCTTCTAGCGGCGATATTGACACCCTATGAGCTCTGTCGCGAGAGCCAGCGCCGAGCTGTCTCATCATCGGGAAAGGAAAAAATGTTCCTTTCACGATGAGCGACACGCATTGCCGATAGGCGGGGATCCGACGCGGATTCCCGCCAATACCAGGCACTGCGTTTGGTATGAATCCTGAGTGGGAACTCCACGCCAATTTTTAAAGAAAAAACCGGCGTGGGTTCCCCCTCCAGGAGCATACCAGGCCCTTGGGTCTGGTCTGGATTTGAAGGGGAGCCCTACGCCGAAAAAACGGCGTGGGGGTCCCCCTCAAGATCCAAACCAGACCCTTATCCGAGCACGCAACCTGGCAGGCCGCAGGGGAAGAGGGGGGGACGAGAGATTTATCATTACTGCGAGAGGAAGCGACGAGTCAACATCGAGGAGGAGAAGACGCCGACGACGGAGAAGACCGGCTCCTCCACTAGCAAAAGAGCTACCAAGAAGTTAGTGGAGGGGCCGGCAGAAGGACAACGGAGAGCCGGACGAGACGACGGAGAAGACCGGGCCTCCGCTAGCAAAAGAGCTAAAAAGAAGTTAGCGGAGGCCCGGCGGAAGAAAGAACCGGAGAGCGGGAGAAGAACCGGAGAGCGGGAGAAGAAGAAGGCGACGGAGAAGACCGGGGCTCCGCTAGCAAAAGAGCTAAAAAGAAGTTAGCGGAGGCCCGGCAGAAGAAAGAACCGGAGAACGCGGCGACGACACCGGAGACCCCCGAAGTCGTAAGAAGACCTCCGGAGCGGTGCAATAAAATACTTTTAAAAACTGTGTTGTGTTTTTATTTCCATTTATTTTCCACCAGGTGAATGGGTAGGGGTACGATGTACCCCATACTCATTCACATAGGGTGGGGGGGCTGGGATCTGGGGGCCCCCTTATTAAAGGGGGCTCCCGGATTCCGATAAGCCCCCCGCCCGCAGACCCCGACAACCAACGGCCAGGGTTGTCGGGAAGAGGCCCTGTCCTCATCAACATGGGGGCAGGGTGCTCTGGGGTGGGGGGGCCGCAGGTCGCCCCCCCGCCCCAGAGCACCAAACCCCCCATGTTGAGGGCATGTGGCCTGGTACGGTTCAGGAGGGAGGGGGGCCGCTCTCGTCCCCCCCTCTTCCCCTGCGGCCTGCCAGGTTGCGTGCTCGGATAAGGGTCTGGTTTGGATCTTGAGGGGGACCCCCACGCCGTTTTTTCGACGTAGGGCTCCCCTTCAAATCCAGACCAGACCCAAGGGCCTGGTATGCTCCTGGAGGGGGAACCCACACCGTTTTTTTCTTTAAAAATTGGCGTGGAGTTCCCGCTCAGGATTCATACCAAACGCAGTGCCTGGTATTGGCGGGAATCCGTGTCGGATCCCCGCTCAATACAGTGTCGTGTCTCCTCGCTATTGCAGCGAGCTCGACACGTGTCGCCACCCTGCTGCCGAGATCTCGGCACTCCTGTCGCCGAGAATCTCGGCGATGGGAGCGCGATAGAAATACAATATCGGCGGCACCTACTGTATGGATTTTCGTCCGATGGATTTGTCCATCGGAAATCCGATGAAACTGTTTTTCATCAGTCTTGCCCACACACCATCAGTCAAAAAACCGACCGTTCCAAACGCGGTGACGTAAAACAGTCCGATGAGCCGAGAAAAATGAAGTTTAATGCTTCTGAGCATGCGTCGACTTGATTCTGAGCATGCGTGGGTTTTTGATCCGATGGACTTGCCCATAGACGATCGGAGTTTTCGATCGGTTTTTTATCCATCGGAAAAATTTAAAACGTTCTATTTTTTAAAACCGATGGAAAAAAGACCGATGGGTCCCATACACGATCGGTTGGTCTGATGAAAACCATCCATCGGACGGTTTTCATCAGTCAAACCGATCCTGTGTACAGGGCTTTAGTGTGATGTCTGGGCGTACAGCCAAGATAGCTAAAATTGATGATTGGAGGAAAGGCACACACCCCCTCTCCACAAAGGCAGAGACTCAGGTGTTTTGTAACAGGGCCTGCTCCCTGCTAATCTATTTTATCAACCTCCGCTGACAGAAATTTCAGGCTGCTTTTATCTGATGTGTCCGAGAATTTGTCAGGAGTTATGAGGCTGATAACAGAGGAACGGTTCAGGAGAGAGCTATGGGGGCTATATGAAGAGAGATAACAAAATACTGCAGATATATGTGCCCAGTTCAAATTTCATGAATTGGGTTTACATCCACTTTAAAGAGAAATAAGTAAATGCACTGGTCTGTATTTTCACATTCTGAGATTCTGGAACATTTGGAAAATGAGAACAACAGTAAGTACTGTATAGGAGTATTGTCACTTGGACAGCAAGATGTAGAAGATATATTCTAGCATAAGAAGACTGTTCCCAGGACTAGTTCACCTGCTGCCTAAAATTAAATATAAATACTCTTTTTAGTATCAGTAATCTATGCATACATATTTAAAAGTATGTAAATATACTTGCCATTAAATTACAGGGTTGCAGTGAAGAATAAATGACAAGACTTACCAGGTGAATCACTTACAAACTCTATCACCTGTATAGTCAAATCTTCGTAACTGGCTGCTTCCAAAACACACAGTAGAAAGCAGAACTATAATATTGAACGCAGCCCGTATGTCAAAATACACAGCACCGTTCCCATGTTGTAATATACTCTCAGTGTAATGTACAGCCACAATGCATAAATAATCAGCAAAATGCAGAGCCTAAAAAACACATACATACATACATACATACATATATATATATATATATATATATACACACACACACACACACACACACACACACACACACACACAGACACATACATACCAAAATGCAGAACATAATTTCCACTAGACAGTACATAATTTACTGGGTACTAGACATACTATAGATGTAGTAGAGAGAACATTGCTCATCCTATATTTAGGCCTCTTGCACACTGCAGCTTGAAAAAGCTCAGTACAGATTTTTTTTTTCTTTTTACTGAGCTAAAATACAGCCCATTAATTGTAATGTGCCTATGCACACAGGTGCGTAAACAAGCGCCGTGCACTCTTAATAGACAAAATAGAAAAATCATAATTTTTGGTCAGTAATTTACGCTTGATGCTCGCAAATGGCCATTTACATACTGCGCAGAACAAAAAGCGAAAATTCGTTTTCGCATGTGTGCGCGAATTTGTGCAAAATTGCGTGAAAATTTCACGATTGCATATGCGCGAAAATGCACGCGAATCCATAAAAAAAAAAAGAAAACGTAGATGCTCAAACAGGACTATCGTGTGCAAGAGGCCTTATAGTAATAATAATAGTAATTTTGTTGATGTTTTGTGGGCACCAAAAAGTATACGACTATTCAGCACATATACCAGTGTGTATAACTATATTGTATGTTAGTTAGAGGTATTTGTTCAGATATCAGTTTTTCTGCAGTTTTTTGTCTATCCTCAACAATTTGCAGTAGGCAATGGAAAGGCAAAATTTTACTTCTGACCTGGAAATTCAACGTATGAGACTTCAAAGTCACGCTATCAGCCAGGATTTCCTGAAATATAACTACATGCTATATAGAAACATAATAAAAACAAGTCAGCAGATTTCTACTTTGCAGCATTGATCAGGTCTATTTAAAATGCATTTGTTATAATATACTGATGGTCCTAAAGATCTTTATGTTAGATTCGTTCAACAATATAGCTACCTTGCTGCATCCCATTTCGCAAATAGACGGTTCAATCCAGCTGGGATATTGTGACATGACCGTGTTTAAATACTGCGCCGTTCTGTTTCCAGCCAAACGTAGGAGTGTTTAGCCACATATAGTCCTTAAAAAGGACCATCCTCGGAAAGTCCCAGGCCTGCCTACTGGTTGCCTGTAAAGCGGTTCTGTTCTTCCAAAAAGTGCTCCTCCAGATTTAAAGATGCTGTAGATTGGTTCTGGGTGTAATCACTAGGACATCCAGCTGTAATTGACTAATCAGAAAGGAAGGTCCAATTACCTGATGTAGAAACATTTGAAAAATATTGGTAGGGTATAGGTTAAAGCATAATTCACCCTTTGTTTAATACCCTTTATAGCACTTTGACACAGCAATTTCTAGGCAACTTCAACCAACTTTCAATTTTAAAACAACACACTGTATCAAAAGTAACGTTCCATGGATTGTTTCAAAGTTTCATGGTTTTCCAAACCCAATATTACCTTGTAAAAGTAGTAGTGACATCATCACTGTGTTATATATAGCTTGTCCAGATAGTAGAGATGTGCAAAGCACCACTAAGCCCACCTAGGCGGATACAAGATCAGTCCCCCTGAACAAAGAGAGAGAGAGCAGCGGTAATTGGTCTTTATTCCAGGAAACTCTTGCACAAAGGTAAAGTTTAAAGTGGAATTCCACCCAGAAAATATTTTTTTTCACAAACAATCCCCCAAAAAATTAAAAATAAAAATGTTATACTCACCCGAAATACCTGTTGCTATACGGAAGTCCGTAATCTGCCTCTTCCGTAACCGTGGTCTGTCTTCTTCCCCATCCTCTTCTAGTGAATAGGGTGAGTTGCTTTCTTGGAACTGTGTGTAATCCCAGAGAGCAGCCGCCCATTCACAAATCGGCGCAAGACTCGCGCATGCGCAGTAGGAAACGGGCAGTGAAGCCGTAAGGCTTCACTGCCTGTTTCCCTTAGTGTGGATGGCGGCATGGGACCTGCACCGATCGAGGGATCGACATCGGGGGGGGCATCAGCACGGGAGAGTAGGACAGTTAAGTGTCCTGATTAAAAGTCAGCAGCTACAGTGTTAGTAGCTGCTGACTTTTAAAAAAAAAAAATTTGGGGGTGGAGCTCCGCTTTAATGCTGCATTCCTGCACAGATCTAAAAGAAATACACAAATACACAGCAAGATTCACAAAAGAATACTCTTATCTGTCTCTGTCGTATTTATAGAATATTTTCTTATCTTGGAGTTCAGCATAAAAGACAACTAATTTGTACTCTGTGTTAGACGCTAGAACACTCCAACTCCTACCCACCCTCTCTTGAACCAAGGCCATTTCATTCAACCCTAGTTCAATCTCTAAGGCTGTATCCCCCTTATACAACCTACTAGCAGTACAGTACTGTCAGTTTATTTCCTTTTTAAATTTTTTGTAATTTTTAACTCACTTACCAATTCTTATGGGTAAAAGGACAAAACATGTACAGTTGCAAAATGACTAAAGAAAAGCTCTGCATCTAGAAACAAACTTATTTCAATATTTAAACCATCAGTGATTTAACTGACAGTGAGTCTTCATTAACTCATTAAACATGCATATGTACATTATGTCTTCATAAGTTGCCTTATATCAGGTACAGCAATATAACTCTACCTGGATTTATGTTCATGCTTGTTCAGTTTTTCATCAGTAAATGAAGACTGGGTAAACAAATAAATGAAGAATGAGTGTCGGCTCACACTGGGGCGGCTTCAAAGTCGCGCCACTCTGAAGCCGCCCCGTATAGCGCGACTTCCAAACGACTTCTGTAATAGAAGTCAATGCAAGCCGCTCCGAAGTTGCCCCCAAGTAGTACAGGAATCTTTTTCTAAGTCGCAATGACTTAAGTCGATCTGATTAGAACGGTTCCATTGCACTGCATGGAGCACAACTTGTCAGGTCGCCTTAGTGTGAACCGGGACTGAGCCTTACAAGTGTTACAGTTAAGTAATAAATACTGGAAAATGTAGACAGTTCTAACAAGTGTGCACCATTGCTAACATGCATGATATAACATTGGAATTATCTGATTTAGATCAACAAACTCAGCAGACAAGCTGGTAGATATATTGCTGTTACCAGAAAACCAATCTCATCAATCCTGAAGGACTGGATCCCCAGATATCAGATTAAGCCACAAGAGGTTAGATTGGACATGTAAGGCTAGCTAAAATAGAGCAATCATTTTGTTTGACTTTAGTGAATAATTTACATCTTATCAACACAAACCAATACAAAAGGTATCATTACATAGTGGGATTTATAAAGAATCAAAATCATTTTGTTCTCCAAAGATCGGTACCACATTGAATCAACCAGAAACATGCCCATTGTTATGAAACAGGTTGCACATGGATTATTGCAAGGTGATTTAGGCATTGGTGTGGTAAACTCTATGCTGCAACAATCCCTGCACTGCAAAAACTCATGTGCCACATGTGCAGCATAATTGGCACATGGATTGTTGCATCAAAGTGCATGCTGCAACATCTCCTCTGCTAAGTTTAATTTTAAGTTCCCACGTGTGTGTGTGTGTGTGTATATATATATATATATATATATATATATATATATGCTGAGACACCACACATATACATCCATGGCGAACTGCTCTTTTGTAGTGAGCTGTCATGACAGCTCCCAGGTATTGTTTATGATCGTCAGCTTCCGATCATGTGACCACTGTGACAGCCAATCACAGCACTCACATGATCCGGAAAACCCACCTCCACATTCTAGCATTTAGCACACATTAAAGGACTGCTAGATAGCAACAGAAATGGGTTAAAATGCCATGGAGATATATGTATGTATCTGATCATAACATTAAAATCAAATCTATGACCAGTGACTCTAAGAATCTAGCAGGTACTGTACAGGTATACTTTCTTACTGTTCCTGAAAACCAATGCCCTTGTGCTATGTGGCCATGCCCCCAAGTCCCAGTGGCATGAGATCGATTATTAAGCTGGGAACAAAGCAAGGACCTTCTACAGGCTGCTCCAGGAATGTATGTGTGCATTATTAGTGGCAGGAGCTGCCAACTAAGGGCCTTCTTCAACAGGCTTTTGTTCACTTTAATAGTAATAGATCTCTACAAATCTTTGGGAATGGAAAACCTGCTTCAGATCGACTGCAGGTCAGAATGAGGTCAACTGCAGATCAAATGTATCATTTAACACACTTTGAATGATGTCAGAAACATCTCAAATGGATGTCAAACTGATGCCATCAACACAAGCCCAAAGCCCAGCAACGCAGACAGTATTATTGCTCAAATAAACACATAGACCAAGGGAATGGCAGCAACACTCTAATCAAAAAGAATATGCAGAACAGTGGCATGCCCCTCTTGAAGAATCATGGCGCCAAAGGGCCACTCCCCATTCTCTGGGAACGCCTGACATACAAGTTACCTTCATATATGTGCTACTAATACCTTTCATGCATATGTCCTTATATGCCCAATATAGGTAAAGAAACGTGACATGATTGACATTGTGTGCATTTGCTAATAAGCTATAGTACCTGCTGCCTATATTATAACTATTTAAAGTGATATTAAACTCTCAGTTTTTCAGTGGATGCTTTACTTAGTGAGTATTCTGTGTCTTTTTATCCTTGCCTATGTTCCTGCTTAAGCTGGTGGCATGACGACTGCACCAGGTTTCCTGTCTCACGGTGGCTTCTTTCTCTTGCAGCATCCTATGGAGCCACCTGCGCATGAAGGGACTAGAGTTGTGTCTCCCTACACTGTGTGTATCAATAGAAACACACAGCTCTGTAGCTTAGGCTTGCAAGGTGCTCCCTTGATCCCCCCCCTCCTTCTCCAAGCTAACAGACTGGCTTGAGGTGGCACTTTCCACTGTTAACTTTTTCTTGTGAAGACCAGAATTTCAGGGAAGCAGCACTAAGAGGTTGATTTACTAAAGGCAAATAGACTGTGCACTCAGCAAGTGCAATTGCTCCAGAGCTTAGTTCAATGCCAGAAACATTGAAAGTTGAAAACTGCAAGTGCTGGGGTAAGAATTTTACAAAATGGTTTACTAGGGATTGTTTATTTTATTGTGCTCAATGTGTTAAACTAAAAAACACTGAGGATTTAATACAACATATAAGAAAATTTGTTGCAAAAGTTGGCAGTTCAAGCAGGGCATGTGATGAAAAAATGCTTACGTAAGAGATAAAAAATAATCAGTAAATTTAGAACTACTGCTCTGAGGTTATGTGCAAACCTTAAGTTTTCTCATCAAAGCTAAAAGGTATCTGTTGCCTTTCCTGTCCCCTAAACCTCTTTATTGGTTCTTAAAGAGATTTCCTGTTCTTTTGAGCCAGTCTTATGACCCAGTGCCTCTGCTAGGCAGCAAACCTAGAATTACAACATATTTTTTTGTCCACTGCAGTTAAAGCGGAGTTCCACCCTAAAGTGGAACTTCCGCTCGTCGAATTCCTCCCCCCATCCGGTGCCACAACTGACACCTTTCGGGTGGGAGGGGGGACAGGATACCTGTCTTCGACAGGTATCCCTTTCCAACTTCTGGGAGTCCGGGCCGCGGCCCCTGGCGTCACCGCGGGGCTCCCTCCTCCTCCCCCAGCCGCCGGGCCAATAGGAGAGAGGAGCGGGGCCTCGCGCATGCGCAGTAGGGTTACCCGGTGTGAAACCGAAAGACTACACTGCCGGTTTCCCTTACCCGCAATGGCGGTGGCAGCACCCGACAGCTGATGGAAACATCAGCTGCGGGTACCGACATTGCTGGACTCCAGGACAGGTAAGTGTCCTATTAATAAAAGCCAGCAGCTGCAGGTTCACGGGCGCTCTGTGCAATTCTATTGCACAGAGCAGGTAAGTATAGACATGTTTGTCATTTTTTTTTTTTTTTTTTAAATGTTACCTTTACAATCACAAGTATGCAAGAAAGCATAAATATAAGCATAATGACATTGGAAGAGCTTAGGTTAAACGACTTTGTTCATGAACTAGTTAGTATGGTCCTCATTTACACAACTGCCAGTGTCTTCTTGTCATTCCAGTATATAATGCTGATCACCTTTTGAGATTTTGCCTCACTTTGTGTTCTCCAGTTGAATAATTTATTGTACCTTGAGGCTCAGTTGTTATCAAGAAACATTTTGTGCAGAGAGAACATTTATCAAAGTTTAACTTCCCGTTTTCCATCAGGGACAAAATAGCCCCATGGTTATCAAAGTTAAAAAATGGTAACTGTGTTTGTTAACAGGTAATGTCCTGAAAAGATGGGATGCTTGAAATATTCCAATCTGGCTCTCTGTGCCCTTGAAATGTGCATCAAGTCATTTTTATTTTTATTTTGACAGATTTGTTCTTTTATTCCATGCAATTCTTATTTACAAGTGGTGAATGATACAGGAGGATAATAAATGTATAGTGTCATATCAAAATCAAATAGTCCATAAAACAAAAATATAATTCAGATAGCTTCAGATAGTATATTTTAGAAAGAATGTAAAGCAGAAAAGACAAAATAGAAAGGATGAAAACAGAAACATAAACATACAGGAAATTGTTATATATGTTTGATAGTACAAGGAGAAGAAAGCTTTAGATTACAGTTGTTAGAGTTGACATAAAAATGAAATAAATTGCAAAAAAATAAATTAAATCAACTAGAATGAAGGACATTACTTTATACTGTCAAGAAATTAAGATCCTCCATTTTGATTTTAGTCCAATAGGCTTTGTATAAAAATTAAGTGCATTTATTTGCTTCTGTGGGCATATTTGGGCACATCATAAATCAGAAGCATTCTCTGTACTTACCATCCAGTTAACGTGAATGAGACCCATAGGGCAACATATCCAAAGATGCACTATGTTGGATTTTCACATAGAAAACATTCTAAAGCCGTGTACACACGATCGGTTTTACCGATGAAAACAGTCCGATGGATTTTTTTCATTGGACAAACCGATCGTGTATGGGCCTCATCGGTCTTTTTTCCATCGGTTTTAAAAAATAGAACATGTTTTCAATTTTTCCGATGGATAAAAAACCGATAGCAAATTCCGATTGTCTATGGGCAAGTCCATCGGTTAAAAAACCCACGCATGCTCAGAATCAAGTCGACGCATGCTCAGAAGCATTGAACTTCATTTTTCTCGGCTCATCTGAGTGTTTTATGTCACCGCGTTTGGAACGGTCGGTTTTTTGACTGATGGTGTGTGGGCAAGACTGATAGCAGTCAGCTTCATCGGTTTTTCGATGGAAAAATACATCGGTTTAAAAACCATAAGAAATCCGATCGTGTCTACAGGGCTTTACTTATATGCTGCAACACAGCACAAATGTGAGAATAGGCTTCAATTTATAAGTATGACCTTCTTTATTACCCAGCAATATGCCTTTGTTTGTTTTTTAATCAGGTTAATAAAACCAGGATGAATGAGCCCTAAAACATCCAGCACCCCCAGTTCTTATATACTAAATTGATTACCATTGTTTCATTTTGGCTCAATTATTAACCACTTCAATACCAGGCACCTTTACCCCCTTCCTGCCCAGGCCAATTTTCAGCTTTCAGCGCTGCCGCACTTAGAAAGACAATTGCACGGTCATACAACACTGTATCCATATTACATTTTTATAATTTTTTCAGACAAATAGAGACTTCTTTTGGTGGTATTTAATCACAGCTGGGTTTTTTATTTTTTGCTAAGTAAGCTAAAAAAAGATCAAAAATTGTTAAAAAGTAAACATGTTTTAATTGGATTCTGTTTTGCAAATAAATAATCTATAGTTTATATTATTTAGTCTGTGGGAAACTTATAGAGTCCACAAACTATGGTATACTGTATAAAACCAAAAATCGATCAATCCTGATGTACTGAACGTATTCATTTTTTGAGGCCCGAACATGCCAGGACAGTAAAAATATTCCCCAAATGACCCCTTTTGGGAATGTAGACAATCCAAGGAATTTTGTAGGAGGCATGTCAAGCTTTTTGAATTTTTTATTACTGTTTTTTTTTTAAATAAAAAAAAAAAAAGAGTTTACAATTTTTTCAAATATTTTACTTACTGTCACCAGTGCAACACAGCGTCATCATATAACTGGTGTAGCAGTGATCAGGGACACTGACTGGTGACAGTATGTAAAAATAAATAATTATATATATATATATATATATATATATATATATATATATATATATATATATATATTTTAGTAAAGTTTGGGGGGATTGTAACTCCACAGGACCAAGTGCAAAGCCGGCAAAAATTTTAACAAAAAGGCTTTTATTTTCAACCAGGAAATCAAAATAAGGCTTCCAGCAGCACAAAAATACAAAATAAAGTCCGCTTATCTTCAGCGCAAAGTAAAAGTAAAAAGGAAGATACAGTTCGTGGATGGGTCTTCACCCCAAGGTTTTAACAGTCCTTGTTGAATATTTTAGCAGCCTCCAGCAGACTCACAGCTCTCCAAGACAGGTGTATTCACCAACTCCTCCTCACCAACACACTTCACTACTTCCTATCCTTAAGAGCTGCTTCCTGGAGGCCCTTAACCCAGTGTGTGCTGGAATCCCTGTAGTCAGGGGTGGAGGCTCTTTCCCACCTGAATATCACTTCAGAGCCTCCGAAAGTCCGGGTCCCAAATAGTTCTCTTTTAGCACCTGTCCAGGACCCAACCTTGGCGACCTGTACAATATATATATATATATATATATATATATATATATATATATATATATATATATATACATACAGTATATATATTATTTTCTTTTCATTTTTAATTTTTTATAAAAAAAAAATATTTTTTTTAACAGACTATGACCCGAGCAATACAGTATTACCATAGTAATACTGTACTACTCTGGAGAGGTGATCAGATTTTTTTTTATACACTATGATTGCTTATAACAGTGAATATTACTGTCATAAGCAACCATGTTTTTCTGAATGAAAACTATTCATTCAGTGTTTACTATTGTGATTAGCTGTGATTGGCCAAAATGAATCACATGGTACAGATGGGCTGTGATTGGCCCTGCCTATACCAGGTGATCACTGTGACCAATCACAGAGATCAGCACAATAGTACACAGTGAATGGCAGGAATCAAAGCCATTGATTGTGTACAATTGTCATGTGAAATTCTGTGGTCACAGCGATCACATGGCACCAGCAGCGGGCCGGTACACTGGTTTGTCATCCGCTGTGTCCGGTGGAGCGGCCCGTGAGAGATCATTGGAGGACGTCATATAACATCCTCCCAGAATAACAGGGCAATCGTCCGGCCGTCATTTTGCATTAATGGGAAGCCTTTAAAGTATGTAACAGCAAGTGTTAAAAAAACAGGGTATTACCATTTTTTTTAAGTAGAAACACTTAATTTTTGTCACGAAAAAAATTGTATACACAATAAATAAAGAATAAATGTATCTCCAATTGATAACAATATGTAAACATTGTCAATATATACACTTAAGCTAGCCATTCACTGCTCGAATTTTGGCTGACTCCATCCTGTTTGACAACAGTCCAATGTTTAATCGTGTTTTTATCCAAGGAGCTTGTCTGAAAATTGGAAGTGGAACAGCACCTGCATCCAATCAGATACAGGCACTGTTTGGATATTGAACAGCACCACCGACTGTCTGAATACAATAACCTGCCAGGGGGGAATCTGCACTGTTAGCATTGATGGAGAAATCTGTTGGATTTTTTTTGTTCCACCCGCAGGTTGGTCTAACGAAATCTATACATGTATGACCAACTTTAGGTGTTAGCACACTGCAGCCTAAAATAAATTGAAGTATTTACAGGAAAAAAACATCACTTACACACAATGCTTTCAGCATAGACTATGCTCCAGACACTTATATGACTCATATCAAGAATCTATCTCATATATTAAATGTCCTCTTAAAATTTTAGAAAACAAAGTATTCTTGATATACTTTATGTCAAAATGATCATCTTAACAAATGTCTGCTTTTTTTTTAATTAATAGTTGCATGATAAAATTTGGAATCAACCAATTTATTTTAAATAGGCAAGAGTGGCATCATTTATATGTTGGAGGCTTTATGCTCATGGCTATTGCATATATACAGAAATCCTCATCCAGGCCTTTGGATTTAAAGTGCAATTATTTAGCTTTGCCACCAAACAGTGCCTCAAAATACACAATGCAGACATAAGTAAATAGCTATTATCATGGCTTGTTAATACATTTTTTGGATTATGTGTAGTTTTAATGTAGTGCCTCGAAGCAAGTAACATGCAGCTATTCTACAATTATTTTATGTGGAAATGGAGAAAACAAAAAAAAAATGTTCTGTACCTTACTCTGCCATTAGAATTTTTGTGCACCGTATTTTTAGAGGATTACCCTATGAAAGCAATGGCTCTGTGGGAGGGGGACCTAGGCCCTATCTCGGGGGATCAATGGTAAAAGGCCCTTCAATCCGTTAACACTTGTTCACTGAATGTATCACAGAAAGTATCCCAATTATATACTGCTAAGAGCACATTATACCCCAGTAAAACTTCACAGAATGGGCAAACTACCTGACTCGTTGTGTGGTAAATTTAAAATAGTGCCGAGTGACCTGATACATCTCCTCTGGCGATGCCCCAAGCTCCATAGATACTGGAGGGGGGTCCTGGCCACACTTAACCAGGTATTCCAAACAAATGTTGCTCTTGATCCACTATGTTGCCTTTTAGTCTTGTTGGAGGAGGAAATTCCAGAGAAGATGACGACAGCCTTCTCTAGAGCTTTGTTCCAAGCTAGGAAAACAATACTTATGGGATGGAAATCTGCCACTGCTCCGACTGTCAAGTCCTGGATTCAACACATGGGTAATACCCTTATCCTTGAACGGTACATATATCAACACAGGGGGAGGCCTGGTAAATTTGACAAACTTGGCTTGATACACCGGGACTTAGCCCCAAAGAACTTGTCCAAATGAGGCTACTCCAATACCTATAGGTCTCATGGTAATTATGGGTAATGGTTGGTTGAGAGGTGTTTAACAATGTAGGGAAACTGTGGGAAAGATATGGTTGCTGATACACTTACCCGGGTTTGTAATGTTTCACCATTTGGAGGTACGCAATGCCTATACAATGCTATGACTATTCACACTTCTCTGGTTATTACATGATGTGGCTATTTGTTATGTAATTGGTGTCTATATGACAAACTGCAGTTTATTGTAATAATTGCTTAGTTATGCGTCTTATTTTGCAAAAAAAAGCCTTTTGATAAAAAAAATAAAAAAATAATAATGTAATTTTTGTACACCAAAGGCTAAATGCTGCTTGAGTTCTACCTGTAATGTTTACTGTATTTCCAAAGAAGATATTTTTTACAGTGGTGCATTAATAAATATTTCTATATTTTCATTCTGTATATCAGCAAGACATGTTTTTCGGATTCTTTGGTTTTGCTGGTGTCAGATTTGAGCTTTGAGCTCATTAATTAGGCAGCAAAATTATGATATCTCATTTAGAGACTAGGGATTACTGTTTACCGTTGAGAAATCAATGAAACACAGATGAAATAGAAAAAAGCAGACAAATAATTTACAGATGAAATAAACATAAATCAGATTTAGATGTTTAAAGGATTGTGGTCAATAATAGGTAATCCATGCTATGAATATATCATCTGAGATCTGAGTTTCTGTTATTCATGTCACACGTACATAAAGTTTATAGCCCAAACTTTTGTTCTGTGAGTTTTCTTATTGCTGTCTCACGGGGGAGATTAACCTTCTGTGCTTTTTCTGGTGACCAAGCCACTGGGGGCAGAAAGTAATCAGAAATCCAAAATGTTACAGTTTTTACAGGAACAGAAGGTAAGGGGAACACTTCCTATGAGGACACCTGATCCATTGACAACTATGTAATTAGGAATTTCCACTGACTTTGGAAAGATTTCCCTTTACTTCTTGTTGTCTCTCAGGAAAAACATGAAGGCAATTATCCTCAACTGAACACAGACGGGAAAAAACAGAAAAGGTTTTAATTATTCCCTAGCCCATTCTAGGTTTTTAATAATGCATGGGTCTATACACCATAAAAGCTGCAACAAACAGTGGCTGGAGATTGGGCATGCAATGTGCAACCTGACTGCCATAAGCTGGTGGATCCAAATTTGGCCAGTTCAGCGGGGACAGACGCATTTTGATCCATGTGTGGCCACTGTGGTTGAACAGAGGTCAATCTACTCTGTTCAACTGCCTTGTCAGTATATTCCAGCTCGATCTGCACTGCAGGCAATAGACTGCAGCGCTGTTCTGTGTACTGTATATATGAAGACATAGCGGGAAGGATTCCCCCATCCACCTCAAATGTGTGGATGGGGCATTGGATCACATAGATATGAAGTCACATAGATATGAACGGTTATCATTGGGAATCCTGGGGTACAACTTGTCATGCGACTCTGATGTCCAAAGTCGCAGGAAAAATCACACAAATGTAAAAGGGGCCTAATATATGTACCTATATAAATAAATGTACTTGCATAAAAAGAAATAACAAAAAAGAATACTTACTAGACCATGGAGTCCAGTGTTGTCTTTCTTGCAGCTATAGTATTGCTCTGCTTCCGTGCCACCATCTTGCCATTGGGAGCCAGCTGTCTCTTCCTCATTTTCACAGCTGGACCCTGATTAAGTGCATCAGGATTTCGCACATGTGCAGACATACTGCAGGACTCTCTGCCAGTTTCCAGATCCCTGGCACCCAGCACACAGGCTGCATGTGACCTGCCGGGCCTCTACCTGCGGCCCGTGGGCTATTGGACACCATATGGGCAGCAAATTGGTAGCAGGGTGCCAGGCGCTGGAGCTCTCTCTGTGTCCCAGCACCCAAAGAAAAGAGAAACTGTAATGTGGGCATTAGTTACCAGTACAGGGAGGAATGAGATGGTTAACACTAACTGCCATGACCACAAATGGGGGGAAGGGGGTTTCCACTTTCAATGCCATTACCACCAATATAGGGCGGGTTAACTTTCACTGCTATAACCAGCAATGCAGAGGGTGGAAGGGGGTGGGGATGGGGGGATAACTTTTACTGCCATGACCACCGATGCGGGGCGGGGGGTGATATGTTCTCTGCCATGACCACTATTGCAGGGGGGTGGGGGTTAACATTCTTTGCCACTGCAGGTCAGGGGGTAAATTTTGCTGCAACCGACCACCAGTGCAGAGAAGGGGTGGTTAAATTTTTTGGACCAATGTGTGTGTGTGGGAGGGGGGAGTTAATAGTACTGACACCAGTGCTGGTGGCTATTATTTCAGTCACTGATCCCAATGTCCTCTTACATCAATGCCGGGGGTTATTGCGTCCACTGATACCAATATTCAGGGTTATTATTGTGTTCACTGATACCACTGCTGAGGGTTCTTATTGTGTCAACTGAAACCAGTGCTGGGGGATATTATTGCATCCACTGACACCAATGCTAAGGGTTATTATTGCAGCTGAAATCTTTGGGCATTGAGGTGCAAAAATTTGCTGCTATTGTGCAGCCCTGTTGAAGTGTTGGGGTACACAATTGAGGCCCTGTATAATTTTCAAGTTGACCACCACTGTTCCAGTGATCATTCATTTAACACTACCTCCTGGATGTGTAATGTGGACACCCCAGGGGATGCAAGGGACCAATACTACATCATTCTTATCCAGGCAAGGAATCATGAATTGATATGCAATAAAATAAATAAGGTATTTACCATAAAAATAAATATGTAAGGGCTTGATTACACTTGTGGTTGAGGGTTTACATTTGCGGTTGCAAAGGCAGCAAATGGGGGTGGACATGTGGCGTGCTTGCGATGCTTTTCAATACCGTTCACCAAGCATGACCCATTAAATTGAATAAGGTTGCACCGTAACTGTGTGCAATGCAAGCGGTTACAGCAGGCTTTTAGGAGTTAAAACTGGTGGTGAGTAGGCAACATAGTTTCTCCTCACTGCCTGTCAAATGCCCTAAGAGAGAGGGAGAGGATGCAGAGGAGAGGAAGTTCATTCCATGGGTGAAAGTCTGCTTTGAGAACAAATACATCTATGGGTTTAAAGCAGATCTTCACCCATAAATCGAAAAGGACTTCTGTCGACCCCTCCTGAGCTCCCCTGCCTGTATAGTGGCTTTTTTGTTTGTTTACCTTCTTGTCAGAAAAAGGGTTTAGTCCCACCTCCACTACACATCATTTACCCAGGCGAATGACGTGTTCTGAGCCTGCTGTGCCACCTGGGATATGTACATCACATATAACAGGAGGCCTTACTTTGTCATTCTTTGGGAGGCCCACCAACAGAACTCGGAAGAGCTGGTGAGCCCCTCGGTGATGTCAGAAACAAAATGGCAACGCTGGACCAAGCAGTGGCAGGACATGATAGGATCTCAGCAGTACAACACTGGATCCACTGAATGGGTGAGTATCTGAAACATGAAGATTCCACCTCCCGGGAAGCAGGGCTAAAACAAAAAAAACGAGGGTGGGAGGTTTGGATGGAGATCTGCTTTACTTACAAAAGCACAGGGCACCCTGTTTCATGTGTCATAATGTACCTGAACAGCAGAGTGTTATTATAATGAACAAAAATAAATTTATTTTGTAAAGGTTTTATAAGTGAAAGTGCAATGTATAAAAGCTTGTACACATCATTGGTCATGTTATACCCCAGCTGTTGGTGCGTGCTGTGAAGGAGTAGCGCAGATGCCTCATAAATGACACATCACTGTTTATTTTTATTTTTTTAACTTTATTCAGATGTCACAAAGGGACATTTTATTCATTTTAACTTGATGGTAAAAAAAACAAGGGCTGCTCTTATCATAACTTACAGTGTGCTCAAAGTGAATTAAAGCAAAACTATTAAATCTCAACAATTCAATATACCGTTAGGTCCATATATATTTGGACACAGGCACAATTTTAGTTGTTTCAGGTATTTACCAAAACATATTCAAGCTATAGTTATATAACCACTTCTCTACTGTGCACGAAAACCCCCTTCCTGCCCAAGCCATTTTTCAGCTTTCAGCGCTGTCACACTTTGAATGACAATTGCGCGGTCGTGCGACGTGGCTCCCAAATGAAATTTGTGTCCTTTTTTTCCCACAAATAGAGCTTTCTTTTGGTGGTATTTGATCACCTCTGCGGTTTTTATTTTTTGCGCTATAAACAAAAGAAGAGCGTCCAGTTTGGAAAAAAAACTATTTTTTAGTTTTTGCTATAATAAATACCCATTTTTTTTTTAAATAAAATTTTCCTCAGTTTAGGCCGATACGTATTCTTCTACATATTTTTGGTAAAAAAAAAAAAAACGCAATAAGCGCGTATTGATTGGTTTGCGCAAAAGTTATAGCGTCTACAAAATAGGGGATAGATTTATAGCATTTTAATTTTTTTATTAGTAATGGCGGCGATCTGCGATTTTTTATTGTGACTGCGATATTGCGGCGGACACATCGGACAATTTTGACACATTTTTGGGACCATTCACATTTATACAGTGATCCCTGCTATAAAAATGCATTGATTACTGTATAAATGTGATTGGCAGGGAAGGGGTTAACCACTAGGGGGCGGGAAGGGGTTAAATATGTTCCCTCAAAGTGTTCTTACTGTGGGGGGAGGGGACTGACTGGGGGAGGTGACCGATGGTTGTCCCTATGTACAAGGGACACACCATCGGTCCCCTCTCCCTCACAGGACGTGGATCTCTGTGTTTACACACAGAGATCCACTTTCCTGCTCGTTTCCCGGGCAATCGCGGGTGCCCGGCGGCCGCGATTGCTGCCGGGCACCACGCGCACCGGGGCCTTGTGAACGCGGCGGGCGCGCCTCCTAGCTCGTTTTAAAGGGAGGACGTCATATGACGTCCTCCCAGAACGAGGGTATCCTCCGCCCGCCGTCAATTGACAGTGGGCGGGGGACAAGTGGTTAATGG
This sequence comes from Rana muscosa, assembly GCA_029206835.1. Taxonomy (NCBI): domain Eukaryota; kingdom Metazoa; phylum Chordata; class Amphibia; order Anura; family Ranidae; genus Rana; species Rana muscosa. Next base: position 629,254,433 of record CM055116.1, on the reverse strand, counting down.
ATATGGGCTGAAAGTGCACACTCTCAGGTTTCATTTGAGTATGTACATCCAAATGGGAGAAAGAGTATGAATTACAGCTCTTAAGAATAGCCATCCCCCTCTTTTTTTAAAGGAACCAAAAGTAATTGAACAATTAAATCAAAACTGGGTCATGGCCAGGTGTGGACTACTCCTTCATTATTTCTTCATCAATTAAGCAGGTAAAAGGTCTGGAGTTTATTTTAAGAATGGTATTTGCATTTGGAATCTATTGCTATAAACGTACATCATGCGTTCAAAGGAGCTGTCCATGCAAGTGAAACAGACCATTGCAAGGCTTCAGAAACAAAACAAATCCATCAGGGAGATAGCAGCAGCATTAGAAGTGGCCAAATCAACAGTTTGGTACATTCGGAGGAAAGAAGAACGCACTGGTGAGCTCAGCAACATAAAAAGGCCTGAACGTCCACGGAAGACAACAGTGGTGGACGATCGCAGGATCCTCTCTATGGTGAAGAAAAACCCAGTCACAACATCCAGATAAGTGAAGGACACTCTCCAGGGGGTGGGCGTATCATTGTCAAAGTCTACAGTCAAGAGAAGACTTCACAAGAGCAAATACAGAGGGTTCACCACAAGGTGCAAACCATTCATAAGCCTGAAGATTAGAAAAGCCAGATTAGACTTTGCCAAAAAACATCTAAGAAAGCCAGACCGGTTCTGGAAAAGCATTCTTTGAACAAATGAAACTAAGATTAATCTGTAGCAGAATGACAGTGGGGAGAAGGTTTGTAACAGCCCATGATTCAAAGCACACACCGTCTTCTGTAAAACATGGTGGAGGCAGTGTGATGGCATGGGCATGCATGGCTTCCAGTGGCACTGGGTCATTGGTGTTTATTGATGATGTGACAGAAGACAGAAGCAGCCGGATGAATTCTGCAGTGTTTAGAGAGATACTGTCAGCCCAGATTCAGCCAAAAGCAGCAAAGTTGATTGGATGGCGCTTTACAGTACAGATGGACAATAGTCCAAAACACACTGCAAAAGCAACCCAGAAGCTTTTGAAGGAAAATAAGTGGAATATTCAGCAATGATCGAGTCAATCACCTGATCTCATCCCAATTGAACATGCATTTCACTTGCTGAAGGCAAAACTAAAGGCAGAAAGACCCACAAGCAAAGAACAACTGAAAACAGCTGCAGTTAGAGCATGGCAAAGCATCAGAAGGGAGGAAAACCAGTCTTTGGTAATGTCCATGGGTTCCAGACTTCAGACAGTCATTGCCAGAAAAGGATTCTCTACAAAATATAAAAAAATTACATTTTATTTATGATTAGATTAATTTGTCCAATTACATTTGAGCCCCTGAAAATGAGGGGACTGTATAAAAATGGTTGCAGTTCCTAAAATTTTACATGATATTTATGTTCAACCCCTTGAATTAGAATTGAATGTCTGCACTTCAAATGAATTTGGGTTGTTTCCTTTTCATTTTATTCTGGTGGCATACAGAGCCAAAAGTATGAAAATTGTGCCTGTGTCCAAAGATATATGGACCTAACTGTATATACAACATAAAAATTTCACAATGATATAGTAATAATGATCTGGAGTGAAAAGTGTCCACCACGTGTAGAGAGCTTTAATCAGTGCTTAGACTCTGTTCCACTATGCACTCACCAGAGATATAACAAAACCGAATGCAAAACAACGGCCAACAGACTCCACCAGGTTTTATGGATTGATTTTACTATCAAAAATTTAGGAACATTTACATAAAAATGCTGCAGCGTAGTGCGTAGGGAATGCGGAGCGGCCGGCCATCAGTGTAAGTCTAGCCAGAACTAGGCTACTAGAAGGTTTGTGGAATGGCATTTTGTGGCTTCTATGAAAAAGTTTGAATTTTCTCCTGGTACTGGTGTTAGCTGTCCATGCAGCTGAGACTAGCCAGTGTTTCTTTTGCAGGCTGCTAGCTATTATGGTACAACATTCTTCATCTTAGAAGGAATGGCATAGAAAGCAAACTTTAAAAGCTGGCATTGTATGGTTGCCAATAGCGTCTGAATAGAACGGGATACTTTTTTTGCAGTAAAATGAAGCTGAAATGATGTTCCCCAGCCTGGCTTTGTGCTTAGTACTGTGTTTACTCTCTGCTGTTAGTTTTGGCTGTGTGGAGCCTCTTCAGCATTTCCTGTGTGGGCTGGAATGCTCTGCAGCTTGTCACACCTGTCTGTAATCAAGGAAGCAGCCAGCATTGCAGGAGCTGGCTGCCTCCCAGCTACGTGAAACATGGCACTGCCCATAGGGGACCATGCTTGACCCTATTACACGCTAAACTGTGCTCTGAATGTTCTACTTGCCAACTGTAACATAATCCACTATTCCCCGACACACAGAACAGCGTCATTGTGTCACCTTAATAACAAAAGCATAGCCTGGGTTAAGGAGGAGATGTGCCATAACTTTCTTTTTTTCTTAAAGCCCAATTCAACCTTGTTAATTAATACTGTAATTCAATAAGGCTGCCTAAAATGTTTTATTTATTTTTTAATGAGTTGGTGTGCTGAAGCCATTGCAAAATTTCCGGGAGATCCACATCGCAGCTCTGACGGAATGCAACCAATCAACACACCCCCTGAGGCTCTGGACTGCTGTGGGAGAGTTCCAGTCTAGATGTCTAGCATGATGCCCGCACAGGAGAGTTTAGCAAAGGCTAAAGCACACTAGCACATAAAAAAGTTTGACACATAGGTTCACGCTGTTGGAAGTTAAACAGCTGGTGTATGCAGTACCGCATTTGGCCAGAGGTGCAAGGGTGCTCGGAGACGGAGTGTTTCCGAGTGTTTCTGAGTGTCTCCGAGTGTCTTCCGAGCTTCTCCAAGTGTCTCCGAGCGTCATCGGTGCCCCCCTACCTTTGGCCAAATGTGGTACTGTACACCCAAGCGGCTTGAATCCTGCTCGTCTTGTGGGACAACGTTCGCAAACTGAGTCAGGATTTAGAAAAAAATATAGCTTGTATTGCAAAACGCTCGTTTACCATGTTACTCGCAATCCGAGGTTTCACTGTATATTCTGCACAGGAAAGGTTTTTTTCTCTGCTCTCTCCTTTAATGCTGACGTCGCTGCTGCGCAGCCAATCAGACGGCCGGAGGACGCAAACCCGGGAAGAAAGACCGGGTGTGTCTGTTAGAGCTCACAGTGCGGCAGTGCAGGGCTTCGACCCCCCTGTGCAGGGCACCGCACAGGGGGGTCAGGAGGGCATGGTACTGAGGGCTCAGAAGAGCACACTCCTGGGAGGCAGGAGGGCACGGTACTTGGGGTCAGGGTGACACGGTACAGGGGGGTCAGGAAGGCACACCACTCGGGTGTCAAGAGGGCATGGTACAGGGGGGTCAGGAGGGCACACCATTGGGGGGGTCAGGAGGGGCACGGTACAGGGGGAGTCAAGATGGCACACCACTGGGAGGGTCAGGGGAGCACGGTACAGGGGGGTCAGTAGGGCACACCACTGGGGGGTCAGGAGAGGCACAATAAGGGGTTGGTCAGGAGGGTACACCACTGGAGTGGATCAAGAGGGTACACCAGTCGGTGGGGTCAGGAGGGAACACCACTGGAAGGGGTCAGAAGGGTACACCACTGGAAGGTGGGTCAGGAGGGTACACCACTGGAGGGAGTCAGGAGGGTACACCGCTGGAGGGGATCAGGAGGGTGCACCACTTGGGGGTCAGGAGGGTACACCACTGGGGGGTCAGGAAGGCACACCACTGGGGGGGAGGGTCAGGAAGGCACACCACTTTGGGCAGTGCATTGTACTGTGTTCTTTGTTCTAGTGCTGATCCCAGCCGACCCTCCTCTCTCCTCCATTCTTCATGATGTCATCCACAAGTGCCTGGATGAACTGAAGGGCCAACTGGGATAAGCATAGTACACTCCTGGGAGGAGCTCAGGTGCGCTCGCACAAGAGCCTGAACCCGCCGAGCTATCCTGCAGCTGTCATAGGTGACAGGCGCAATCCCCGCACTCGCACGTAAGCAAAGGGTGTGCTGCAGGGAGGGGAATGCCTTTGCTGGCTAGTATTAGCTATGGCACGTCTCTGATTTGCTAAGCAGCTCTGCCAGTTGAGGGTCAGCAAGGCAGAGATAAAATCGTTCTGCGGTAGATCGCGATCGACGGGTCGCCGACCCCCGTCTTATTTTCCTAATGACCTTGTTACCTTTGTATGTTTCATTGTTCACCTAGAACTTGTTCAACCCTTAAAAGAAATTATAAATAAATACATTTTATATAAATAAAAAGGAATTGAACAAAAACCTGGCAGAGGTTTTAACTTTCCCAACTCAATTTAAAACTAAATAAAAAAACTTGGCCCGTAGTTGGGCTTTAATATACAAGCTAGACAGGCTGCTAAAGTTATTACAAAATGGACAGCAACATGAGAAAAGAAATCATGGCTATGTTTACTAGTACTTCTGAAAATTGTTGGTACAACCAAAAGCTTTTTCTTTTGCTAATTTAAGGGTATGGTTTATGAGTGTGTCATGCAATGGAAAGCCTGATTGGCAAATTAGCTGGTCTTCATGTTAGCTATCTATATATTTTTATCCCAACAATTCCTAATTTAATTACAATATCCAGCTTTTTGCAAACTGGCGTTCTCTTTTTTCTCGGGATGTGCTGCAGGGCAAACTTTATTTACTGTTAGAACTGTGTGATCTGTTTCCAGAACTAGCAATTGGCTATATCCTAATAGCACAGTGTTTGTAGAGCAGGGTGTAAGATCCTAAACTACAATTAATAATGCGATTGTGATGAATGGATTTGACAAGTTAATAGCAGGCAGGAAAAATGATGTGGCACCATCTGTGATATCTTGTGGGAGCCAAAAGCAGGTTATGTGCTTTATAACTTGAGCATGACTCAATAAGGTCCAAAATGTTTGTTTGTTATAACTTATGTGACTCTGTCTTCACAATAAATATAATTTTGCTGCTGGTAACTTCGTATCCTGAGCATGACTGGCACCTTACCTATGCACCCTGTGCTCGCTTAGAATATGGAAAAAAATGAGCACCTGGCAGAACACGTGCAGACAGAAGTCTTCTGAATGACTTGTCTTCTGCACTGACTCACTGTTTGTAGTGTGTGCTGGTGTAGTAAAAATATGTAAAATGACTCAAATATCTTTTTAAAAGAGTAATTTTGCATGTGAACCATACCCTGTTTGCACAATTTCAGGTCAAGCACAGAGACAGGTGAGTTTTATTGAGAGGATTGGGTGGCATGGGGATATGACTTGACCTGCTCTCACACTTTGAATGACAATTACTCAGTCATGCAACACCGTACCCAAATTAAGTACAAAATAGGTTATTGATTTATGGCATTTTTATTTATTTTAATTTTTTTCACTAGTAATGGCGGCGATCTGCGATTTTTATGCGACATTGCGGCGGACACATTGGACACTTTTGACACTATTTTGGGACCATTGACAATTATACAGTGACCAGTTCTATAAATATGCACTGATTACTGTATAAATGTCACTGGCAGGAAAGGGGTTGACATTAGGGGAGTGATTCTAACTGTGGGGGGATGGGACTGACTAGGGGAGGAGAGCGATCAGTATTCCTATATACTAGGAACACATGATCTGTCTCTTCTACCTTGACAGGACGTGGATCTGTGTGTTTACACACACAGATCCACGTTTCTGCTCTGAGACGAGCAATCATGGGTGCCCGGCGGACATTGCGGCCGCGGGGCACGCGCATCGGCTCCCGAGTGACGTAGCGCGCGCCCCCCCTACAACGCCGGGAAGCCGAGGACGTCATATGATGCCCGCCCAGGATGGCAGAGCCACTCTGCAGGCGTCATATTACAATGGCTGGGATGGGAAGTGGTTAATCATCACTGTTTTTTTTTTTGTTTTGTTTTATTTAAAAAAATAAAAAACAACCCTTTTTTCTTCGTTTCTGCTATAAAATTTTGCAAATAAATAATCTTTTTTCATAAATTTAGGTCAAAATGTATTCTGCTAACCCAAATCAGTTTATATTATTTAATCTATGTAAACGTTATAATCTACAAACTATGGTATATATATTTGAAAATTGAACAGTCCTGATGTACTGACTGCATATCTAATTTCATGAGGCTCTAAAATGCCAGGAAAGTACAAATACTCCCCAAATTACCAATTTTTGGAAAGTAGACAGTATAGACTTACTATGGGGCATCTATTGTTAGCTATCGCTCCTCTACACTGAAGCCAGCCGCTGGGACATAATCATGTGACCGGACTGGAGCGGCTTTGGAATAGGTAAGTATAGACATCTTGTCAATCATGAGGAAAAGATAGATTTGTGAGAATGTGTTTAAAGTTGAACTCCAATTAGCGGGAAAACAATACATTTGGGGTGTACATCCATGTATTCAAAATTTACTGCTTGTTTAGTCTAGTTTAGTTGATTGGTCATGCTTCGGTACCATGGCAGCCAGGGATCTTCCTCCGGCTCCAGTCCCAAAACATTGATGGTCCCTTGACGTCGTCATGTATTATACAGCACCAGTGGAGGCTGAGGGGGGAGCATCCTAATGGCATTTTTTTATAGATGACCAGAGTAACACCTTAAAAACCTAACTCTGTAGCCAAAAATTATTTTGATTAGTTTTGTATAGAGTAGAGAAAAGTTAAAACTTAATTTTAGGTTTTTATTTCTGTTATTGCTTCTTTTTTCCTCACTTTTAGCATCTATAACTCCTGAGGAAATGGTGGGTGTGTTCAGAGAGATGGGAAGGAATAAACAGCAATGAAAACATTTTTAGCGACTCTAAGGCCGGCCAGACATGGGTCGAATTCCGAAAGAATTTTGTTTTTCGAAAATCTTTTCTAAAAATGTTCGTTCTAACTTTCACACCATTAGTGGGCCGCAGCATTGGTGGATTTGTGTGCGCCCATCACATTTAAGTGACTGGGCATGTTGGAAATTTTCTAATCAATGATGGGAGAATTGTGTGAGAAATATAATCGGGAAATAATGCGCATGAGCACAAGAAAAGAAAATTCCTGGAAAGAAAGGAAAATTTCTGGAAAGAAAAGAAAATTCCCATCCACAAAATTATTTTCTGCAGCAACATGAGGTGAAATTGGAGGCTTAGGTGGTCAAATTTTGAAATCAATGATGGCACCATCGATTACAAAACGCAATAAACTTCTGATCTTTAGAATTCAACCCATGTATGGCCAGCATAAGGCAGACAACTTTCCCACTTTGCATAAGTCAGGGTGCTTGTCTGGAGGAGGGGTTGCAGGACAAGGAGAGAGGAAAATGTTGGGTCGTGATGAGAGAATGGGAAAGGAAAGTTTGGTAAATATAATATGGAGTAGAAGTGAGTCACAAGTGTGTGTCCTCCAGTGTGTGTTGGAGCTGAAGATCATTGTGTGAGATCAGAGGAGGAGGTGGATGAAAGAAGTTTTGCGGCAACAGGAATTTTAATGCTTGATGGATATCTCAGGTTACCCAAATAATACAAGAGAAACATAAATGGTGAATAATTACTGGATTTTAGAAGCACAATAGATGTAGACACTGGGAATATGAAGTGCCATGTTGGTTTGTAGGTGTAGGGGTAAATGCAAGACTCGAGTACACAGAATCCACTTATTAGCTGGGTTTAAGGGATTATCAAATATTTCCCTATTAACTAACAAAGCTTATACATCAGCCTAAGGTATGCAAAACAGTCTAGGAGTTATTACTTATTCATCATATACAGTACCAAGTCACTATTTGAAACAGTATAAAAAAAAAACGCGTTGGCTGTATTTTGTATTTACTGAGCCAAGAATGCAGTGGGTCAGCTGTAATGAAAATATTGTAATTTCTAAATATTCTGGAATGTTACATGTGGGCAAGATTACAGTATGGAAAATAATTTTACAAGACAAATATACTGTACTCCAGGAAAGGTGTATATTGGGTAGCATAGGACCCGCTCACTCCTTATTTGTGACCCTGATCCTGGATTTAAATAAGGCTACAAGCTGTTCCTCAGTGGATAGATAAACTTCCTAAAATAATTTTGCAGCTTAATACTTCAGGAGGGGTTTGTATTCAGAGGGTTGAATACAGTTACTATACTGTTTATTACCAAAGTGCAATAATCTTTTTTTTTTTTTTTTTTACAGAAATCTGTATGTCTGGGCAAAATAAAAAATAAAATATTTGGTGCATATCTGAAATCACAAGCAGTGTTATTAACCCTGCCCAGTTCTCCTTTGTGCACTATACCCCCCCTCCCCCCCGTATTTTATTGTGATGGGAAGGTGTTCTGTTGTCCTGGAGAAGAGAATTGGATGTGGACACTGCTTAGGATTTCAGTAGCTGTAGTGGCTTTTCTGTAGGTAAAAATCTAAAAGCGGGCTTCACTACCGCTTTAAGGATTTCAAGAATAAATTACTTTACAGTACAAGCAGCTAGAAAGGTGGGGGGTGACTTGTTTTAACCCTTTCACTGCCAGGTCTTAGTGTATGGACCTGCAGATCAGTATGCCGAACCTATAGCAAAACTGTTCCGCAGGCTCTACTGAACAAACCAATAGCTGTCATCACAGCTATTCACCTAAAATGTGCCCCCCCCCCCCGCCACCACTTCTCTTCCCTGTGTCTTCCTTGCTTTCTGATATTCTACATCCCCACTGCTCTGCTTTGCTCTAATAACCCCCCTCCACTATTATGTGCCCCCAGCACTGATCCCCCTCAGCATTGCTGACCCCCCCCAGCACTGACCCCCTTTCCCCCGCAGCACCAATCCCATGTGGTTCCCCTGCAGCTGCCAGCTTCTCCTCCTCTTCTCTCCCTCCAGCTTTGGGTGCTGCAGGGGAACCACACAGGGATTTAAATATAAAAATAGATCCCCCTGCTGGTCCACCCCCACTGTACTGGGCTCCTCCTCACAGATCCACTGCCCCCCCTCTGCAGCATTGCTGGCCTGTTTCCACTCAACCCCCTCCTACTGGCTGCAGCTGCTGCTGGGGTGGGAGATTGGTGTCAGGAGATGGGGGGGGGGGCTGGTAAACTGGTTCCTGAATGACCACAGTCAGTGATCGGTACCAATCAATCCTGTGTTCATTGATCACTGAAGCATAGTAAACTGCAGACAGCAAGAAGGGGGTGCTGGTTAAGAGCCCGGGGGGGAGGTTATTTGCTGCCCCTCCCACCCCCCCCCCCCCAAAAAAAAGGGGGCCACTGCAATGGCAGAGAAGCTATCATTCATGGCAGGAGGGTTAACAGGCCATTTATTTCATCCATTCACTAAAATGCAGACAGCTAGAATTAGAGACCCCTGATAACTAGCGATTCCTGCATTGCCTTGTACTAGAATCTCATCCTCGCTTACTAGGAGCTGTAGCAAATTTAAGGATTTTGATTTGTAATGTCACTTACTGCTGAAATTTGGTAAAACATTTAAAAACATCTGTCAATGAGTTACTAATGAGTGTAAATTGTAGCTTGAGCTGCAGTACTTGTAAACAAATCCCTTTTTTTAACAGGATGTAAATAGATGGAGATACACATGTTAATAGGAGCCTAAATCATAAGTGAACTAATCCAAGTGGCTTGACATTTTATCTGGATTGGGTTAATTTATGGATATTGAATATCTCTAAATATCAACTGATCCACAAGAACTGGACCTATTTATTTTCCTTTCTTTTTTTTTTTTATGCTAAGAGCAAGGGACCCAAGAAGACATTTAAACCCCAATGTACTAGAAAATTGGTCTTTTGATACCTTACTTTTTAATTAGAGTAAAATGCATGTCATGAAAAAGTTTGTCTTCTGAAGCTGTTAGTGTTATAACAAGCACTTCCAATTAAATGCAATGTTACAGTAGTATATGTGCATAAATAATGTTAACACTAACACTCCACTGTCACTAATAATGGGACGCAGGACCATATTATTCATGACAAAGTGAATATTCCAACAAATTAGTTGATTTCCTTCATTAGTTTCAAACAATTCTAGCCTTGATAAATGGTTGGCACTATACAAACAATATATAACCTAGATTATAACCTTATCACATTTAAAGCAAACTTCTCTAAAACACCTTTAAAACAGATGGCACAAGCATTGGGGGGTCATATGTACATTAATAAATGATATATTAATTTAAGTAGTATTCCCTGCTGCTACTTCCATCTGGATAAACGTGTTTTAAATTGCTTTTTTATTTTATTTTATTTTGCCAATAAATATATTTTCACAGTGCTAGATTAAGACTCCGACACTGAATAAAAATGAAGCTATACGGGCATTCTTTGTTAACCATTTTATTTCAGGCTGTTGTACCTAAGCGACTGGACAGTGCCCTTATTAGGATAGGTAAAGGTCAAATTACTTTTATGTCTTGTGCACACACCTCACAAAACCACTGCTCCCGCTGCCATTAGACAGCGGAATGCACCAAGTAAAGGCAAATAATTGCTTGGAGTGCATCTGTACCATTTAATCGCTGTGGTGGCCAATCACAGCGATCACCAAAGTAAACACCAAAGTGTTGTACTGTTTACATTGGTGAGCCCTCGCCTTCCTTTCAAAATGGACATAAAGTCTTCATTAAAATAGCTGTGAGTAGAAGCAGAAGAGACATTCAGTGTCTCTTCTGCACTAAAATTAACCTACCTGCCTGCTTGCACTTACCTCTAGAATGTACACTGAGGTGCGAATGATCTGTTTAAGACACATTTGGGGGTATTTACTAAAGCTGAAGTGTGCAAAATCTGGTGCAACTCTGCATAGAATCCAATCAGCTTCCAGGTTTTATTGCCAAAGCTTAATTGAACAAGCTGAAGTTTGAAGCTGATTGGCCACCATGCATGGCTGCACCAGATTCTGATTTCACCAGCTTTAGTAAATCTACCACATTGGAACAAAGCAGAGAAAGTTAGTTGCAGTCTGTTGTAAACCTCTAGCAGTATCATAAACAGTACTTTGCAGACTTTGCAAAGCCTTTTATCGTAGCCCTGTTGTAAATAACGTGTCGTGAAACCATCTAAAATCAAATACACATTCTAGTCTGAGTTTTTTAACTACCAAATTCCAACTCTAGTTCATATTCCATAATTACAGTTGTAACTGAGATTCCTCATGGTTACACTAATGTACTAAAAAAAATAACAATCAGTTAGACATCAAAAATGCTTACATTATGGGGTGCGCAAGGCCGATGGGAGAAATTACACCTCTCAAGTAGACATACACAGGATTTATATAATATTTTGTGTCTATCAACTCACAATTTCATTCTGTTCAATAATTTGTGATTTGTCAAGTTGTAAAAGCCTATCTTTTGGAAATATTGATAAAATTAAAATAACTGGCAGTAAAGAGACACTAAACTCACATTTTGTCTTAAAATATAATAAATGCAATATGTCTAAATATAACTAGAAATTACCTTCCATCTCTCTTTTCCTTTCTTTTACATCTCTCAAATGAAATCTTATTTCTGCTGTTGTCAGATATCTGTTCTAGGGTGACGATGTTCGTTCTTCATGCCCCCACCCTGTGTACATGAACATGAATCCTTTCCTGCTCTCTCCCAACACTTGAGCACACTCGTTCAACGAAAAAAAAACCTGACTGCTCAGGTCAGAGACACTGTACTAACAATCCGATGTTAGTACATCGATCTCCCCTGCTGAGCTATTGTGTTCTGACAGGGGGCGGCCCCCCCACCAGAATGCTCCGGTCATTGCTCTCAGCCATTGGCTGAGAGCACTGATCGGGAGCCAGTCTGCACTGCAGACCGCTTTCAGTCATGACCCTTCGACAGAAGCTGGCCGAAAGGCCGGCTTCTGTCGGACCAGCTGTCATATACACGGTTTCTATTGAACCGGCCGATGTCGCCTGAAATTTGGCCTGTGTGGACTAGGCTTAAGACTGGTCCCCTATGCTCCGGCGGTTGAATACCCTTATCATCAAGTCCAATGCAGAACCCATAGCAGAGGGCTCAGGGTACAGTCTACTTCCAGAGGTTGGGGAAGTAGAAGAGAGCATCAGTAGCTAGAGGCACGTCGGTTCCAATAACTAAAACTGCTTTTCGCAGCTCCCTAGACCTAAAGAAGCATTTAACCCTTGCAGTGTAGGTGCAGACCCATTGCAAGGGTGTTTTTTTTTTTGGAGATTAGCGTTAAAGGATAACTAAAGGTTTGTTTTTCTGTTTTTTTGTAAAACAAACATGTCATAATTACTTCCTTTGTGCAGTTGATTTTGCACAGAGTGGCCCCGTTCCTCCTATTCTGGGGTTCCTCAGTGGCTCTCCTGGCCCCTCCTTTTCTTGAGTGCCCCGTTGGAGAGTCGCTCTCCCTCGGTGGGCACTCATGTGGGCACACTCCCATGTCCTGTTGCTGCATCTACTGACACAGACAGCAGGACTCGGCCCCGCCCCGGCTCCCGGGCCATTGGATTTGATTAACGGCAGCGGGAGCCAATGGCTGCGCTGCTATCAATCTATCCAATCAGGACCCAAGACAGTGGCTGGAGCTAGTGTGCTCGTCCCTGCCGCTGAAAAGATTGGGTTCAGGTAAGGGGGGCTCTGGGGGGCTGCATCACAGGAGGTTATTCACCTTAATGCATAGAAGCACCCCTTTAAGCATTCCAAGGCCTCATGCACACTAGATGTTTGGTTATGTCTCCTAGATGTATTTCCTCCTGGCAGCAGTGTTTTAGTAGAAAAAACACTTGATGCCTATAAACGTGTGTAATGCTTTTGTTTAGGCGCGTCAAGCACTAGGGCATTAATTAATTTCAATGGACAGAATAATAATTTATCCTGGCCATTGAAATGATTTACCCCACAAGCACTAAATGCACCTAGCATTATCACATGTTTGGACACGTTGACATGAAATAAATGGGGGTTATTTGGGACTTTAAATGAGGCCAGTATCAACAGAAAATGAAGTATAAAAGCGGGAAAGCGTCTGCCACCAAGATTTGGTGCCAAAACGCCACCCGCTGTGTATTATCAGCCAAGATGGATAAGACTGCAGGAACTCCGTGACTCCCGAATGTGACTTCACGTGTGCAGCAGACGTGCGTGGCGCCGCTGAGAGCGACTAGGGGTGGATGGGGGCAGCGCCTAGTGCACATCACAGCTCCCGGTAATAGAAAAAGGCCAACCCCAAGATGCTGGATGGTAGAGAACAGGTAAAAAAGAAAAAAAGAGATAATAGATCAAAAGGAAAAGGGGCCACATAGAACTCATTAACATATGAATAACGTGTGTGTGCACAATGTATGCATCTTAACATTGTAAGGTTCTAAGTATGCAGACCCAAGCATGGTCCACAACACCAATCCAAACACACTTCGTGTGCATGAAAATTATCAAAGGTTGCAGGACCTGTTGATGCAGAGCCTCCACCCCTATGTACTTGAATAAAGGCAGGGGGTTTTGGGACTTTAAATGAGGTGCACATGAACGCAACATCCCTATTCGTTATAAATAAATGGGGGTTATTTGGGACTTTAAATGTGACCAGTATCAACAGAAAATGAAGTATAAAAGGTATCTTTTTTTATCGTGTAAGTTTTTTACCTACCTATTTCTTGACATGATGCTACATGCCTTCTGTAATTTTTTCAAGATATGTGTTTATTTGCTCACAAGGGAGCCACTATAACATGATGTGTTGTGTGCATATACATCCAATGTTATGAACTTTTTGTCCATGAAATAAATGTATTTATACCTTTTAAGCCCCGTACACACGGTCGGACTTTTGGCCAACAAACTTAATTTTGAGCAGGTTGGACCAACAATCCGACCGCGTGTACACTCCATCGGACAAACTTTTTTTGTTTTTTTCTTGTTTTCATCGGACAAAAGTTGGGTCTGCAAACGGACAAACTTTTGCCCAACAAAAGTCCGATGGAGCAAAGTCCGACCGTGTGTACAGAAAACCATCAGACTTTTGTCCGATGGACAAAACAACTAATGTTAAAATCAACCAACAATAGCAGAAGTTGACCTAAGGGTGGCGGTAAAGAGCAGAAAAGAGCAGAAAAACCACATGATGTTGCAAAAAGTTTTGGGAAAGTTTGCAGAAAAGTCAGAGCGTGCGTACGCTATGGGTGTTCCCGACCAACTCCGTTCGGACAAAAAACCACGGAAAAGTCAGATGGAAGTCCGACCGTGTGTACGGGGCTTTATACTTCATTTTCTGTTGATACTGGCCTAAATTAAAGTCCCAAATAACCCCCCATTTGTTTCTAACGAATAGGGATGGAGTTGCATTCATGTGCACCTCATTTAAAGTCCCAAAACCCCCTGCCTTTAGACACGTTTACATGCATCAAGCGTTTTTTCTGCCAAAACGATGCCGCTCATGCTTCTAAACTCCACTAAACGCCTATGTGTGTAGGCTAACATGCAGGGGCATTTGGAGGCAGGGAAAAAAAATGCCACCCCTAACAGCAGTGTTAAAAACGCACTGAGTGTTGTGTTTTTTTTTGTTTTTCCTCTCAATGCGGGCATGGGTTTCTATGTTGTATTTGGTGTTTTTGATGTTTGTATGTAAAAAAAAAACAATAAAAAGATGATTTGATTTAAAAAAAAAACAAAAAAAAAACGCACTGTGTGCATAAGGGCCAAAATGTTTTATTATTAAATGTTCTGCAGGTTATTGCATGCCAAAAAGTCGTGTATTTGGCTTGCAGCAATCTGAACGTGTGTTTTTTTTTTTACTTTGTCTAAAATATAAACCAGCAAAACCATTGGTTGTGCTGAGCTTCTTTTTTTTTCTGAGCTTCTATAGTAAAATATATTCTTTTGTTACTCGAGCAACATTCTGTGCTGTTACTTATTCATGCAGTTTCATTAATGTCACTCATATTATTTTTCTGCTGTGAATTAGAATTGATGACAAGCCATTTACTCCAGAAAAAGCTAATAATATGCAAATATATGTACCTCTAATCCAGCGTTTCTTGCTGTCTGCACTGCACATCTCAATCGGGCTTTGCTACAGGCACAGTCAACTAATCGTTTATTCCCATTAGATCATATGTGTTCTTGTAATGCATTTATTACTCTCAGCACATGTCGTGCCAGTGTGTCCTGAGTAGAAGGTTCAGGCACGATAAATATCATTTTCATATGGCTAGACGCTGCTTGTCTGTGTTCTTTAACATTTAGAATAGCAGGACCGCAATTATGTTCTTGTTCGATAAATTGTGATCTAACATCCTCCGGAGAAAGTATGGAAACGCAATATTGCTTTGGGTGCATTGTACTGTTTTTGAAGCTTGCAAGGAAAACCTTATAACGGAGCTGTGAAAATACTCGGCACATGATATTAAATGTCACAGACCAGCTTAATCCAACATCATTCTATGAACTGTATGACTGTAAAGTACACTAATAATCATATTTGCTGGAGTATTATCTACAAGTGATCAAAGATTTTTTTTTTTTTTGCTGCAGACCCGTTATAACATTTTCTAGAAAGCATTACTCAAAAGCAGTATTTTTTTCTGGAAAATTTCCCCTTTTTAAAGCTGTTCAGTTATTTTCATACTTGTATATGCTGGCATATTCCCTTCTGAAATGATTGTATTGACCTTTCTTTTACTAAAGACAGATAAATTCGGGATAGCTTGTCATATGTAGTTAACGTATTGTGCATGTTGGTACATTTCAAACTGGATTTTCATTTCTGCCCTTTAAAAATGTAATGTAGTAGCCTCTGTATATTTAAAGGGTACTAATACACCTTACAAATCCCATATTTTTTTTAGCTGGAGCCTTTGAACCGTCGCGTTTCTTTCGTTTTTCATACATAGGTTATTTATACAATTTCTAATATTTAGGGTAACATTCACACTTAAGCATTCCATTTAAGTGTGTTAATGCACATTATGGCACAGGACGTTAACAAATGGGCTACCTTAACGCAATGCAAGTTATGTATAAGCTTCCAATGCACCATAAACATAAAACCGTACACAAACCTTTTCTATAGGTTATGCATTGTGGTACACTTTAGGTCGTTGTGTGCATGGCTCTAATATGCAATGGAGTATATTTACTAAAACTGGAGAGTGCAAAATCTAATGCAGCTCTGCATAGAAACCAATCAGCTTCCAGGTTTTTTATTTTTTTATTTTTTTCAATTTCAATAGTTTTTTTTTATTGGGGTAAACAGAAGAGAAAAGAACAACGTTACATTTTGATTTTCAGCATAACAGTTGGAACATAGTAAAGGTATGTTTTTAAGTACAATAAAGAAACAAAATCTTAACTATACATCACCTATTGGATGACTGAAAAATAATATCAGAAAAAAGACCAGGAGTTTTGAAGGGGGAGACGTCCTCCACCGCCCACCACCCCAAATGGGATCTAGCTGTGTTGGAGGGTGGAGGCCCGTCCCATCCTGGCCCCTGGTTATTACATACGAACTTGTGGATTATGGAAAACGTGGAACATGACATACCAGCAAAGGCCCTAAGGCCAGTAGTAGGCATTAAGCCAGCTGGTACAAATATAAATCGTCCCAGGAGCGTCCATGCAACTGACCTACTAAGACAGCAAGTGGAACTGTAGTATAAGGTAAAACTATAACTATGTATAGATGGGAGGCACCCCAACGTTTATGAGGTGGGAAAGGGGTCAAAAACAAGAGCCTCGTCCTTTAGAATTCGGTATAGTCCCCTAGGGAGAAACATCGGCCATAGAGGTATCTCATAGGTAAACTTTAGAAGCCCCTTAACAAGGCTCTGGACTGACCAGAGCAAAGAGGTGCCCTATACAATAAAAAAACTACCAGTAAAATAACCAATGAGTCTTTAGAAGAGTGCTCCTCAGGTTTTTTTTTTTTATATATATATCTAAGCTTAATTGAACACGCTGAAGTTAGAAGCTGATTGGCTACCATGCACAGCTGCACCAGATTTTGCACTCTCCAGTTTTAAATAAACAATCCGTTTCATTGTTGTCATTCACAATGAATGGCATCGTAAACACTCTACAGATAAAGCAGGTGCTTTGGCATGTACTATGGTAACACACGTTATTCATGTGTGGGAGGTTGCAGCTTGGTGTGGCGGCAGTAACTCACACACAGTCCAGTTGCAAATGGAGAGAACTTGCATTATACAGACATACCCCACTTTTAAGTACACAATGGGGTTTATTTATAAAGTTGGAAAGTGCAAGATCAGGCTCACTTCTGCATAGAAACTAATGAGCATCTATCTCCAGCTTATTCAATTAAGCTTTGGTAATAAAACCTGGAAGCTGATTGGTTTCTATGCAGAAGTGAGCCTGATTTTGCACTTTCCAGCTATAGTAAATAAACCACATTGTGTACTTAAAAGTGGAGTATGCCTGTAGTCAGAATACAACAATTCCCAGCAAGCCCGGTGAGGGGCAGTGCGACCGGGAACAGTCACAGGTGAACAGCAGATCGTAGTAGAGCAGATATCAGCTGAACTGATAGTATCTGTCTTGAGTGGTGGAATACGGCCTGGACGGTCCAAGCCCAAGTTGGGGGGTTTCCAGGAGAAGTGGCAAATCCCTATTTTTCCCTACTCGTCTGAAACCTTTCCGAGCTGCTATTACTGTCCCTGATAGACGGGTGACCTGTCCCTACACTACCCGCAAGCTAAATGAGCGGCAAACACAGGAGCCAGGGTTTTAAATAGACTCTACCTGACCCAAGATGACCACCAGAATCACATGGGCTGTCAGCATCCAACCAGATCGCTGCCCCAGTGAGCCAGGAAGCTATAGAGGAACCATGTTCCCCTTGACTTTCCCTCCCTCTGCACTGCCACTGCAGTTGAGAGCCTCCTGCAGTGGGGAAAATAGACTGCATCTGCCCACACATGATTTAGCATATCTAGCCACATTGCACAAGTGTGAATGCACACTAAAATAAAATCTGACCCAAAAACTATATATACGTTTTGGATGGAGTGCATTGGGTAAATTTCCTTGTCACTTGTGACATTTGCCTCTGGGACCAAAAAATGAAAAGAAATCCAAAACTTGAGAGTTGTCTCCAGAACAGGAGTTGAAGGGGCATCTCCCAGTGGCAATTCAGTGACAGCTGTCTGTGCTGGGATTTACCTTGATTTTGATGAGATATTCTCTCCCTTTCTATTATATCTTTGAGGAGAACCTTCCCAACAGGGACACAGGCAGCAGAAAAAATATGACAGAGGCTCTAGCCCTTCTCAACCCTATGCATAGCAAAAAAAAGTTTTGGTTAACTTCCACATTAAAAAACAAATTAAAGTTAATTTCTCTTTAGGGTTGAGATTCATCAAAATGTAAAGTGACTCCATACTGCCAATACCGCATGGAAGTGGGTAAAATATGCTCTCACCTTGTTATTACTCCACTCAAAGCTCTGCTCCAGCACCCAAATATGCTTGATACGTTAGTGTATAGGGGACACAGCTCCCTCTGCCAGAGATGGTAATCAGTGTGCCTATGTGTCACATGTGGGGATGCCTTTCTTTATGCAAACATTGACCTAAAAAAAAAAAAGAAATGTTTCAGGATGGTAAAGTGGCAGATCTGGCATTGAAAAAGTGTTGGCTTGGTCAGAGCAGGGACCTTATGGCTCTAGGTACTAATCCACACTTTTGTTTAATAAATTATTTATGTGGTAGTGACACATGTGTGGAATCTGTAAACGCAGCAAACAGTAATTAAAAATGAAAATAATATCATTCATACTTGGCGCCATGAATTTTTGGTTAAAGAGAAAGCAAGGGAATATTATGACAAACTATCCCAACAAAAACAGAAAAAATTTAGGACGCATCAGGGTTGATTAACTATAGGAGGCTGTTCTCCCAGAAAAGTGTATATTCGCTTTGCAAAGTGATTGTTAGTAAATAGGGCAACTCTGTGTTCACTTCAAATACCCAGTGATATGCTAAAAGAATATCCCCGATGCGTGACTGGGTAAACACAGCTTTACCCTATTCAGTAATTCACTTTGTGTACTCTTTAATTCTAGCACTTCAAACACCCATAACATATCAATAAAAAAGGAGAACTGGTAGTGCATATGTATATGGATAGGTATGTGAATGAATTCACACCAACCTGGTCCGCTATAGTGCATTAAACATAGTTCTCTTTGTAGAAAAGCAAGCATTCTTTATGCATGAGTATATATATACACACAGTATCTCACAAAAGTGAGTACCCCCCTCACATTTTTGTAAATATTTTATTATATCTTTTCATGTGACAACACTGAAGAGATGACACTTTGCTACAATGTAGCGAGTGTACAGCTTGTATAACAGTGTAAATTTGCTGTCACCTCAAAATATCTCAACACACAGCCATTAATGTCTAAACCGCTGGCAACAAAAGATAATAATAATAAAAATAATAAAAGATATAATAAAATATTTTCAAAAATGTGAGGGTGTACTTACTTTTGTGAGATACTGTATATAAATAGTCCTGTGAAAGAAGCACTGACGGGACTTGCATTGAAGCAACATAAACAGGTTTATTGGTCAAGGTCAATTCAATGCTAGACCTGCCAGTGCTTCTTACACCAAACTATATTGCCTGTAAAGCGTCTCAGTGTGAAAGCAGCCTAAGACTTTTTCTTTTAGGCCAGTGAAATCAAGTTTACTTGGATTTTAGAAATATAGCCGATTCCCTAGCACATGACTGTGTTTATGATGTACACACACTTGCATAATGGTGGGGTTTGGTATGTGACTGTATGCCGCTCAATAACTGGTTATAATATGTGAATCTTTTTAAATCTATCAAATGTTTCAAATTGTGATCCAGCAACAGCTGCTTATATTTGGCTGGAGGTTAGCAAACCTGGCAGCCGCCCTAAAAATTGTCATGCTTTTCCAAATAACAGTTATGTAGGGTTAGAGTTCTTGATCAGTAACCCTAAAAAATACTGTACTTATTTTGCAGAAAATTATCTAAAAATATTAATCGAGAATGCGCAACAGTTTTTTTTTGGTGATAAATAAGGACACAAATCATTTCAAGCTTGAGCATCAAGAGAACAGGATATGTTCACAGAAATTCTATATTACTGCCACATATCAGAAATTATTCTAAAAGGAAATTAAATAATATTATCACAAGGTTTTATAACTATGGTTTCATCACTTGCAAAGAAAGTGATTTTATCACTTGTGCCCAGGCTTTCAGATATCTAACCCTGTAAAATATTAAAACTATAAAGCA
This sequence comes from Rana muscosa, assembly GCA_029206835.1. NCBI lineage: Eukaryota > Metazoa > Chordata > Amphibia > Anura > Ranidae > Rana > Rana muscosa. Next base: position 629,234,183 of record CM055116.1, on the reverse strand, counting down.
CCACAAAGCCTTCACAGCCTCCCCCCATACACCTTTTTTCTCCTTCTCTTTTTCCCATTCTCAACGCTTTGTCATTTCCTTTCCTTTTATATCTATACAAGTAGCACCATACACAAGGCCAGGAGTGGACCTCATAGCAATCTTGTAAAAAGACAAATTATAATACAGGTTCTCCAGTGGATACCACTTCCATAGATTACAACACCCCGTAATGACATTGACGCTTCCTTGCTAGCAAGTTTTATTACACCACAGTTACAAATTGCTTTATTATTACTCCATGGGGTTGATGTACTAAAACTGGAGAGTGCAAAATCTGGTGCAGCTTTACATAGCAACCAATCAGCTTCCAGGTTTTTTGTCAAAGCGTAATTGAAAAAGCTGAAGTTAGAAGCTTATTGGCTACCATGCACAGCTGCACCAGATGTTGCACTCTCCAGTTTTAGTAAATGAACCCCCATATGTCCTTCAGTACTGGAATACTAATATTTACCACCTGTTATCATAATTTTAAATAATATTGCATAAGTAACAAAATGTAATGAACCAGAAATTGTGAATTTACAAAATGCACGTTTGTTGTTACTCTATACATCCCTGTAGGCCATTATATACCGGTAACTTACATTGTTAAACTTGATCAATTGTTTATCCTAATTTATATGTGTTTGATGCATGGTGAGGAGCCTTTAAGAGCTTTGGGAGACTGGTGGTATGGTGACTGCTGGTAGAAGAGAAGTTTAACGATGGGTCTACTTATCCCGAGGCTCTCTTGTTCATGATGGCAAGGAACCATGGGTAAGGTCTCAGCCACTTATAGATAATCAGGTATAGTTCTGTCTTCACAAAAATGTGGATCATGTTTGGAGCACCTTGTCTCTGACACTACCATTGTACCTGAGTGCAGGTGAACTGTCATGAATATTGTTCCTCATGGCACACTGATTAGCAAAAGTGAATTATGCTGGACATGGGTAATCTGGTGTTAGCTGTCCCAGGGGAGCTGCTGCATGCTAACCTTGAACAAAATTGGGGTCCTTAAAAAGATACTCAATTGAAGACTTTTTTAGGAGCTGTTCATGTCAGATCCATCAGAGACAAAGCTTCAAAGCAAACACTGATAATAACCCTGGAAGGAAGTATCTACGAAATGGCCTGGGAACACATTGGAATAAGTATGGGAATGACGCATGCTCCATACAGTAAAGATTGCAATATCATATATACTATTTATATGCTGTAAAAAACATAAAGCAGTAGTATAATAGGCCAAATGATAATTCAGTCCCCAAGTGCCCGATAAGGCCTGGTTCACACCTATGTATTTTTTAGTGCATTTTCAGTTTTGTAGAAACACAATACAGTCGATGTAACATGGTTTCTTATGGTTCATGTTCACATCTGTGCATTTTATGAAAAGGACCAGGGACTTTTTCTATTTTTTGGTTCCATAGACTTCAATGGATCGAAAATGTGTATTGAAAAACGCAAAATGCACCTGGAATATGCAAACTGCAACCTGCATAGGTGTGAACCAGGCCTCAATACTGAAACAACATTTTGTCTGAAAGTGGCCTTTACATAAAAATATAATATAATATTACCTGTGTAGCAGATCTTTCTTCTTCTTTTTTTTGCAATACTTAGGTTTAAGTCTCTATACTTTTTCCAGCTAGTTGAAGAGATTCCTGATACAGGTGGTCCCCTAGTTACAAACATCTGACTTACAAATGACTCCTACTTACAAACGGAGGGAGACGACAAGAAGTGAGAGGAAATCTACCCCTAGGAAGGAAAATTTACTCCTGTGATGCCACGTACACACGATCGATTTTCTCGACGATGAAAACACCGTCGAGAAAATCGATGGGAAAAACGAGGGAATGGCTTGGTTCCCTACACACGTCCGTTTTTCCCAACATTTTTTTTTTTGGTCGAGAAAAACGATCGTGTGTGGGCTTTCCCTATGGGAAAACTGCCACGGAAAAAAACGACGGGAATCACGACGAGAAAAATTAGAGCATGTTCTAATTTTTCTGGTCGTGATTAATGCCGTTTTTCCCGTCGAGAAAAACGACAAAAAGCCCACAGACGATCGTTTTTCTCGTCCAAAGGAAAAAAATTCATTTTTCTCGACGGGAAAAACAGTCGTGTGTACGCGGCATAAGAGTTATTATGGGAAAAAGTTGTCTCCACTGATGCTTTATCACCACCAAGGCTTGTTTCCACAACAACCCCAAATTTTCAAAATCCATTTGTCATTGGGACGGAAAGTGAGGTGAAATCTTCTGAACAGGGGCACAGACAGCAAAACAAATGTTACAGGGGTGTTAACCCTTCCCTATGCTATCCCAAAAGCTTTAAAATCGTTTTTTTGGCTGCAGCCACACTTAAAAAAGTACCTGTTCCAAATTACAAACAGATTCAACTTAAGAACAAACCTACAGTCCCAATCTGTACAGCAAAGGATGTGAATGGGCAGATCCCCTGCCATGTTAATACCAGATAGACAAGTTATTGTTTCAAGACTCAAAGAATGTGCCCCCTTAAAAACACTAGTTTAGTGTTATAAGGCACCAGGTGTTTCTTTACCTTGGGTGTGCTCACTAGGAGGTACAGCTAACTGGGGGGTTTTATGACGGTAAGTTTCTATTTACTACCTTGGTAAAAAGGTGCCCTTTTCCACGATGCGTGTAAAAAGAATAAAATAAAAAAAAACACACACACTGCCAGTCTTGAAAGATGTACCGTAAGTAGAATCCTTTTATGTCTACTTTGTTTGTTACTGTTAGGACAATAAGAATCAATTACCAGAAATCTGCTACAAGTATATGTGCATTTATTATAACTCATTTGACACCCTACTGGAGCTAATAATGAGGCTCAGGACTCCACTGTCCGTGATCAAATGAATATTCTACCAAATTAAATGATCAGTTTGAAACAAATCTAGCCTTGAGAAATGCTGAATACTGTACACAAATGATTTAACCTATACTATAACCTTATTACTGTTAAAGTACAATTCTTAAAAACACCAGATGTTACAAGTATCAGGGGTGCTAAAGACTAGTCCATGGTTGATTGATTGTAAATGGCCTGCTACAGTGTTCCATGTAATCACAGGATAGGAATTAGAGTGTGGGAATCCCATTTTGCAGTACTATAATTAATTTATGTGCAGTTGGTTCAATGGCCTAAAGTAACGATGCGAGGTGGAAGCTTTGCTTCTCTAGATGATGTAATTAATAAAGAAGATAACTGGTGCAGGACAGTGAAGAGGTAAAAAACCCAGTTATTTTTTTCTTATAGCTTATCTAAAATAGTGTTTAATCAACAGGAGTCAGGTGTATCATATTCACAGTTTTGGTGAATGTGCAAAGGTCTAGTTGACAATGATAGGGGTAACGATTTTTTCCCACCTTTAGCCCTGGTTCACACTGGTGCGATTTGACATGCGATTTGACATGTCAAATCGGCAAAATTTGCCGCAAATTGCGGGCAATGGCACCGTCCTAATCAGTGCGACGCCGCATCTGCGGCGCTGCATCGATTTCAAAAAGTCGTTTCTGTACTTCTTTTTGCGATTTCAGCCGCGATTTACATTGAGATCTGTGTCAGATGTCTCTGTAATCGAGCTGAAATCGGGACTGACAGGCAGGAGTGAAATCGTGCGAGTTCAGCTGAACTCGCACGGCTTCACTCCCGCAGCCCAGTGTGAACCTGGGCTTTAGGTGGTTTGGAAAAGTCTGCTAGTATTTTAGGAAAGCCATTTTTTAAACAGCACACATGCTGTGTATGGCAGACACCTCTCACTCATTTTCTAATTAGTACCTAATAAAGAGTTAATAAGCAGCTGTTTGCTTTTCCTTTAGATAAGTCAGTTTTTCTAGATACTGCTGTTGAACCACTTGCTTGACAACGGACCCGATTCTGCATCAGATAAAAGTGGTCCCGTGGGATCATTCCCCACGGGATTACTTTTGGAGGCGGCGGGAGAGGTGCCCCCCCCCTTCACTTCCTGGTCGTTTCCAGTCTTACCGTAGCCATCAGTAAAGCCCGAAAGAGATCTGATGCGGTCATTTGCTGGACAAGAAAACGAGTGAGGGCAAAATGGCCCCCACTAGTCTCTATGCCCTTGGAGGACCAGAGCAACCTCTGATGTCACTTCTGGTTCTCGGGACAAAACAAAAATTATTATTGTTTAGGTCTTTTTGACCCCAGATCTCTCAATAAAGAGTACCTGTCATTCTTTTTTCTATTAAAAGGGATGTTTATATTCCTTGTAATAGGAATAAAATCAATAACAAATAAATAAAGGGACAGTATAAAAATAAAAAATAAAATAAATTTTTTTTTTTTTTAAAGCCCCCCATACCTCACGCATATGTAATCAGTGTTTAAACCACACACATGTGAGGTATCCCCGCAATTGTTAGAGCGAGAGCAATAATTCTAGTGCAAGAGCTCCTGTGTAATTCTATAAATAAGTAACCTGTAAACTTTTTGAAAAAGTTGCCTATGTAGATTTTTAAGTACCAAATTTTGTCGCCATTCCACAAGGGTGCGCAATTTTTAAGCGTGACATGTTTGGCATCTATTTACTCGACGTAACATCATCTTTCACATTATACAAAAAAATTGGGGTAACTATTGTGTTTTTTTATTTCATTAAAGAGTATTTTTACCCAAAAAATTGCTGTGTGAAAGACCGCTGCGCAAATACTGTGTGACATAAAATATTGCAGCGATCACCATTTTATTTTCTAGGGCAAAGATGGCAAACCTTGACACCCCAGATGTTTTGGCTGAGAGCGCTGATTGGGAGACAGTCGGATGCTGGTTTTCCATCATGCTCATCAATCTGAAGCCCGCCAAACGTTCGTCTTCTGTCGGATAGACCGACATACACACGGGCCAAATCTTGGTTGTTTTTTTTTAAGTGCCCGTTGTCTCCAGACATTCGACCTGTGTGTACCTGGCTTAAGTATTCAGGGCACACTATGGTAAACTTAATTGTGATTTCTCTGTGCTGCAACGGCAACTCTGTGCTCTTGTACAGCTAAATTGTGGAAGAAACCCATTATGTATCAGTCAATTGAATGCTTACCTAATGGCAATGGATTATGGAATACCTGAGAGTTCCTTTATAGTCTACATTTTTTACCTCATTGTACCAAACAGTTAGATCCCTTTCATGCACAGTTTTCAGGCGTTTTAGCGCTAGAAATAGCGCCTGTAAAGCACCTGAAACCTGCCTCCCATTCATTACAATGGGTGCTTTCACACTGGGGTGGTACGCTTGCGGGACATTTGGAAAAGTCCTGCAAGCAGGATCTTTGGGGCGGTTTGGGAGCCCCTGCCTATTGCAATGAATGGGCAGCGCTTCCGAAGCGCCTGAAAATCGATTTTGGAAGCGCTGCAACACGGGGAGTTTTTAACCCCTTTTTTGGGGGTTAAAAGCATCCCGCTAGCGGCCGAAACAGCGGTAAAGCCCCATTAAAACGAGCGGAGCTTTACCGCTAATGGCTGGCGATTTCAGTGTGAAAGCAAAGCAGCCTTATTGTACTTACAGGTCAAATATAGTGCTTAGCAAGCATACCAGCTTTTGGCACTAAGGGCCCATTAACATTAGAATGCCGTGAGGGAAACCCACGTTCCTTGTCGGTTTCCCGCACGGCATTCCAATCGCACTGCCGTTGCGTCCTGCAGCGAGTGTCAGTGCAAACTTTAAGGCCCCCCCTAAGGCAGGTCACAAACGCAGTGCGCTCGCCTGCACCGGATCACATGGTACAAAAGTACCATGCGATCCATTTGCAGTGCGTTTCCAAAAGTATTGTATGCACTAATTTTGGTGCGGTGCGATTTCAGCCTATTCAGATTGAATGGGCTGAAATCGCACTGCACAATACTGCATGTGAAATGCATAGGAAATGCACAGCGTTTCCGTGCAATTCACCTGCAGTTCCTAGTGTGAATGGGCCTTAAGTAAAATTACAGACACAAAGGTGTGTGAAAGCAACTTGTGATTCTTACATCTATTGTTTTCAGCACCCCAACCCATTTTTAATGTATTGGTTAAGGGGGTCCCTATGCATTGAACAGTTAGTAAACCCATATAAGGCTTAATGTACACAGGACGTTTTACAACCTCTCCTGAACTATTTAATTTGACAGATAGTACCAGACATGGGAGTAAGTCAAAAATGTGCAAGTCAGAAGCAAGTCTCAAGTCTTAACCTTCAAGTCTCAAGCAAGTCCCAAGTTACTGTGGCGAAAAGCAAGCAAGTCAAGTCGAGTCCCTGCTAGAAGTCAAGCAAGTCAAGTCAAGTCATTTATTTTGGTCAAGTCACAAATCAAGTCAAAATACTGATCTACCCCATACTGTATAAACATAATAGGAGGGATAACAATAAATAATATTGGTTATGTGCCCATGCCTCACTGTGCCCATGCCTCACTGTGCCCATCCCTTACTGTGCCCATGCTTCACTGTGTCCATGCCTCACTGTGTCCATGCTTCACTGTGCCCATGCCTCACTGTGCCCATGTTTCACTGTGTCCATGCCTCACTGTGTCCATGCCTCACTGTGCCCATTGCTTCACTGTGCCCATGCTTCACTGTGCCCATGCTTCACTGTGTCCATGCTTCACTGTGTCCATGCTTCACTCTGCCCATGCCTCACTCTGCCCATGCCTCACCCTGCCCATGCCTCACTGTGTCCATGCTTCACTGTGCCCATGCCTCACTGTGCCCATGCCTCACTGTGCCCATGCCTCACTGTTCCCATGCCTCACTGTGCCCATGCTTCACTGTGCCCATGCCTCACTGTGCCCATGCCTCACTGTGCCCATGCTTTACTGTGCCCATGCTTCACTGTGTCCATGCTTCACTGTGCCCATGCTTCACTGTGTCCATGCTTCACTGTGCCCCTGCTCCACTGTGTCCGTGCTTCACTGTGCCCGTGCCTCACTGTGCCCGTGTCTCACTGTGCCCATGCTTCACTGTGCCCGTGTCTCAGTGTGCCCATGCCTCACTGTGCTCGTGTCTCACTGTGCCCATGTCTCACTGTGCCCATTCTTCACTTTGCCCGTGCTTCACTGTGCCAAATGCCTCACTGTGCCCGTACTTCACTGTGCCCAATGCCTCACTGTGCCCGTGTCTCACTGTGCCCATGCTTCACTGTGCCCGTCAGCCGTGTACCTGATCAGCGGCATCCCGGCGACCATTCCAGTATTCAAAAGCCACGCTGCCTCCTCGTCTGTGATAGACGGAACACTCAATTTCCCAGCATTCAGTGTTACGCCTATCACGGACATCCGCTCATCCTCATAACACAGACAAGGATGAGAGGATGTCCGTGATAGGCTGAACACTGCCTGCTGTGAAATTGAGTGTTCTGCCAATCACAGACGAGGAGGCGCGGCTTTTGAACACTGCAATGGCCTCCGTCTGTCTGTATGACATGCTGATCAGGTAGGCAGACGGTGGCTTGCGGTTAGTGTTAGTGGTGCCAAGTCATTGCAAGTCATATAGCCCAAGTCAAAGTCAAGTCGCAAGTCATTAGTGACAAGTCAAAGTCAAGTCGAGTCATTTATTAAATTCTGTCAAGCAAGTCGCAAGTCCTCAAACAGGTGACCCGAGTCTGACTCGAGTCAAGTCATGTGACTCGAGTCCCCCACCTCTGATAGTAACCCACGTTTACTTCACTGGGTATATGTAAGGATTTACAACCGCTTTAATATTCCAGCATGTCTTTGGAATGTTGGAGGAAGTCGGAAAACCCAGAGGAAACACAGGGAAAACATGCAAACTAAATACAGAATTTGATTTTAAAGACACAAAAGAACTTTATAAGACACTTTTGAAGGTTTCAATCCCTGCTACAGGCCTAAAAATATATTTTCTAGTATAATTTTTACTATTGTTTGTTTTGTGTTTGTTTCAAACAGAAGATAAGCAGACTTGGGTAGATAGCTCGCTACCCTGTTCATTTAGGTCAACAGAGTTCTTTACATGGCATTTCTCTTAAAGGGTAACTCCACTTTCATGGAGAAAAAAAAGCAAACAATGAAAAAATAATATAGTGTATACAATTGCAACACAAGTCATATTGTAATTGAATGCTATTAAAAATTACCTTTCCTTTTCAATCTGCAGCCAATGTAATTTTCTAAAAATGCAAAGCAATATGGCTACCCGGAGGTCTTCTGTACAGAGAATGTGTACAGAATGCCCCCCATAAACACAATTTCCTGCTTGTATGATTGGCTCACCAATTTTCCCAGAAGTCTGCCTAAGATACAAGTAAGATTTCAGGCATCCCCTGCAACAAAAATGCAATTTTTGGTGAAATACTCCCTGTAGGAACATGTCTAACTGGATGTAGGCCCAGCAGATTTCCTCATTAGTGCCCTGCAGGTGCAGCAGCTGATTGATCATTATGAAACCACTCCCATTAGACTCCCTTTCCCACATGAACACAGACAAACACACAGGGATTTCTTCAGAATAACAAAAGGTAGGAATCTGCAACAATGTTTGTTAAAATCGGGAAGAGAGATAACCACTCCCCTTTGGGCCATCCCATACAGGTCCCGCGGACCAGGGACCCAGTTATTTTATGCGTAATTACATCCAAACATCAGAGACAGCTGTATACAGCTGCAATCACTGTCAGCCTGTCATTGCTTTGTACAGGCTGAGCAGCTGCAACTCTCTGCATTTGCCTATAAATCCAGCCACAGGAATATGCAGGATGCTTGCCGCTGCTGCCACTGAAATATCTGGTAAATCAGGCCTACACGTTTGTTTGGTTGTCGTAAAGTAAATGATTGTAAAGCATGTTTGTAGTGTTTGTTACAGTGTAAGAGGTTTGTTTCTTATTACAGGATAAAAAGGACAGAAGGTTGGACTGGACATTTATTAGTTTTTCTAATAAATCTGCATATTGGAGCAAGCCCTGTGAAAATGCAGGGAAATTCGTTTTCACATAGACAGGAAATTATGAATCAGAAAAGGAAATTGTGTCGGCAGATCAGATTATTTTGCAAGAAAAAAAAAACAGTTGTGTATGTCTAGCTGTTTGATGTTGGTGGCAGTGTTCATTTTTCTATGGCTTTGTATCCATGATTTTCCCCCTAATAGCACTGAGGTTTTTTCATAACTGGTCTGGGGTAGAAATATCTTACATTTGGTCTTACTTACAATATGTCTGTAATAAAAACTGTTTGCATTGCCCCTAAGCAACCATCAGATTCGATGTTTTGTTTCTAGTAAATGCTGAATCTTATTGGTTGTTTTGTGGCACCACAGACTATTCCTTTTTTTTACACATTGATATATAAGACCACTTTCACACTGAGGCGCTTTTCAGGCGCTTTCACACTAAAAACAGCGCCCAAAAAGCTCACGAAAACTTATTTCCATTAAAATCAATGAATGCTTTCACACTGGGGCAGTGTGCTGGCAGGGCTGTGAAAAATGTCCCTTTCCATTGAAATGAATGGAAAGCTCTTCAAAAGCGCCTGAAAAGCGCTTAGTGTTTTTACTGGGAGTTTAGAGCGCCTCAGTGTGAAAGTGGCCTTAGGCTTAGGCCACTTTCACACTGAGGCGCTTGAAAAACTGCCAGTAAAACTCTGGGCGCTTTTCAGGCGCTTTTGAAGCGCTTTCAATTCATTTCAGTGGAGAGGGGCGTTTTTTTCAGCACACTGCCCCAGTGTGAAAGCATTCATTGATTTTAATGGAAATAAGTTTTCAGGCGCTTTTTTTAGCATGAAAGCGCCTGAAAAGCGCCTCAGTGTGAAAGTGGTCTTAAAATGGAAGTTCAGGCAAAACCTAACTTATGCTAAACCTGCTCTCTGCCACATTCTAAACCTAATCTATCTAACCCTGTAAAGCAAAAACCACTATACTTACCTGTTCTGTAGCTGATCCGGTCTGGTCCCAGCTTTAGCTGTCAGCGGAGACTTCACTGTGGAGTCAGGTGCAGGAGAGGTAACTCTATGGGTGACATCACTTCCCAGCTGTTTCTCAGCTGTTGTCGGTCCTCTCCTGCACACAGCGTCCACCAGACTGGCTGCAGAATAGGCAAGTACAGCAATTTTTTGCTTTACAAGGTTAGATAGATTAGGTTTAGAATGTGGCAGAGAGAAGTTCCGCCACGAGGGACAGGACACTGAGGAGGAAGACGGCGCCGACCCGGCCCAGACCACGGAGGAATCCACCTCCAACGACACCGCCAGAATCCTGGAAGCCGTCTCCCTGTGCCAGACCACCCTGACATCAAGGATTGAGGAAGTTAAGATTGATATTTCCCTCATCCGACAGGACATCCAGAGGTTGCGAGACAGGACCTCAGAAACCGAGCGCAGAGTAGGCCACGTGGAAGCGGACATTGCCCCACTGCAGATCTCCACAGAGCAGCTCCAGCACCAACTCAGCGCCGTTCTCCATAAGCAGGACGATATGGAGAACAGGCTCAGGAGATGCAATCTACGATTCGTGTGCCTCCCCGAGAGATCCGAGGGCTCTGACCCCCCTACTTACCTGGAAAATCACCTTGTGAAAACCTTTGGTAGAGAGGCCTTCTCCACCACGTTTGTGATCGAGCACGCACATCGCTTGGCAGGGCGCCCCCCTCCTGCTGGTGCGCCCCCGCAAACTTTCATCGCCAAGCTACTCAACTACAGGGACCAGGACACAGTAATTCGCCTCACCCGCGAACGTGGAAATATACCGGTCGGCAACGTTACAGTGGCAGTCTTCCCGGACTTCTCCGCCGAAGTGCAGAAAAAGCGGGCACAATTCATGGAGGCCAAGCGACAGCTCCGCATCCACCATCTCCCGTATGCCATGTTGTTTCCGGCCAGGCTCCGGGTGGTCAGAAATAGTAAAGCCCACTTTTTCGAGGATCCTGCTGCCGTCCTGTCTTGACTGGAGCGACCCGAGGCGGCAGGCCCTGCTCCTCCGTGACCCTCACCACCCTACGGCTCCTCTTCGCCCCCATTCCGGGCCTGGTGGACAGCGATCCGGGACTACTCCTTCTAAACTGTGAGTGTGCCTCCCTTACATGACTCCCACCTGCCCTCATCCTCCTGCCCGTGAGGGTTCCCTGGTGGCACTCGGTCATCGCTAACATGGTCTCCGTTCTGCTGCCATCAGGCACGTCACCCTGTCCTTCCTTTGCCCCTTTGCAATATGGAATTTCCCTGCTCTTTCACCCTCTTGGCATTCTCAGACACCCCAGAGATACTCACCCGGACTACTTGCACACCCTACGTTCCATCGTGCCGTGTGTGCTCTGCAGTTTACTCTTTTGTAGCCCCCGAACCCAGCCATGGTCACCCCCAGACTCGGGCTCTCCCCTGTTGCCCCGGTGGCCTGGCTTTTGTTCTCAGCCATTGCAATTTTGTATACCTGGCCAGCTATCGCTACCACGGATGTGGAGAGCGATTGTTTGTTACTATTGCCATGCTGGTCCAGTGATGGCACTGTTTGGATAGTTACTGTGTTTTTTACTCTATTTTATTCGCAACTGACATACCATATATTGTGTTTCTTTAATGTGCGCTACATGTTTTGTGCTTACTTACGCCTCTCACGCCATGCTGTATCTTATGTGCTGACAGGGGCGCCACTCTGTGCGGTAGGATACGTCGCCTACACAGCCCGGACGGTCGTCCTTCACAGACCCCCCACTCATTTGTGTATTAGGCTTCTGCTTAGGTAGTGCCTGTGGTCTATTGCAATGTTTACTCTGCTTGAGACCCACGCTGTCGGATCCGGATGCACCTCCCGTCCTACTAAATTTTCAAATGGCTATGTTCAAAGTAATTACCTGGAATGTCCGGGGTCTGTGTGCCAGACCTAAGCGAGTAGCTGTCCTCGTGCATCTAAAGCGCATGCGTGCGGACATCTCTGTTTTGCTAGAAACGCACCTCACGGGTTAGGCCCAAATGGCACTGAAAAAACCCTGGGTGGGCTGGCTCTACAGTGCTCCTTATACTTCCATCTCCCGCGGTGTGGCCATACTTGTGGCCAAAAATGTGCAGTTCCAACTTCACAGCCTGCAGTCGGATCCGCAGGGTCGGTTCCTGTTTCTTCATGCCACGGTTGGTGGTCTGGAGATGCTACTTATGGCATTCTACATCCTGCCACCCTTCCTATTTCATGCTCTGCCAGGAGGGACTCACGTTCATGGCCAAATACCCTACGGTACCTGTGATGTGGATAGGTTACTTCAACATGACGATCAACCCTAGCCTGGACAGACTCAGCACGGCCAACCCGGCCCCTACCCCCCCTCCCTTACCAGATTCGGTAGATTTGCGGCGTATTTCGCTATGACTGACTCCTGGTGACACAGGCACCCGACCAAGGTTGCCTTCTCATGCTACACTCCCTCGCAAATGGCTATGTCTCGTATTGATCTGATTCTTCTCTCTCCTACCCTGTTGCCCGACCTCCTGGATGTGGGGTTTGGCACCAGGGTGCTCTCGGACCATTCCCCTTACTGGTTGACTCTCAGGCTCCCCTCTGGCCCTCCTCCCCGCATTTGGCGGCTCAACCCGTTCTGGCTTACGGTTATCCCGGAGCTGGAAGCTGTGCAGAGGGAGTGGGTTCACTTCTTCCGTACAAACCTGGGTTCGGCGCCTGTCAGATCGGTCTGGGAGGCTTTCAAGCTCCACGCCCGATTGGTCCTCTCCACCCGCATCACTAGACATAAGACCACTTCCAAACTGATCCTTCAACAGTCCGAGGAGCGCCTGAGCTCCCTCGAGCAAATATTCCTTGCAGACCCCACGGCTGCGAATGCCTCTCTCATCCGCTTGCAGTCCAGATTAACTAACCATCTACACTATGAAAAGGCTAAGCAGGGTATTTTCTTTAGCAGACAACGCATATTCGAACATGGAGAGTGTGCGGGCAAGTTGTTGGCTTACATGGCCCATCTGGATCACAGTACCCCGGTTGTGGTCCAACTTCGGACCACGGCCGGGTCTGTGACCTCCGACCCAGACCTGGTAGCTGAAGAGTTTAAACAATTTTATTCTGCCCTCTACACGTCCACAGCGAGTCACGCACAAGCCGAACTTTCCCAGTACCTAGCCCTCATTGACTTCCCCACCCTCACCCAGACCCAGTGTTCCCTTCTGAAGGCTCCCATCACCTCGGAATGCATCGCAGAGGCCTTGGCCCAGCTCCCGCCCTCAAAGGCACCGGGCTCGGATGGTCTCCCCCTGGAGTTTTATACACAGTTTCATGAGGTCCTTGCCCCCAAGCTGCAAACCCTGTATGCCCATATCTTTGACACCTCGACCCTCCCCTCATCCATGGGAGAGGCTCTCATTGTCCTTATCCCTAAACCCGGCAAAGATCCCCTATACCCAGAATCCTACCGTCCCATCTCGCTCCTTCAGCTAGACGTCAAAATCCTAGCCAAAATTCTTGCCTTGCGTCTTAATAAAGTGATACTCAGTTTGATCCACTCGGACCAAACTGTGTTCATGCCCAACAAAAATACTGTGTTTAATCTCGGTAGGTTATTTATGAATCTACAGTCCACTCATGATAATACCGGGTCCAGGGTGGTGGTGAGCCTCGATGCTGCAAAGGCATTCGACTCTGTGGAATGGCGCTATCTATGGGAATGCTTGGCCAGATTCGGCTTCGGCCCACTGCTCGGATCCAGGTTAATGGTAGGATCTCCACCCCATTCCCACTCACCAGGGGTACCCACCAAGGCTGTCCCATATCCCCCCTGCTGTATGCTCTGGCTGTTGAACCGTTGGCAATTGCCATCAGGACTCCACATATCAGAGGCCTCCGCGCGGGTCACCGCGCGGGTCACCTGACAGAGACTCTAAGTCTATACGCGGATGACATGCTACTTTATCTGGACTCGGGCCCTTCACTCACGGCGGCCCTGCGATTGATAGAGCAGTTTGGGGAGTTCTCCGGCCTCAGAATTAACTGGTCAAAATCCCAGATCCTCCCGCTCGACATGGATGTCCCGTCTGCGGCTCAGGCGGCGCTTCCACTAGTCCGGGCAAGTCAGATTAAGTACTTGGGAGTACAATGTTCCAGAACGCTGCTTGATTACAATAATCTTAATATTGAACCTTTATTTGATTTCCTAAAAGCCAAAACCCAAGTGTGGTCCCGACTCCCCCTAGGGGTTATGGGACGTGTAAATCTGGTCAAGATGATTCTTCTCCCCAAGCTGCTCTATTTGTTCTGGCATGCCCCCCTTTGTATCCCCCCTAGAATTTTCAAGTCCATGGAAGCCATTCTTAACACTTTTGTCTGGGGTACATCCCGCCACAAACTTTCATGGCGCGCCCTGAAATGTCCCATCCACCTAGGAGGCACTGCCCTACCAGACCTCGCCCTATACTACATCGCCTCCCAATTGTCACACTTTTACTACTTTAATCAGATGGACAGGGACCGCTATGAGACTCTGGTTTGCTCCCCGCGCGTCGATCGGGTCGCACATCCATTTCAAATCCTCCTTCGCGGCACTCACGGGCCCCTCGGCGCTAAAACTACCATGCTGACCCATCACTGTAAAATATGGCAGCGAGCTGTGACCATTATCGGGGCCCCCGCACTGCACACCCACACTCCCCTCTGGGATAACTCCCAACTCCCCGAGCTGCGAACCGTTCCAGACCAAACCCAATGGATAGTCTTTGGTATCCTTTTTCTCTCCCAGGTCCTCGACAACGGGACAATTAGATTATTCCAAGCCCTCAAAGACGAGTTCGGTCTTCCCAACCGCATGCTGTTTCGCTATCTCCAGCTCCGACACGCCCTCGCCTCCCAATTTGGAGAACATATCCCTAGTCTCGTATCGCTGCCACTTGTGACCGTGATCCTTAGCCACGACCCTAAGGGGATGATCTCTTTTTTCTACAACCACCTGTTAACGCCGTCGGCCACTTTACTGGCATACCGGCTCGAATCCAAGTGGGAGGCGGATCTTGGGGCTGTGGAGGACGGGGATTGGGAAGATGCATTGGCCACCTCCAAGCTAGCTTCCCCCAAACTGTCGGATAGACTCACTCATCTATACATGTTGCACAGGTCCTACCTCACTCCTGCCCGCTTGTCTAAATTTAAACCAGATTACTGCTCGGCCTGCCCCAAGTGTGGTGACTCGCTTGGCACGTTCTATCATCTGCTGTGGTCTTGTCCCAAGCTCCAGGAATACTGGTCCCAGGTGGTGAAGTTCCTTCACGATCGCATGGGCTCCCCACTCTCCCTCTGCCCCCGACAATGCCTTCTCGGTATCCTCCCTTTGCCAGAAGAAGAAAAATATCTCATTATTTTTTTGCAGGAGAGAGCTATTTCTGGCCAGGATGCAAGTTGCCCGCACCTGGATCAAGCCAATGCCCCCTACCATACAACAGTGGAGGGGGGCAATCAATGCCACCCTTCCCTACAAAAAAGTCCTCTATAAACATAGGGGCTGCCCGACTAAGTTCAATAAGATCTGGGACAGGTGGGCGGAGGACTCGTTTACTTGCACAGACTGAAACTATTCTTTGACCGAGCTCTCAGTCCCCCTGCGGTCCCGCTCCACGGCTGCTTACTTTCCGCCACCACGGCCCGCTGACTGAGTTGTGTGAGTGTATCACTGATCCGGGCCTCCTCTCTGCTCTCCACGCCCGGGCCCTCAGTTGGCTTCAGATGTTTTACTTAACATGTATGTGCCATGCGTGTGGTAGTACTGTCAGATGTGATATCCTTGTATTTGGTGCATGTTGCACCCCACATGTGATTGTGTACCTTTTTCTATTATGCTCAATAAACGTTTTTTTAATCAAAAAAAGAATGTGGCAGAGAGCAGGTTTGGAGTTAGTTAGTTTTTGCCTGGACTTACACTTTATACAGGCGATACATGATGCGATTTTCTTTCCTGCAACCACTCAATTTCCCCATTAACACTGAGTGTGTGGAGTGTGGAGACTACTCAGACAGAACATGGTTCTGCCATGGTGTTCTGTCTAACCAGTCTCCAATAAAGTGTCTTGTGGATGATACGGTTTGCGAACCCCCTTTTCAACTGCTATAGAATTTTATTATTCTCATAATAATTATAAGCAGATGTCCAGAGCACCCCACCCTTTCTTACATGAGATATCAAGATCTCCTCCACCATCAGAAGTAAAGAGTCCCCCACCCTCCCTTACATCACAGTGCACCCCCTTACCTTGTGCTGCTTCCGAGAAGAAGCTGGTGGGGAGCTGAGAAGCAGAATGTGCAGGGTCTGGAGGAGGACCAGAGGAGGTCCGGAGTCAGCTGCCAGAGTTGGTCGGATACCGAGGCCAGGGGAAGTGGAGACCAGGGGGTGCTGTGGCTTTATAGAGAGGTGTATGATCTGTAGGAGGAGTTCTTTCCTCCTCTCTGCTGCCGACTGCTGAGACAAGGTGGGGGCGAAGACAAGAAGGCTGCAGGAGAAGTGCGAGGGCCACATTAGATGGTCTGGCAGGCTAGTATCGGCCTGGGGGCCTTGTGTTTGGCACATGTGCCATAGATGGTTCAAATCTTGGCTGGTCCCTGCTGAAGCAGCCAAGATTTGAACCATCTATGGCCAGGTTTAGTGAGGCCTGAACCACATGGCAGATTTAGATTTAGAAGTAAAACAGACCTTGCAGAACTGACATTTTCAGTTACCACCAGTGATCAGTTGCATGGTTGACATGAACATACACCTGCAAGATTAGTCTCAAAAGATCAAAGGGTAAATCCACTGAAAAAGTATTAGTTTTGGATTGATGAACAACATAATGGAAACACTTGAAAAAGAAGTTCAACTTAAAACACATCTGCCTTAATAAGGTTGGTAGCCAGTTAGTCGTATATATCAGCTAAACAGTGGGCAAATGACTGACTCCAAAAGGGCAAAGTGGGTTGATTTACTAACACTGGAGAATGCAAGATTTGGTGCAGCTCTGCATAGAAACCAATCGACTTCCACTTTTTTTGTCAAAGCTTAATTGAATAAGTTGATGTTAGAAGCTGATTGACTACAATGCACAGCTGCACCAGATTTTGCTCTCTCTAGTTTAAGTAAATCAACCTCAATGTCTAAGTTGCAAGTGCATCAGCCAAAAATGATCTACTACATCAACGGTAAAAATCTCTAAGCCCACGTTCACACTGGGGCTGCGGGAGTGAAGCCTGCGAGTTCAGCTGAACTCGCACGATTTCACTCCTGCTGGCAGTCCCGATTTCAGCCGCGATTTCAAAGACATCTGAAACAGATGTAAATCGCGGCTGAAATCGCAAAAAGTAGTACAGAAACTACTTTTTGTAATCGGTGCGGCGTCGCACCGATTAGGACGGTGCCATTGCCCGCAATTTGCGGCAAATTTCGCCGATTTGACATGCGATTTCACATGTCAAATCGCATGTCAAATCGCACCAGTGTGAACCAGGGCATAAATAATGACAGCATACGTCAAACAAGACCGAAGAATTGCACTGGCAATGAAGACGGTGGCCACAAATTAAAGAATATGTTACCCCATCATTTCATATTCCTGATGTGTCTGTTGTAATATATACTTGTGTTACAAAGTATCCTGTTCTCTTTGTATTTCTTCCTCGTGTGAAATACCTGGTGTTCCTGTCAGTTACGCTGCTTTCCTATTTCAAACTGACCACACTAGGCATGGAAGCACATCCTTCTCAGCTTGGTCAATTTTCTCTGAATAGAGATTAAAAAAGAAAAAAGTTATTTTGTATGCATACACACACACATTTTGCCTTTCAGTTCTATTTTAAATTGAATGGGTTGTTTTACAAGGTGAGGGTTCACATATATTTTAAGGCTGGGTTTATACCAGTGCGAATTGGATGCGGGTTTCCCTGCATCCAATTCACATAGCGGGATGCAGGCAAAATTTGATTATTTTTTTTACAGAGTCACTATTTTTGGTTTTCCCATATCATATTGTTTCCAGAATCATTATGCTGGGTATGGCTACACACCTACTCGTTTTTATGGCCATGTATGTTTATTCAACAATCGTTTCAAAGTAAAAAATTATTTTCATCTCTTGTTAAAAAATAAAATAAATTATTTTCAAATTCATACATACTCACCGCCATCAACTGTCTGTGGCTAACTCAATTAGCCCACAACTTCGCTCTTCTGTAATTTGTCCAAAAACATTTTTTTATCTGAGCAGCAAATTTTGCTCTAAAGCAGGGGTCTTCAAACTACGGCCCTCCAGGTGTTCAGGAACTACAATTCCCATCATGCCTAGTCATGTCTGTGAATGTCATGCCGTGTACACACGACCATTTTTCTCGTTGGGAAAAATTAAATTTTTTCTCTTTGACAAGAAAAACGACCGTGTTTGGGCTTTTGGTCATTTTTCCCGACGAGAAAAACGTCATTAATCACGACGAGAAAATTTTTCTCGTCGTGATTCACGGCATTTTTTTCCGCGGCAGTTTTCCCATAGGGAAACACTGCCAGGGAGCCTACACATGGTCGTTTTTCTCGACCAAGAGAAATAATGACAGGAAAAATGGTCGTGTGTAGGGAAACAGGCCGTTCCTCATTTTTCCCGTTGATTTTCTCGACAATGTTTTCACCGTCGAGAAAATCGATCGTGTGTACGCGGCATTAGAGTTCTACAATGCCTCATGGGATTTGTAGTTCCGCAACAGCTGGAGGGCCGTAGTTTGAGGATCGCTGCTCTAAAGCCTCGTACCCACGATCAGTTTTCCTGACAAGAAAAGTGCGATGTGAGCTTTTTGTCAGGAATTTGGACCGTGTGTATGCTCCATCACACCTTTTCTGTCAGTTTTCCTGCCAAGAAAAGATTGAGAGCGGGATCTCAATTTTCGTGACAGGAAAAATTCCTATCGGGAATCGCGCTTGTGACAGGGGTCACTTGGGGCACAGGGGGAATGAGAACCCCACCATGATCTGTGATAATCATATTCAATGCTGTATATACATGGTATATATTGGGTTTATATTGGGTGTGGGCTGTTGTGTCCTAATTGCTGTGATGAGGTGGGGGGTGATTACATTCTACTGTCTAGTGTGGCTTGTGGTAATTAAGTCTGTAATTATAGGTATTGTACTCTAGCAGACAGACTGGCTTGGGAATACAAAGGGTCATGCATAATCCTTTAAACTGAAAAGGGATTAGCTAACAAACTCACCTATTGTCTCTTAAGAGATGTCAAAATAATGTGCATAGTAGGAGAAATTATGGCTAGCCTAAATGTCCTGTGTCCGAATCATCAGCTGTAGCTAATTAGCTCATGTAAATTGGGTCTGGTCAAAGGTGTATTATGAGAGGAAAATCAGAAGCTTCTCTCTGTGTGTATAAAAGTTGTAGTGTTTTGCAATAAAGAGTCAGTCTAGTTGGAAACATACAGAGCGTTCGTCTCGTATGTTTGGAAGGATTAATCCTATGGGAAGCGGTCGCCTGACTGTGGAGGATCGGCAGTGGATGTGTGTCCAGAGAGGGAATATCCTAAACGTCGTTAACCCCTTTCATACTTGGGGTGCCGTTACAGCGCTCATCTGTATGCAATTACAACGCAAAAAAAACAAACACGCATGCTCAGAATCAAGCAGAAGAGCCAAACTGCCTATTGAACTTCATTTTTCTCGGCTCGTCGTACGTGTTGTACGTCACCGCGTTCTTGACGCTCAGAATTTCAGACAAGATTTGTGTGAACGTGTGTATGCAACACAAGTTTGATCCGTTTTCCTGCTAAAAAAAAAAAAACACGGTTTTCCTGTCGCAAAAACTGATCGTGTGCACGAGGCATAACTGTCACATATGTAATATCACCTATATAGAATTTTATGTAATAACATATACAGTAGTAGCTTCTGGCTCTACTGTAATCCAAATATTACAAGTAGATGTTGCACATCTTTTGAACTTCAGGGAGCACAGGTAGATAGAAGGGTCAAATAAATCATGTATGGATTGTCCCTTCATAGGAAATGCTTGTTAGTGGATATACAGGTGACAGCTCAGCAAAGGCCAATAGATGCTTCTTTCCTCCAGGCACTATCATGTTCTAGATGAGAAAAGGGAAGCCTTGTCCTGATCACGACTCAGGTAGTGCCTTGTGATGCAAAGGAGCAGAATAAGGATTTACCAGTGCCCTGTAATCATTGCAGCTCTAGAATTAGAATTCTTCCTGCAGTTTAAGAAGTCGGATGACAGACGTTAGCATGACTTGAAGCATATGGTTACAGCCAAAGATAGAAACAGTTCTCCCACTCTTTTCTGTGAAAAGAACTGTGCTTAGCAGAGTTTATTAATAAGGACTGAACAGCAGTCTCCAATGCTTGTTGCATTTGCATCTGCAGAGTGTGGATAATGCGGTCAGTGGAGCCCTCTGCTTATGGAAAGCTCTCAAGCATTACATTTAATGTAAACAGTCATAATGCTCTGCTAGTTGGTTGGTATAAACTGATCTGAATTTTAGAATATGGATGTTTCTTTGCTCAGCTCACAATTTCTTACTGTCTTGGTAATGTGCTTGCACTCATTGTTTCTGGTAATAACACAAATAGAACTAAATATGCTGCTGGAAGACTAAACACTGTATTAAATGGAGACTTGTCACGCTTTCAGCTACTGGGTTGTTATTGAAAAATGAAAACATTAATTCTGTTTAGATATTTTTTGTAGGTTTTACATTTTCCCTGTGCTACAGTATCTTAAAGTGGAAGTAAACCCTCCTATCATTTTCAGGCAAGGAAGCTGCCATCTTGGCCCCTGTTTAATCTTCAACTGCCATGATGTTGCACATGTGATCAGTTATGAAACCAGCCATTGGATGGTTTGACAGTTTGGTTGAGAGTACAACCAATGTGACAGTTGGCATTCCCGGCATGCCGGGAATGTAACTGCTTTTTGAAACTGTTAAAGTGGAAGTAAACCCTCCTATCATTTTCAGGCAAGGAAGCTGCAATCTTGGCCTCTGTTTAATCTTCAACTGCCATGTTGCTGCACATGTGATCAGTTATGACACCAGATGGTTTGACAGTTTGGTTGAGAGCACAACCAATGTGACAGTTGGCATTCCGGGCATGCCGGGAATTGAACTGCTTTTTGAAACTGTTAAATCGATGGGTTTACTTCCGCTTTAATGTTTTCTGATACTATTCTGTAAAGATTTCTGGGTGCTCCCTTTAGTGGGTACCTACTGTATATGTCAGTGCAATCAGTAGACATGTTCATTATTTTTCATCCGAATGCATTTTCGTCCGAATTTCAGGTATCAGGTTTAACAAACGATAACGAAAGCGCAGAATCCGAAAGCCGAAAGATCTGACATAAACAAATGCTTTATTTTCGTTTTCGTTGCGACAACAGTTCGATATAGATAGGAGATTCGACATGACGCTGACAATAACAATCTGTGTCTATCGAACCTGCGGTTGAATGTGCCTACCCTAACTCTATTAGTCCAATATTATTCTACATAGAGAGAAAAGATTTGACACAGAGAGAAAAGATTCGACATAGAGAGAAAAGATTCAACATAGAGAGAAAAGATTCGAGATTATAGAGACATGAAGATTCAACTAAGTAGCTAAAAACATACGATCGCAGCGAGCAGACATTTATGGTGAAATGCTCTGCCCAAGAATTCTAATGTTGGTTAATTAGTAATAATAATTAATAAATATAATTATTACTAGTCATACAACATTAGAATTCTACTATAGCTTGTAGGCGGAACATTCGACTGGAAATGTACGATTGCGGCGTCGTACAGTTTCGCTGCTCCGTCGAATCTTCTTACAACATTCGACAGACACCATAAGCCTTCAATGACAGATTCGACCTTAATTCATTTGGATTTTCGGACGAATGCATTTTTAAAAGAAAAACAAAATAAATAAAAGCGAATTTCGGGAGTAACTAAATAAATGTATTTTTCGGAAGAAAGCGAAATTCCGAAACGAAATATTTCAGTGTGCACATGTCTAGCAATCAGTATCCTTGGTTAATCACTACTGTAAGACAAATAGGCTGAGTTAATAAAGAATAAGTAGAAATGGCAGGTTTCCAGAGTAAATGTTGTCTTTTGAGCCCGTCCATTAGAGGCGCACAAGCGCTGCCCCCCATCCATGCATCCAGCCCCCAGAGGCTCTCATAGGCTTCAAAAAAGGGTGGGCTAGGGGGGTAAACACTGCATTCTAAACACCCAGTTGTGTGACATTAGCAAATGAATATTCGCTATTGCCACACTGATCCACCTCCCGACCAATCAGGAAGCGGGTCTTGAGACCCATCACCCGATTGGCTGAAAAGACAGGCGGCCCTATTAAACGCCTAGGAGGAGGAGGGAGGAGACGCACACGGTAGCCACCGTGATGCAGAAGAGGAGGAGAGGACACAGGAGCCTCTGCCCGCCGCAACCTATATGGGGTAAGAAGGGCCGTCTTTAAGGCAGGCCAAAAGGGGCAGCTGCCCTGGGCCCTGTCATTGTTGTGGGGCCCAAAGCAGCTGCCTAATACTTGCCAACTATCCCAGTTTAAATTCCCTTGTCCCTTGAAGTTTTAGTCCTGTGCTGTGTCCTGATATCTCAGTGTGAAGTGCTGCTACTAATGCTGCCCAGCTCTGCCCTATTGTTGTGTAAAGATGACTCACCTGCAGACCCTGTGTTTACATGTACATAACTGTCATTCATATGTAAATAGCAGCGGCATTCATATGTAAATAGCTGAGGCCGGCAGCATTCATATGTATATCATGCTCCTCTTCAGTGAAGAGATGATGTGCTGTAACCTCTAGCAACCAATCAGTGAGCAGTATTACTGTACAGTAATCTCTAGCAACCAGTCAACAAGAAGAAATCATGAGCTGTAACCTCTAGCAACCAGTCAGTAAGTGGTAATGATATGCTGTAACCTCTGGCTAACAATCGCAATCACTGCCTGATCTGATTCAGTAAACTAATTTTAAGTTTAGCTGATATTTATTGTATGTCCCAGAGCAGGGGGAGAGCACAATTGCATGGGGGAGGCCCTAAGAAATTTTTTGCCCAGGGTCCAGTCAACATTAAAGACGGCTCTGGGGGTAAGTACCGGGTGCTGGATGAAGGGGGGTGCGGCCAGCCAACAGGGGGGTGACTCGACCGCCGGCCGACATATGTAGAGCAGGCAGGGGGGTTCCGCCGGCCAACCAGGGGGTGGCTGTGGTTGTTTGCCACCCCCCCCCCCCACAAAAAATCACCAGCCGCCACTGTCTTTATGTATGTGGATGATGGCACTGTAGTTATTTTCATTTAAAAATTTACTGTCTCATTCATTTTCACCCCAATATGATGTTCCCCCCTCTCCACCCCTAATCCCCCCCACTATGCAAATTGGGCTTCTTCTTTTTTTAATAATGAACCTTTGTTTGTGTTTAACCCCTCATTAACCCTTAGGTTGCCCTAATTAGTTCTAATTAAATTGGTTCTAAAGGCAGAAAGTTTTTTATCTTAATGCATTCTTTGCATTAGGATAAAAAACCTTCTATGTACAGCAGCCCCCCTAACACTTAACTGAGCCCCATCTCGATCCAACGATGTTGCACGAGAGATTCAGCTGGCCGGGTCTCTCCCTCCTGAGAGACACAAAGCGTGCGCCATTGGCTCCTACTGCTGTCATTCAAAGTCAGTGGGCCAATGAGGAGGGAGAGGGGCAGGGCCGAGCCGCAGCTCTGTGTCTGAATGGACACACAGAGCATTGGCTCAGCTCAGCTCAGATGCCCCCTTAGCAAGCTGCCTGCTGTGGGGGGAGAAGGGAGGAGGGAGGGGCCAGGAGCACCAGCGAGGGACCCGAGAAGAGGAGGATCGGGGCTGCTCTGTGTAAAACCACTGCACACGAAGGTAAGTACAACATGTTTGTTATTTTAAAACAAAAAAAAAAACCAAGACTTTAGTATCACTTTAAAGTGGTAGTAAACGTGCAGTTTTTTTTTTTTCAAACCTGTAAGGCAAAAGGCATAATGAGCTAGTATGCACAGCATACTAGCTCATTATTAAATACTTACCTTAGAACGAGGCGTCACAGGTGATCTCGGTCCACGCCGAGGGAGCGGACATTTTCCCTCTGCGTGTCTTCCGGGTATCGCGGCTCCGGCGCAGTGAGTGGCCGGAGCCACGATGTCGTCACTCCCGCGCATGTGCACGAGAATCTTCTTTCCGGCAAGGTCCGGCGTCTGCCGAACTTTCAGCCGAGAAACTCAGAGCACATGCACCGCTGAAGTCACATGCAAGGGGATTATCTCCTAAACCGTATAGGTTTAGGAGATATTATTTTTACCTACAGGTAAGCCTTATTATAGGCTTACCTGTAGGTAAAAGTTAGAAAAATGGGTATACAACCGCTTTAAGTCCTTCTTCCCCTTCTCCACTTAGCTATAATTGTTTTGCTTATTTTTACTGCTTTTTGTTTATTTCTATTTTTATGAACAGTAATATTTAAACTTCAATTTATTTGTATTTGTTTTGTTCATTATTTTTAGTGTTGCATTATAAAGGTGCGACAGTAGAAAAAAAAAAACGATTTAATTTATAAATATCTTGCATCTTTTGTACCAGGATCATATTTTAATGTAATTCTTAAAAGAACAAATTATAGAACAAAACTTCTATGTATTTACAGTAACTTTTTTTTCTTTTATCAAACTAACTCTGTTAAAAGTAGAAAAGGTGTTTTTATTATTATTCTTATTTTTTTGGATTGCATATACAGTATATACTCGAGTATAAGCCGACCCGAATATAAGCCGAGGCACCTAATTTTACCACAAAAAACTGGGAAAACGTATTGACTCGAGTATAAGCCTAGGGTGTTCATCTGCATGCCTCATTGTGCCTTACTTTGCCTCACTGTGTCCATGTGCATGCCTCACTGTGTCCATGTCTCACTGTGCCTCACTGTGTCCATGCCTCACTGTGCCTCACTGTGTCCATGCCTCACTGTCACTGTGCCCATGCCTCACTGTGTCCATGCCTCACTGTGCCCAATCTCCCTACCTGATCTCCTGCGCTGTGTGACTAGACTGACGTTTAACATGGGAGTCTATGGAAGGGGTCCAGGGGACCTAGGGCCGGCCGGTACCGGGTTCCCAAAATCACCGGAGAAATTACCGTTTAACATGGGAGTCTATGGAAGGGGTCCAGGGGACCTAGGGCCGGCCGGTACCGGGTCCCCAAAATCACCGGAGAAATTACAGTTTAACATGGGAGTCTATGGAAGGGGTACCCGGCTTTGAAAAATCGGTGCTCCCTGGCCGTAGGTCCTCCGGACAACAAACTTTGCACACTTGTAGAGGAAGAGTTGGGCTACATGTGTGCCAAGTATGGGCCGGGATCAGGCGCACAAAGTTGAAGATGGACACAGACTCGAGTATAAGCTGAGGGGGGCATTTTCAGCACAAAATAATGTGCTGAAAACTCAGCTTATACTCGAGTATATACGGTAAAATAAAATAATTTTGAAAGACAATTTTGCATGAGAAAGCCTTGCTTGTCCTAAAAAGAACAATATGGGGGGGGGATTAACTAAACCTGGAGTGTACAAAATACTGTATGGCTCAGCTGTGCATGGTAGCCAATCGGCTTCCAGGTTTAAGCCCAGGTTCACACTGAGCTGTGGGAATGAAGCCGCGTGAGTTCAGCTGAACTCGCAAGATTTTACTCCTGCATGTCAGTCCCAATTCCGGCGGCGATTTCACAGACATCTGTGCAGGTTTCTGCACAGATGTCAATGGAAATCGTACCCCGAAATGCAGCATCGCAACGATTAGGACGGAGCTATTGCCGACAATTGCCGCTGAGTTGACATGTCAAATTGTGTGTCAAAACGCATCAATGAGAACCAGTGCTTATTGTCGCAGCTTAATTGAACAATCTGAAGTTAGAAGCTGATTGGCTACCATGCACAGCTGAACCAGATTCTGAGTGCTCCAGTTTTAATAAATATCCCCCTAAATGTATTACTTTTTTATTTTCATTAATGGCAGAGTTATTGCAGAATACACATACCCATTGCAGAAATATAAAAATTGCTCTGGACTTGATGGGGTGTACATGTGTAAGAGCTGAAGTGGTTAAGCACATGTGCATATGCCTGCTAGAGGTAAAATAAGATATATTTTTCAAAAGTGTAAATGCTAGTATTATTATTATTATTATTAATAATAATAATATCATCAGGGCTTAGAAAACCTGTGTGCAAAGCTCCTGCTTTGTCAGCCTTCTGATTTCGATTTTATTCTCCTCTAATCATGTTTGCAGCTAAATCTTTACCCCAGTCAGGCACTTCTCAGCTTTTCCTAATGATGCTTGAAGGAGAGTGACTGGTGTTAGTGTACACCTCTGCTTTTAGATCTGTTATAGGAAGTCGAAAGGTGCTGAACTGGGGTGAAAATCATATCCTGGGCATGATCAGCAAAAACGTAATGTACAAAAAAAGTGCCAACAATTTCTGAAATACTGTAGAAATTAGGTCTTTTCAACCTATGAATTATTTTATTAACTCAACAACTAACATTTTATGAACATTAATCATTAAATAATATGGGAGGTTTGCTTATTAAATTAAACAATTTGGAGGTAATTATATTTATTGCATAACTAATAAAAAAAAGTCATACAAATTCTACTATTAAACAAAGTTGTAAAATCATATTATATATTGTGGATAAAGAAATGTATGGATTAGATAAATCCAATGCAAAATGTAAATAGATATACAGTATATGTGTGAATTTGCCCCTTAGCAGCTCTCGTCATAGACTCAAGAATATTTCAGTACGTATCATTTGCAGTTTTACTATCCGTCTCCAAGTGAGGATGCTGCTTGTGGAATCTCTATAATGACATGTCAGTGTGGATGTGTTAACTATTCCATCTGTCTTCACAGGGTGGTGTATGGACTGGAATGTACTGCTCTGCAGAAAATATAGTTAGGCTTATTCCATGTTATTCCATTTAATGATAGGAAGATGATTCCACTGCATGTAATATTGTATACAAAATCTGAAACAGTTTAATTGAATGGTAGAGATCACACTCACATGTACACACACAGACACTCACGTGTATACACACACACAGACATATGTACACACGCATGAACACACGTACACACACGCACATGTAGACACACACACACGTGCACACACATACATACACACATGTACACACACACATACATACACACACACACACGTACTCACATACCACATACGCACACACATGTACGCACATACACACACACATGTACACACATACATACACACACAGACACATGTATAAAGCCCCTTTAAAACATTCTAGTACAGTGCCTTTCCTCATTCAGCCGGGTACTGCATTGTAGGGGAAGCAGAAAGCACAGCACACTCCCCTTCTCTTTACTTTCACTTTGCTGAGGCTGACGGAGCTCCATCTTAGTAACGATGTACAGTTCGGCAGGGGATTGGGAGATCAGGCTCATCTGACAGCCCTTCTCTCCCATGATCCCGTGGCACACCTGAGAACCTCTGGCGGCACACCAGTGTGCCGCGGAACACTGGTTGAGAAAGGCTGCTTTAGATTGTCTAAAAGACCCCTGATGTCTCCATAATAAGTACTTGTCACCTGCCAAATTCTATCACATGTGGGGCTAGTTAACCACTTAACGACCGCTCACTGTATATATACGTCGGCACAATGGCACCGACAGGCACAATCACGTAGAGCATACGTGATTGCCTTTGTACAGTTGGGGGGTCCAATCGGACCCCCCTTCTGTACAGTGAGCGGTCGGAATTCGTCTGGGAGCGATCCGACATGAGGGGATGGCCGTTCGATTCCGGCCACCCCCCCCGCGATCGCTCCCGGCGAATGGAAATGCCCCCTCTGTCTGTGTAATGTACACACAGGCAGAGGAAGCAGGAGGAAGTGATGTCATCTCTTGTGCGGCACTCACATATACCGAGCGCCGTACAAGAGAAGACATCAAGGTTAGTGCACAAACACTACACTAACACCAGCACACATAGGCACATAAATCGCCCCCCCAGGCCCCCCCAGATCACCCCCCAGCCCCCAGTCACAGTGTCACTGATTGCAGT
This sequence comes from Rana muscosa, assembly GCA_029206835.1. Lineage (NCBI taxonomy): Eukaryota > Metazoa > Chordata > Amphibia > Anura > Ranidae > Rana > Rana muscosa. The sequence goes on along the minus strand of CM055116.1, from coordinate 629,206,061 downwards.
GACCATTTATTTACTGATCACTGCAATCAGTGACATTTGTGACTGTAAAAGTGTCACTACAGTTTAGTTTTAGGTCCAGTGTAGCCCCCTAACCCCCCCTAATAAAGGTTTAACCCCTTGATCACCCCCCAGATAACCCTTTCACCCCCTAGCACCGCCGTCGCTAAGCGATAATTTTTCTGATCGCTGTCTTAGCGTCGGTGATGCAGATCGGTAGCCAGTAATTTTTTTTAGGTTCGCCGCAGGTTTTTATAGCGTCAGGTACCCCCATAAATGATCTAATAAAGGTTTAACCCCCTTGATCGCCCCCAGGTAACCCTTTCACCCCCTATCACCACTGTCGCTAAGTGATCATTTTTCTGATCGCTGTCTTAGCGTCGGTGATGCAGATCGGTAGCCAGTATTTTTTTTTAGGTTTGCCGCAGGTTTTTATAGCGTCAGGTACCCCCATAAATTATCTAATAAAGGTTTAACCCCCTTGATCGCCCCCCAGGTAACCCTTTCACCCCCTATCACCACTGTCGCTAAGCGATCATTTTTCTGATCGCTGTCTTAGCGTCGGTGATGCAGATCGGTAGCCAGTAACTTTTTTTAGGTTCGCCGCATGTTTTTATAGCGTCAGGTACCCCCATAAATTATCTAATAAAGGTTTAACCCCCTTGAACGCCCCCCAGGTAACCCTTTCACCCCCTATCACCACTGTCGCTAAGCGATCATTTTTCTGATCGCTGTCTTAGCGTCGGTGATGCAGATCGGTAGCCAGTAATTTGTTTTAGGTTCGCCGCAGGTTTTTATAGCGTCAGGTACCCCCATATATTATCTAATAAAGGTTTTAACCCCCTAATTGCCCCTAGTTAACCCTTTCACCAGTGATCATCATATAAGTGTTACGGGTGACGCTGGTTAGTTAGTTTGCTTTTTATAGTGTCAGGGCACCCGCCGTATATAACCCAATGAAGGTTTAACCCCCTGATCGCCCAGCGGGTGATATCAATTAGGTTTTAGCGTCAGAGAGGGTCTGCGTCACACCCCAGGCAGCGTCAGGTTAGTGCCAGTAACGCTAACACCCACGCGTGAAGCATACACCTCCCTTAGTGGTATAGTATCTGAACAGATCAATATCTAATCAGATCTATACTAGCGTCCCCAGCAGTTTAGGGTTCCCAAAAACGCAGTGTTAGCGGGATCAGCCCAGATACCTGCTAGCACCTGCGTTTTGCCCCTCCGTCCAGCCCAGGCCACCCAAGTGCAGTATCGATCGATCACTGTCACTTACAAAACACAACACACATAACTGCAGCGTTCGCAGAGACAGGCCTGATCCCTGCGACTGCAGTGCTGTAGGAGGTGATTTCACCACCACAGTTAAAAAAAAAAAAAAGCAAATATGCCGAAGCATTGGGGCAGCAGGGGCGGAGGAGTGATTTTGCTCCTAATGCCGCGTACATACGGTCGAAATTCCGACGGAGGCTTGCCCGTGGAAAAGTCCGACCATGTGTGTGCGGCATAACTTTTTTTGCGGGAGGATGCCCCCATGCTTCGGCATATATAAATGGTGCATGTATGCCCATCATTAGAAGTGGGTGGATGAAGGGCGGTATTCTAATGGTGGGCATACCCACCGATCAATCTCTTTTTTCATTCAGCCAACTGGCTGCATGAAAAAAAAAGATTACAATACATGTCCAACAAGGACCAGCAACATACTGGTATGTTGCTGGACTTTGAATGGTTATACCAGATTGATGCCTGCGGGTTTAGGTATCATCTTGGTATCATTCTTTTCAGCCAGCGGCCGGTTTTCATGTAAAAGCAATCCTAGTGGCTAAGTAGCCTCTGGACTGCTTTTACAAGCAGTGGGAGGGAATGTCCCCCCTCCGGATATAAAAAGCGCCATTGGGAAATTGGGAAAGCATTTTATCACACCGATCTTGGTGTGGTCAGATGCTTTGAGGGCAGAGGAAAGATCTAGGGTCTAGACCCCAGTTTTTTCAAAAAAAGAGTACCTGTCACTACCTATTGCTATCATAGGGGATATTTACATTCCCTGAGATAACAATAAAAATGATAAAAAAAATAAATATGGAAGGAACAATTTAAAAATAAAATAAAAAAGCAAAATTAATAATAAAAAAAAAAAAAGCACCCCTGTCCTGCCCTGCTCTTGCCCAATGGCGAACGCAAGCGTCGGTCTGGCGTCATATGTAAACAGCAATTGCACCATGCATGTGAGGTATCACCGCGAAGGTCAGATCGAGGGCAGTAATTTTAGCAGTAGGCCTCCTCTGTAAATCTAACGGGGTAACCTGTAAAGGCTTTTAAAGGCTTTTAAAAATGTATGTAGTTTGTCGCCAATGCGCATTTGTGCGAAATTTTAAAGCATGTCGTGTTTGGTATCTATGTACTCGGCCTAAGATCATCTTTTTTATTTCATCAAACATTTGGGCAATATAGTGTGTTTTAGTGCATTAAAATTAAAAAAAGTGTATTTTTTCCCCAAAAAATGCGTTTGAAAAATCGCTGCGCAAATACTGTGTAGAAAAAAAAATGCAACACCCACCATTATATTCTGCAGGGCCTTTGCTTTAAAAATATATATAATGTTTGGGGGTTCAACATAATTTTCTTGCAAAAAAAAATATGTTTTCATGTAAACAAAAAGTGTCAAAAAGGGCTTTGTCTTCAAGTGGTTAGAAGAGTGGATGTAAGCTTCCTAATGTTGTGTATAAAATGCCAGAACAGTTCAAAACCCCCCCAAATGACCCCATTTTGGAAAGTAGACACCCCAAGCTATATACTGAGAGGCATGTCGAGTCCATGGAATATTTTATATGTTGACACAAGTTGCGGAAAAAAGAAATTTTTTTTTTTTTTTTTGCACAAAGTTGTCACTAAATGATATATTGCTCAAACATGCCAAGGGCATATGTGGAATTACACCCCAAAATACATTCTGTTGCTTCTCCTGAGTACGGGGATACCACATGTGTGAGACTTTTTGGGAGCCTAGCCGCGTACGGGACCCCAAAAACCAATCACCGCCTTCAGGCTTTCTAAGGGTGTAAATTTTTGATTTCACTTCTCACTGCCTATCACAGTTTCGGAGGCCATGGAATGCCCAGATGGCACAAAACCCCCCCAAATGACCCCATTTTGGAAAGTAGACACCCCAAGCTATTTGCTGAGAGGTATTGTGAGTATTTTGCAGATCTCGCTTTTTGTCACAAAGTTTTGAAAATTGAAAAGAAAAAAGAATTTTCTTTCTTCATTTTCAAAAACAAATGAGAGCTGTAAAATACTCACCATGCCTCTCAGCAAACAGCTTGGGGTGTCTACTTTCCAAAATGGGGTCATTTGGGGGGGTTTTGTGCTATTTTGGCATTTTATGGCCTTCGAAACCGTGATAGGTAGTGAGGAGTGAAATCAAAAACTTGTGCCTAGAAATCCTGAAGGCGGTGCTTGGTTTTCGGGGTCCCGTACGTGGCTAGGCTCCTGAAAAGTCCCACACATGTGGTATCCCCGTACTCAGGAGAAGCAGCAAAATGTATTTTGGGGTGCAATTCCACATATAACCATGGCATGTGTGAGCAATATATCATTTAGTGACAACTTTTTGTATTTTTTTTTTGTCATTATTCAATCACTTGGGACAAAAAAAAAAAATTCAATGGGCTCAACATGCCTCTCAGCAATTTCCTTGGGGTGTCTACTTTCTAAAATGGGGTCATTTGGGGGGGTTTTGTGCTATTTTGGCATTTTATGGCCTTCAAAACTGTGATAGGTAGTGAGGAGTAAAATCAAAAATTTGCGCCCTTAGAAATCCTGAAGGCGGTGCTTGGTTTCCGGGGTCCCGTACGTGGCTAGGCTCCTAAAAAGTCTCACACATGTGGTATCCCCGTACTCAGGAGAAGCAGCAGAATGTATTTTGGGGTGCAATTCCACATATAACCATGGCATGTGTGAGCAATATATCATTTAGTGACAACTTTTTGTATTTTTTTTTTTTTGTCATTATTCAATCACTTGGGACAAAAAAAAAATATATAATGGGCTCAACATGCCTCTCAGCAATTTCCTTGGGGTGTCTACTTTCCAAAATGGGGTCATTTGGGGGGGGGGGTTTGTACTGCCCTGCCATTTTAGCACCTCAAGAAATTAGATAGGCAGTCAGAAATTTAAAGCTGTGTACATTCCAGAAAATGTACCCTAGTTTGTAAACGCTATAACTTTTGCGCAAACCAATAAATATACGCTTATTGACATTTTTTTTACTAAAGACATGTGGCTGAATACATTTTGGCCTAAATGTATGACTAAAATTGAGTTTATTCGATTTTTCTTATAACAAAAATTAGAAAATATCATTTTTTTTCAAAATTTTCGGTCTATTTCCGTTTATATCGCAAAAAATAAAAATCGCAGAGGCAATCAAATACCATTAAAAGAAAGCTCTATTTGTGGGAAGAAAAGGACGCAAATTTCGTTTGGGTACAACATTGCATGTCCGCACAATTTACAGTTAAAGCAGCGCAGTGCAAAATTCTGAAATCACCTTTGGTCCTTTAGCTACCAAATGGTCCGGGGCTTAAGTGGTTAAAGTGGTTATAAAATCAAAAAGTAAACATTTGTTTTACTGAAGCTTACCAATTCTTAGAAATGACAGCTGCATTTGGTTTCTTTTATTTTCACCTGGTGATCTGGCCAGTAAGTCTGTTATTTTTCAAAAGAACAAACTGTCCCGCAGATGTAGCAGTTACATGTTGAAACAAACCATTTAACACTGATTGGGGTGCTTACAATGATTAGCTTTTATGTATGTATGTAAAACACCAAAGGGAAAGAACTACAGTATATACCATACTTTGTGGACTCTTTTCTACAGACTAAATAATATACACTAGTTTGGGTTATTTTCACCAAAGAAATGTAGCAGAATATATTTTGGCCTAAATTTATGAATAAACATTATTTATTTGCAAAATTGTATAACAGAAATGAAGAACAACTCATTTTTTTTTCCACATTTTTGGCCATTTTTCGTTTATTTAGCAAAAAAATAAAAAAACACAGTGGTGAATAAATACCACCAAAGGAAATCTCTATTTGTGTGAAAAAAAATAGATACAAATTTCATTTGGGTACAGTGTAGCATGACTGTGCAATTGTCATTCAAAGTGTGATAGCACTGAAAATTGGCCTGTGCAGGAAAGGGGTGAAAGTGCCCTGTATTGAAGTGGTTAAATAAGTGGGAACGCTGATTATGGAAGAAAAAAGTGTATATGCTGCATGACCCAGAGGTTCTTTAGGTTGTAAGACAGATGGGGGTGGTAATTAGAGGCGTGACTGATTGTAAGTGGGGGGCTGGGATAAGATAAGTTTTAGCCACAGCTCTGAAAGTTGAAAATTGGCCTGGGCAGGAAGGGGGTCAAAGTATCTGGTACTGAAGTGGTTAACGATGATCGTTAGTACGAGACCCGGGGGTCTCACTGTGAGCTCTGTGCACCGCGCTCCTAGCACAAGGACAGATACACAGATATGCGGCCCACAAAAAAAAAGCCCAGTCCAGTGGGGCCCCATATTAGCGTACTGTTGGCGTCAAGAGAAAGAAGAAAGGACGTTTTACAATTTCTAATAAACACCATTATGCATTTTTACATTTGTGTCCCATTGTCAGCTGATAATGAAAAAAATAAATGAGCGGGGTATTTCTTGAAACAAATAACAAACAAAAACCTTATATGTCCTTAACCACTTAAGGACCAGCCACTGTATAGATACGTCGGCAGAATGGCACGGACAGGCATAATCACGTACCTGTACGTGGGCCTTTAAATGCCTGCCGTGTGGTCACGAGCGCGCCGGCGCGTTGGCGACCCTGCCGCCATCCCCGTGAGTCGGACCGTGGGTCCCGCGGACTCAATCGCCACGGGGATCCCCGCGATCGTCTCACGGAGGTATAGAGCGGGGAGATGCTTGTGTAAACAAGCATCTCCCCACTCTGACTAGTGACAATGACACGGATCTCGGCTCCCTGTACTCGGAGCAAAGATCGGTGTCATGTGACACAGAGCCCATCCCCCCTACAGTAAGAAACACTATGCAGGGAGCACTTAACCCCTACAGCGCCACCTAGTGGTTAACCCCTTCACTGCCAGTGTCATTTTGACAGTAATCGGTGCATTTTTATAGCCATAATGTCGCAGTCACGAAAAAAATCACTGATCGCCGCCATTACTAGTAAAAAAAAAAAAAACATAAAAATGCCATAAAACTATCCCCTATTTTGTAAACGCTATAACTTTTGTGCAAACCAATAAATAAACGCATATTGCGATTTTTTTTACCAAAAATATGTAGAAGAATACGTATCGGCCTAAACTGAGGAAAAAACATTTTTTTAATATATTTTTTGGGGATATTTATTATAGCAAAAAATATTGCATTTTTTTCAAAATTGTCGCTCTATTTTTGTTTATAGTGCAAAAAATAAAAACCGCAGAGGTGATCAAATACCACCAAAAGAACGCTCTATTTGTGGGAAAAAAAGGACATCAATTTTGTTTGGGAGCCACGTCGCATGACCGCGCAATTGTCAGTTAAAGCGACGCCGTGCAGAATCGCAAAAAGTGGCCTACTGTGTGGGGGAGCGCGAGCGCGAGGCCGACGTCGGGCAGTTAAAGGGGACGTACAGGTACGTGATTGTGCCTGTACGAGACATTCTGCCGACGTATATATACAGTGGCTGGTCCTTAAGTGGTTAAAAAACATTCTAAAAAGTATTTAGGTAGACAAATTAAACAGAGGTTTGTCCAGTTAAATAATGTATATCAACAATGCTAAATGTTTTCTGGGTATCTGGTCTTCAGTGACCCCTGGTCATGAAGGGGTTAAACATTAAATGACATCTGTTTTTTTTTTTTTTTTTGGATCCCATTTGATTCACACAGATTACATGTGCACAAAAACCCCAGGGGAAATTCTACAAGAAACCGTTGATTTATTGAGAGCTAATCAAAATCAGTTAAGATGATGTTAGGTAAAAATCTTCTTGTATGAAACGTGATTTGTTTAATCAGAACATAATTCTAGTGGGTCTTATTACTGAAAGTGTCTGAGGGAAGAATCGACTCAGTCTGTTGCATTCTGCTGTGTTCTTCTCTCAGACACTTTCATAAATAAGGCCAACTTTGCTGATCGCTCCCCTCCCCTGCCTTGCAATATCACATTTTGTTAAAACGGTAGGGTTTTTGATTGAAGAATAATTGGACTGATTTATCACAGGGTCTTAAGCTAATTCTCACTTTAATGTCTCCATTGCAATATGGGAGAACTAAATAAAGAATCTGATTGGTTGCTATGGGCACAGAGTTCTTGATTCAGACATCTGATAAATTCCAGCAATCATAGCGTAGCTTGGGCTAGCCATAAAATCGTCAGATATTAAATACGGATGTACTTGTGTATTGATGCTACACTGTTTTGAACAAAATGGCAGAAAAACAAACGAGCGTGTGTAATATTTGAAGGTACTTCTGGCCTTGGACACAGGCTTCTCATTTTGTTTAGGAGTTTTATAGCATTGTAATATAATTTGTCAGATAAATGGTGATCGCTTATTCCCTAGAAGCCAGTTACTTTGAAAAACATCTTACCTGCTACTGCCCCTTCAAGCACGTTATGGGTGGAATTTGTTCGCTTTGCCTCTAAGACAATATGTTTCTTATTTTCAACTCAAATCCAGGCTTGTGTGTTTTTTGTTATTTTTAACCAGAACTAATAAAGACAAGTTTAAGCAATTTTTTTTTTTTTTTCCTTTTCCTTCATTGACCCTTTGATATTCCAAGATTCATTTCTTCGAAACATGTGCTCCATTTGTTTGAAGACTGAACAAAAGATAAAAGCAAACGGCTTCTGATGTGGGGTTATAGAAAGGATGTGTGAATTACAAGAAATGTGAACCGGATAATCCATCCATTTTGTACCACACACATTGTTATGGCGCAAAAAGGTTCCCTTCTGTCATCAGTTGCCCTTGTTAGCAATTTCAACTAATAAATCAAATATTCGTTTTTGTTTTGTGTATTTAGTATGCACGCACCTACGTAGATTTCCCTTTCTGTCAGGATCTTTTACAGTGGGTCACACGCATAAGAGTTTGACATGAATATACTTTATACTTCACATTTTTAAGCAATTAAGTGGCATTCAATGAGAAACCACATGACCCAACCCATTTTTTTTTTCTTTATGTCCTCTAAATGCTGACTGGAGTGGATAACAGGGAAACACCGGAACATCAGAGGACTGGACAAAATTTGTTGCCAATTATGCATTTTTCATACTTTCATACATGAAAATTTTTAGATACATTGGTGTCTGTGTTCTCAAATCTCAATCATAGCTAGTAAAAATCCAGCTGTCATTTTTCTAGGCCAGATGAGGAAATGAAAGTTACATAGTTATTTAGGTAGAAAAAAGACACAAGTTAATCTAGTTCAACCAAAAAAAAAAAAAAAATACAATCCCATATACACAATCCTTCACCCACAGTTGATCCAGAGGAAGGCGAAAAAACCCTAGCAAAGCATGCTCCAATTTGCTACAGCAGGGGAAAAAATTCCTTCCTGATCCCCCGAGAGTCAATCGGATTTTCCCTGGTAAGCGTCTATATTCTATATGAAGTACTTCTATATTTTACTGTAGCACACCCCCGTAGGAGCTGCTGGTTTAAATTTGGGCCTTGCACGCTACCTCAGTATTCGTTTTCTAGGGGAAGAAATCTGTAAGAACTCCAATGTCCACACAAGATGTAAAACCTTATGCTGTTAGGTTTTATTTTCTTTGCTTAAAACTTGTGAAGAACAGTAGAAGGATGAAGGAGGAAAAGGGGTAGGTTCAGGTACATAGTACAGATCACTGGGGAAAAACTCCTCAACTACAAAGTCATTTACCACTCTTCCTTGAGTGGGTATTGCTCACCCAGATAGGCCCCTCTCACCTGGCCTAGCAGCCAGGATGATGCACGGACAATGATCGGGAACAGTCTCTGCCACAGACCGGTTGTGAACAAAATTGGATAGTCCGGGGTCCTCTGCCACAGGACTTAATGCCCGAACCTCCAGCCAAACAGTCAATGAGCCTTTAAGGCAACCCGGCAGACTGTAAGGTAACTTTAGCTACGGTGCATCCTCCAACAGAATCACCAGGCCTTCCTCAAGACACCAGCCTTCCGCTCGGTCTTCTCCAGGACAGGTCCTCCCCTGGTTTCCTCCATTGAGTGGCTTCCTTCCGCATGATGGACAGCACAGGATCACCTTCAAAATGTAGGCCCCAGTCAGCATAACGGGGCCAACTTGGTAGAGTTGCAGCCTCGGACCAACATGGTCCCGGGGCCGAAATCACGCAACACACTCCTCGCGCCAGGAGGGCCGCGAGGGGAAGAAGGACCCCAAAAGATGGCGTCTGCCCCCTAAGTATCCTTCCCCAGCATGCTCAGCGGGTAGACCACTCCCACTGAACTGTTCCTGGGGAAAGGTACCCAATGTACTTTGGCCTGTCAGTCTTTCACATTGGCCTGGGGTGGTAACGCCACCTACAGGCAAACAGTGGGAAGTCTTCCAACACAGCCATAGCTGGAACAGAGGCTGATTTAGCATAATTATTTACAGAGTCTGAGCTAACTACCAGCTCAGACACTCACTAAATTTAACATAGTGCCCAGTCATTGGGAGCAGGGCGCTACATTACTATTCCACTTTTCAAACTGTAAGCCATAGTGACATAAACATCTAATGTGGCTACACCTCAGATCAAAGTTCCCTGCCCTCGCTTTTTTCGAGGCAGTCAGTTATCCACTGTGGCAGATTTCAGAGGGCTCCTTACATGTTGGCTGCATGGGTCAGTTTCTCGAATCTGGGCTTTTGAAACTTCCCCTTTTTTCTGCTTCATACATCACCAATTAGTCAACCTTGCAGGACAGGTTTTAAACTTACTGGCAGTTTGATAACAGCTTCATGAATTGTAGAACTGAGGCCTTATACAAGAGGCTTCCTATATGTCAGAGACATCAAAATGGAATTATTTCTTCTGTATTATAAACAGAAAGAGTTTCCAGTTCACTAGTCAGTCAGCAAGAGGCAATGAGGTGGACATGTTCACCAAAAGCCAGGCTAGATTCACTCTATGCCAGGGATCTCCAACCTTTCTAAACAAAGGGCCAGTTTACTCTCCTTCATTGGCCAGTTGGAGTAGAAAATGTCCTGGCGTCAGTGGTAGTAAACAATACTCCATCATTGGTCTTAGTGGGAGTAATAGTATCCTGTTGTTGGTATCAGCGGAAGATCATTGGTATTAGAGGGGAGAATAGTGTGCCATCATTGGTGTTAGTGGGAGGAATAGTGCCTCATCATTGGTATTAGTGGGAGGAATAGTGCCCCATAATTGGTATTATTGGGAGGAATAGTGTCCCATCATTGGTATTTATTATTGGGAGGAATAGTGTCCCATCATTGGTATTAGTGGGAGAAATAATGCCCCGTAATTGGTATTAGTGGAAGGAATAGTGCCCCATAATTGGTATTAATGGGAGGAATAGTGTCCCATAATTGGTATTAATGGAAGGAATAGTGCCCCATAATTGGTATTAATGGGAGGAATAGTGCTTCATCATTGGTATTAGTGGGAGATATAATGCCCCATAATTGGTATTAGTGGACGGAATAGTGCCCTGTCATGATTGTCTGTGGGAGAAATTGTCCCCCATCACTGGTGTCTGTAAGAGGAATGTCAAGGGAAAAGTTGTGCCCCACAATCAGTGGGAAGAATTGTGTCAGTAGGTGGAATAGTTCCCCAAGAGACAGATAAAGGCAAGCTAAAGGCCACATCTGACCCTGGGCCGCAGTTAGGAGACCATGGCTGTATGTATTACAAAGCTTATGGAGAACGAAAAAACTGCGCCAGTTTTTTCGTTTTCCATTTATATAGGTGTTGTCACACTATTACTGCTGCCTAAAATACCTTTAGTATTTTTAACTACATTTCTCTGCTAGCACAGTTTTTTACTCTTTATTAGGGATGAGCTTCGTGTTCGAGTCGAACATACGTTCGACTCGAACATCGGCTGTTCGATCGTTCGACGAAGATCGAACGATTTGGGCCGTTCGCGCCAAATTCGAGTGACGCGAACGGCCCACAATGCACTACGCCATCGCAGTGTCATCCAGGCGCTGTGATTGGCCAAGCATGCACTGTGACCCCGCATGCTTGGCCAATCACAGCGCCGGCAGCGAGGAGAGCAATGATTGGCCACAGGCAGGATGCCTGTGGCCAATTATTGCTGAGGGGGTTTAGTACACGCCCCACACTATAAAAGGCCGCCAGCGCGGCGGCCTTGTGTAGTGTGTTCCGGAGCAGGGAAAGAGAAGCATAGGCAGGGACAGTGTCATTTTTTTTTCCTTTACTAATCCTGGATTCCTTGTGTTTAGGGACAAATAAGGATAGGTAGGGAGAGTGTCAGTGTGTTATTCTGTGCTAAACCTTGTTTGTAGGGACAGAGAGGTACAGTGAGGGAAAGTGTCAGTGTGCTATTCTGTGCTAATCCTTGTTTGTAGGGACAGAGAGGTACAGTGAGGGAAAGTGTCAGTGTGCTATTCTGTTCTAAACCAATCTTGCTGAACCATATTTTCAATCCTTGAGTTTAGGGACAGAGAGGTACAGTGAGGGAAAGTGTCAGTGTGCTATTCTGTGCTAAATCTTGTTTGTAGGGACAGAGTAGGACAGTGAGTGAAACTGACAGTGTGCTATTCTGTTCTAAACCAATCTTGCTGAACCATATTTGAAATCCTTGAGTTTAGGGACAGAGAGGTACAATGAGGGAAAGTGTCAGTGTGCTATTCTGTGCTAAATCTTGTTTGTAGGGACAGAGTAGGACAGTGAGGGAAAGTGTCAGTGTGCTATTCTGTTCTAAACCAATTTTGCTGAACCATATTTGAAATCCTTGAGTTTAGGGACAGAGAAGGACACTCGTGGAAACTATCAGTGTGCTATTCTGTGCTAAATCTTGTTTGTAGGGAGGGACAGAGTAGGACAGTGAGGGAAAGTGTCAGTGTGCTATTCTGTTCTAAACCAATTTTGCTGTTCCATATTTGAAATCCTTGAGTTTAGGGACAGAGAGGTACAGTGAGTGAAACTGACAGTGTGCTATTCTGTTCTAAACCAATTTTGCTGTTCCATATTTTCAATCCTTGAGTTTAGGGACAGAGAAGGACACTCGTGGAAACTATCAGTGTGCTATTCTGTGCTAAATCTTGTTTGTAGGGAGGGACAGAGTAGGACAGTGAGGGAAAGTGTCAGTGTGCTATTCTGTTCTAAACCAATTTTGCTGTTCCATATTTGAAATCCTTGAGTTTAGGGACAGAGAAGGACACTCGTGGAAACTATCAGTGTGCTATTCTGTGCTAAATCTTGTTTGTAGGGAGGGACAGAGTAGGACAGTGAGGGAAAGTGTCAGTGTGCTATTCTGTTCTAAACCAATTTTGCTGTTCCATATTTGAAATCCTTGAGTTTAGGGACAGAGAGGTACAGTGAGTGAAACTGACAGTGTGCTATTCTGTTCTAAACCAATTTTGCTGTTCCATATTTTCAATCCTTGAGTTTAGGGACAGAGAAGAACACTCGTGGAAACTATCAGTGTGCTATTCTGTGCTAAATCTTGTTTGTAGGGAGGGACAGAGTAGGACAGTGAGGGAAAGTGTCAGTGTGCTATTCTGTTCTAAACCAATTTTGCTGTTCCATATTTGAAATCCTTGAGTTTAGGGACAGAGAGGTACAGTGAGTGAAACTGACAGTGTGCTATTCTGTTCTAAACCAATTTTGCTGTTCCATATTTTCAATCATTGAGTTTAGGGACAGAGAAGGACACTCGTGGAAACTATCAGTGTGCTATTCTGTGCTAAATCTTGTTTGTAGGGAGGGACAGAGTAGGACAGTGAGGGAAAGTGTCAGTGTGCTATTCTGTTCTAAACCAATTTTGCTGAACCATATTTTCAATCCTTGAGTTTAGGGACAGAGAAGGACACTCGTGGAAACTATCAGTGTGCTATTCTGTGCTAAATCTTGTTTGTAGGGAGGGACAGAGTAGGACAGTGAGGGAAAGTGTCAGTGTGCTATTCTGTTCTAAACCAATTTTGCTGTTCCATATTTGAAATCCTTGAGTTTAGGGACAGAGAGGTACAGTGAGTGAAACTGACAGTGTGCTATTCTGTTCTAAACCAATTTTGCTGTTCCATATTTGAAATCCTTGAGTTTAGGGACAGAGAAGGACACTCGTGGAAACTATCAGTGTGCTATTCTGTGCTAAATCTTGTTTGTAGGGAGGGACAGAGTAGGACAGTGAGGGAAAGTGTCAGTGTGCTATTCTGTTCTAAACCAATTTTGCTGTTCCATATTTGAAATCCTTGAGTTTAGGGACAGAGAGGTACAGTGAGTGAAACTGACAGTGTGCTATTCTGTTCTAAACCAATTTTGCTGTTCCATATTTGAAATCCTTGAGTTTAGGGACAGAGAAGGACACTCGTGGAAACTATTAGTGTGCTATTCTGTGGTAAATCTTGTTTGTAGGGAGGGACAGAGTAGGACAGTGAGGGAAAGTGTCAGTGTGCTATTCTGTTCTAAACCAATTTTGCTGTTCCATATTTGAAATCCTTGAGTTTAGGGACAGGGAGGTACAGTGAGTGAAACTGACAGTGTGCTATTCTGTTCTAAACCAATTTTGCTGTTCCATATTTGAAATCCTTGAGTTTAGGGACAGAGAAGGACACTCGTGGAAACTATCAGTGTGCTATTCTGTGCTAAATCTTGTTTGTAGGGAGGGACAGAGTAGGACAGTGAGGGAAAGTGTCAGTGTGCTATTCTGTTCTAAACCAATTTTGCTGTTCCATATTTGAAATCCTTGAGTTTAGGGACAGAGAAGGACACTCGTGGAAACTATCAGTGTGCTATTCTGTGCTAAATCTTGTTTGTAGTGAGGGACAGAGTAGGACAGTGAGGGAAAGTGTCAGTGTGCTATTCTGTTCTAAACCAATTTTGCTGTTCCATATTTGAAATCCTTGAGTTTAGGGACAGAGAGGTACAGTGAGTGAAACTGACAGTGTGCTATTCTGTTCTAAACCAATTTTGCTGTTCCATATTTGAAATCCTTGAGTTTAGGGACAGAGAAGGACACTCGTGGAAACTATCAGTGTGCTATTCTGTGCTAAATCTTGTTTGTAGGGAGGGACAGAGTAGGACAGTGAGGGAAAGTGTCAGTGTGCTATTCTGTTCTAAACCAATTTTGTTGAACCATATTTTCAATCCTTGAGTTTAGGGACAGAGAAGGACACTCGTGGAAACTATCAGTGTGCTATTCTGTGCTAAATCTTGTTTGTAGGGAGGGACAGAGTAGGACAGTGAGGGAAAGTGTCAGTGCGCTATTCTGTTCTAAACCAATTTTGCTGTTCCATATTTTCAATCCTTGAGTTTAGGGACAGAGAAGGACACTCGTGGAAACTATCAGTGTGCTATTCTGTGCTAAATCTTGTTTGTAGGGAGGGACAGAGTAGGACAGTGAGGGAAAGTGTCAGTGTGCTATTCTGTTCTAAACCAATTTTGCTGTTCCATATTTGAAATCCTTGAGTTTAGGGACAGAGAAGGACACTCGTGGAAACTATCAGTGTGCTATTCTGTGCTAAATCTTGTTTGTAGGGAGGGACAGAGTAGGACAGTGAGGGAAAGTGTCAGTGTGCTATTCTGTTCTAAACCAATTTTGCTGTTCCATATTTGAAATCCTTGAGTTTAGGGACAGAGAGGTACAGTGAGTGAAACTGACAGTGTGCTATTCTGTTCTAAACCAATTTTGCTGTTCCATATTTGAAATCCTTGAGTTTAGGGACAGAGAGGTACAGTGAGTGAAACTGACAGTGTGCTATTCTGTTCTAAACCAATTTTGCTGTTCCATATTTGAAATCCTTGAGTTTAGGGACAGAGAAGGATAGGCAGGGGACAGTGTCAGTGTCATTGTTGCTAAGCCTCCTGCACAGTATACACCTGAAGGTAGCCCTTATTGCTCTTTTTCCCATCTCCCTGCAGGCCATCCATTAAAATTTCTGGAAGGCAAACAAGGAGAGGCAGACAATCAGGAGGCAAAAAAAGAGGGCAAGCAGGCTCTGTGTCTGGGGGCAACAGTGCTGGTCGTGGACGCGGTGCATTGTCATCAGCACATGGCCATGGGACACGCTTGTCCTTCTTTTCGGCAGCTGGACATGTTGAGCCACATCATGCCGAAGACTTGGTAGAGTGGATGACCAAGCCCACCTCATCCTCCTCATCCTCTCTCACCCAGGCTCAGGGTACTGGCAAAGCAGCTGCCAAAGCGTCCTCTTCTCTGGTATCATTATCTTCATTAGTCAATCTTTCCCTAGACCCACCATGTCCTCCTCCTGAGGAGTCCCCCGAACTGTTTGAGCACAGTGTTGGGTACATGCTCCAGGAGGATGCCCAGCGTTTCGAAGGATCTGATGATGATACCCAGATAGAGGAAGGCAGTAGCGTGAGAGCAGAGAGAGGGGATGCTCAAGAAGGACACCAATCTGGCAGTCATGCTCCAGCAGCTGCAGCATACTGCCAGATTGGCTCCAGTGATGAGGAGGGAGGGGATGATGAGGTCACCGACTCCACGTGGGTGCCTAATAGGAGAGAGGAGGAGGAGGAGGATGAGGAGGAGGCACATCTCCAACGAGGCAGGATGCCCTTGGGTGGCCAGCGTATGGGCAGCACACCGACGGAATCACACCGCAGAGCTCCGCCTGTGCAGGGCGCTGCCTCTGCCCGTCATTCAAAAAGTTCTTTGGTGTGGGCATTTTTTGAGGCGAGTGCATCAGATCGCACAGCTGCTGTTTGCAACATATGTCTCAAGCGTATATCGCGTGGCCAAAACATCAGCCGCTTGGGCACCACATGCTTGATCAGACATATGTTGACCTGCCATGCAGCTCGTTGGCAAGCCTACCTTAAAGACCCACACCAAAGAACAAAGCTGACCTTTTCTTGCACCGCATCAGCTGGGATCTCCAACCCCACTATACCTTCACTCCTCTCTGAAACCTGCTCTGAGAGGAATGAAGGTGTAGAATTAGGTGTGTCACAGCCAAGTACTTGCGGGCACTCTGCTAGCAGTACACCAACGTCCGATTCTAGCAGGCAAATTTCCCTGCCCCAGCTGCTGGACCGTCGAAAGAAGTTCACTCCCAGCCATCCACATGCCCAGCGGTTGAATGCTAGCTTGGCTAAATTGCTAGCGCTTCAACTGCTGCCTTTTCAGTTGGTAGACTCGGCCCCCTTCCGTGAGTTTGTGCAATGTGCGGTTCCTCAGTGGCAGGTTCCAAAACGCTACTTTTTCGCACGGAAGGCGATTCCGGCTCTCTACAGGCATGTGGAAGGCAATGTCTTGGCCTCGCTGGACAGGGCGGTCAGCGGTAAGGTGCATATTACCGCTGACTCATGGTCCAGCAGGCATGGACAGGGACGTTACCTTTCTTTCACGGCCCATTGGGTCACTCTTTTGGCAGCTGGGAAGGATGCAGGACAAGGTGCAGTAGTGTTGGAGGTTGTTCCACCGCCACGCCTCCAAAATGCTACTACTGGTTGTGACACACCTCTCTCCTCCACCCCCTCCTCTTCTTCTTCCTCCATGGCCTCTTCCTGTGGTTTGTCCTCGGAACCAGCGGTGCTCCGTAGGCGTTCAAGGGGCTACGCAAGTACGCAGGCAAAAAGATGCCATGCCGTGCTTGCGCTGGTGTGTTTGGGGGACAGGAGCCACACTGGGGCAGAGGTCCTGTCTGCTCTGCAGGGGCAGGCCGAGAGGTGGTTGACGCCACGCCAGCTTAAGCCAGGAATGGTGGTTTGCGACAATGGCACCAACCTCCTCTCCGCCCTCCGACAGGGACAACTGACCCATGTGCCCTGTATGGCTCACGTCCTTAACCTGGTGGTGCAGCGGTTCTTGGGCAGGTACCCGGGCTTACAGGATGTCCTGAGGCAGGCCAGGAAAGTCTGTGTGCATTTCCGCAGATCTTATAATGCCAGTGCTCGCCTGGCTGAGCTGCAAAAGGAGTTGAACCTGCCCAAGAACCGCCTTATATGTGACATGCCCACCAGGTGGAACTCAATGTTGGCCATGCTGCAGCGGCTGCACACGCAGCAGAGGGCCATCAATGAGTACCTGTGCGACTACGGCACCAGGACAGGGTCAGGGGAGCGCGGTTTTTTTTCACCACGCCAGTGGGGCATGATCAGGGATGCATGCACTGTCCTGGCACCATTCGAGGAGGCCACAAGGATGGTGAGCAGTGACAGTGCATGCATCAGTGACACTGTACCTCTTGTCCACCTGTTGGAGCACACGCTGCGTGGAATAATGGACAGGGCACTTGAGGCAGAACAGAGGCAGGAAGAGGAGGACTTCCTTGCCTCTCAAGGCCCCCTTTACCCAGACAGTGTTCCTTCTGTCCCACCCATCGCACAGGAAGAGGAGGAGGAGGAGGATTGTGTCAGCATGGAGGTGGAGGCTGGCACTCAGCATCATCAGCAGCAGTCTTTTGGGGATGATTTACAGTCCCAAGAAACCAGTGGACTTGTACGTGGCTGGGAGGAGGTGGCTGCGGATCATGTCGTCCTTAGTGACCCAGAGGACTCCGGACTGAATGCCTCAGCTAACCTACGCTGCATGGCCTCCCTGATCCTGCAAAGTCTGCGGAAGGATCCTCGTATTCTTCGGATCAAGGAGAGGGACCATTACTGGCTGGCCACTCTCCTTGATCCACGGTACAAGGGTAAGGTTGCGGACCTTATCTTACCGTCGCAGAGGGAGCAGAGGATGAGACAACTCCGGGAGGCCTTGCAGAAAGGTCTGTGCAATGCGTTCCCAGAGACTGGGAGGTTACAAACTCCTGGTCCTGGACAACGAGTTGCTGAGGCTTCGGGCAGTCAAAGAAGGAGCGGTGGGGAAGGTGGCCGTCTGACCGATGCGTTCAGACAATTCTTTAGTCCGCAGCCCCAAAGTATGATCGGTTCCAGCAACCATCGCCAGCGTCTGATATACATGGTCCAGGAATACCTAGGGGCAAGGTCAGACTTGGACACCTTCCCCACCGAAAATCCTCTGGCTTACTGGGTCTTGAGGATGGATCACTGGCCAGAGCTTGCACAGTATGCAATTGAGCTACTGGCCTGTCCTGCATCCAGCGTTCTTTCAGAACGCACATTCAGTGCTGCTGGAGGATTTGTCACGGATCACAGGGTGCGCCTGTCCACCGACTCGGTTGATCGACTGACTTTCATCAAGATGAACCAGTCTTGGATCACCACCAGCTACCACACACCTGATGCTGATATAACAGACTAATTGATTTTAAAATGTCACATCCCTTCAAGACTGATGCTGATGCTGAGTGCCTGTGCTGTTATGTTGACTGGCTATCCTCCTCCTCCTCCTCAATGATACGATTAAAGATGATAGCTTGGAAGATCATTTTGGTTTATGGGTGACGCCACCAGTGGCTAAGGCCCAATTTTTCAGCCCCTGTTTAACAGGGACGTGTAATTAAAATTTTTGATGCAATACTTTGCAACAGGCCTCATTGCTGTGCTCCAAGTACAGTATCTGTGAGGGGTTGCAGTGTTGTGCCACCAGTGCCTAAGGCCCAATTTTTCAGCCCCTGTTCAACAGGGGCATGCAATTATAATTATTGATCTAATAATTCACAGCAGGGCCCATTGCTGCGCCCACCAAGAGTAACTGTCAGGCCTTACAGTGTTGTGGCACCAGCACCACCATCATCACCACCACCACCACCAAAGGCCTAATTTTTCAGCCCCTGTTCAACAGGGGCATGCAATTATAATTATTGATCGAATAATTCACAGCAGGGCCCATTGCTGCGCCCACCAAGAGTAACTGTCAGGCCTACAAACAATCTCCTGCGCTTGGAAGTTTGGTCTCTTAGTGACACAACCAGAGTGTTCCGTAGGGAAGGAAATGACCAGGGATCTTGCTGCCCTCTTCAGAATAATTGGTATTCTTTAAGACTAAAAAGTAAAAGGAAAAAAAGAGGGCGCACCGACCTAGTGCATAACCAGTGGCTAGGTTTATTAAAAATATATAAAAAGATTACAAATACTCACAAAGCAAGTATGAAAATAGGCACGTATAACATTCCATCAATGGGAATTGCCTCCTGCTGGAACCAGACACCAGAGAGTCCAGATGACAGGTGTAACAGCTACGGCTGACACGTTGCGAAGGCGAACCCTCTTCCTCAGAGCCAAAAAGTGATAGTATCTGGACCCCTCTCTGGACTCTTAAAGCCATGTGTAAGTGGGTGTGAGTGGTCATCAATCTAGAGCTCCACCCACCACAGGTCACTCCTCCTCTCACCCAAAAGGCATGCCCATATGAAGTTAACCCCTCACTGCCCACACTGATGTACCCATCAATACATCAGATAGTATATGCATACACCATGTGATAATGTGTATATGTGCTTCAACTGGCGGAGGATGTATGGCATATATACATATATGGTGGGACTTACCCCTATCGCACAGGCCGTCAAGGACAGTCAATCAATGCTGCCACCCATCTGAATATCGCCACAGTTGCTTCCCGTGGTGCTGAGCTATGGTCCCACCACTCGATGGGACGTGCATTGGCCGAAGACCCGGAAGTGGCGGTGGATGTGCGTTCCACCCGCCACTTCCGGTAACTGAATGCGTCACGTCCGCCCTCAGATGGGCTGGACAGGCTTCAGAGGTTGTCCCGGATACGGAGGCGGGCTTCACACTCCGCATCCGGTATCAACAACCTCCCTATACAAACGCCAGTACCAGCCAGAAACAATGTCCCCGAGTAATAGATCCGCGCGCAGCACAACGTGCACCGCGCAGACCAAAAAAACCGGAAGACCTACATAGCCACCAACACAGCCTCCAATCCATATGGGGTCCTACAGCCACCATAGTAGCAGTAAGCCTCCGCCCCTCTATGGATAAGGAAGTCAGGGTGTGCACAAGGGGGCCAATATACATATCAAAAACGGGGGGGGGGACTGGGGAAGATGGAAGGGGGGGGGTCCCCAGGAGCCAATTGATGACCAACGCTAATTGGTGACACCCCACATCCTCCAACCCATGGCAACTCAAACCATAAGAGGGAACCAAAAATAATTGAAGAAGGACAATACTATTTTAGGTGACCTGTGAGGGCTGTCGCTCCAGCATGTGACCCCTCTCCTATACATAGACAGGGCAAATATACACCAAATTGATAGTGTATGCGCCCGTAGTTTCATAATTAGTACTTGCCCAAATACACATGGAATCCAGATGCCAGATACACTGGGTAAAAGGAACACACAGTTCCTTGATTGTTCCAGGAGAAGTCCAATCCCACACTTTGGTCCATACATATATCATAATATGGCACCAAATATTACAAACCAAAGCAATTTAAATAACATGTATGTGTTCGCATGCCACCCACTCGGGACACACACTCGCCCCACCGCTTCCCCATACCATTTGAGCCAGCGGCAGGCGCATATGTGCACCGAGTCAACCAACCC
The DNA here is from genome assembly GCA_029206835.1 of Rana muscosa. NCBI lineage: Eukaryota > Metazoa > Chordata > Amphibia > Anura > Ranidae > Rana > Rana muscosa. The sequence goes on along the minus strand of CM055116.1, from coordinate 629,185,407 downwards.
TCTGGGTACATATGCATGCGCCCACACACATGTACAAACTCTCGAACAGTGTACCCAATCTATGCAGGAGCATTAAAAACATCTAAAATAACCCACCCACAGTCTAAATCCAAAATTAATGAAAGACCATTACAATTAGTGGGATATAGCATAGAATCAAACAAAGAAAAGTCCTCGTCTTTTTTTGTGGATGGAGCTGCGGGGAAGCTGAAACCCGCAGCGTCGAAGAAAACAACATCAAAACTCCTATCCCCCCCAAATACCAGGGGACTAAAAAGCCAACGAGAAGAGGTAGGAGGGGAGGTAAGAAGTCGAAGAAGGGATCAGAAATAACTGAGGGATGCTCCACCATAAAAATCTATAACCTCTCAAAAAATGTGTTTACAGAAACAGAGTTAGATCTACTTAGAAAAGGTTTAAACTATGCCCCCGAAAGCCCCCCCAACCTCTTTGAGCTCTTTATCGATTTAAATAAATTCGTACGGAATTTAACCGTGAAACGTCATTATAGACTGAAAGAAATCAATAGAGGGACGAAAAAAGACGAAGAAGGAGAGGTACCATTACCGTCGTCCCTGTCTGATACATTGGAGAGAGAAATGCTTGAAATACTGGAGGAGCTATATATGGAAGGGGGACAAGAACTCCAAGGGGAGGCGTTTGTACCTGTCGAGGAGGTTGGAGCTATCATTAATACTTTGTTTAGACCAAAGTCTAGTTTCTATCCACATTGGAATAAAGGGAACTTTATCCCAACGTTCTATGAAATTGTTATGGATGAGTTTAGAAATCTCTGTGGGAAGAAAAAGATGGTTCGGGGTCATCAATTAGATCTAACAGGCCCTTTGAGCAGTCTAAAGAAAAACTCTGATGTGGTGATAAGAAAAGCCGACAAAGGCGGTGGGTTGGTGATTCAAGACAGAGAGCATTATTTAGAAGAAGCCTATAGACTGATTGGGGACACAAGTACCTATGAAAGACTCATGTGGGACCCTACGGCTATCTATAATGCTGAGCTTAAGAAGCTTTTGGATAAAGCCCTAGCGGATCAGATTCTGACCAAACACGAACACCAATTCCTGTATTCCAAATATCCTGTGGTTCCTCACTTTTACCATATACCGAAAGTTCATAAAGATTTGGAAAAGCCGCCCGGCAGGCCGATTATAGCAGGGATTGACAGCCTCACAAGCAATCTAGGTAGCTATATTGACCACTTTCTTCAGGACTTGGTAACGAGTTTACCATCCTACATCAAGGACTCAGGGCATGCTCTAGAAATTCTAGCCCCATATATATGGGAAAAAGGATATAGGTGGCTCTCGTTGGATGTGGCGTCACTATATACGTCCATCCAACATGAGTTTGGCCTTAGGGCAATCGAGTATTATATTGCGGATGCTCACCGGTTTAATCCCATGCAGGCACAGTTCCTCTACGAGTGTATTGAGTTTACACTCACTCACAACTATTTCACATTCTTAGGCAATTTCTATAGACAAGTGAGAGGCACGGCTATGGGTGCACGGTTTGCACCCAGCTATGCAAACCTTTTTATGGGGTATTGGGAGCACATGCATATTTGGGCCAACAATCCCTATGGAGGCAATCTTATCTTATACTCACGTTACATAGATGATATCCTTATTATTTGGAATGGAACAGATGAAGAATTGGATGGCTTCCTGAAACATTGTTCAAAAAACTCCTTTGGAATTTCCTTTACCCATATTATAGACGAGAAATCTCTAGTGTTTCTAGATTTGGAACTACAGGTAGACGATAAAGGCACAATTTATTCAAAGACGCATTTTAAACCGAGTGCAGGTAACTCTTACCTTCATGCTCGCAGCCATCACCACCCTAGGTGGATCAAAAATGTCCCTTTTGGACAGTTTTGTAGATTGCGGAGAACGTGCACCTTTAAGAAAGATTATGAGGAACAGGCACAGATCCTCAAAAACAAATTCAGTGAGAAAGGATATGAGGACAAGCATGTGGACGAAGCATTCCAGAAGTACCTTAAATTATATGATAACAATCTGGTGAATGACTTGGACAATGTGGCTAAGTTGGAGGCCAATGATGAGAAACCGCAGGTGAGATTCTGTACTAGGTACAATAACAAAGTGCCAATGATTCAGAAGATCTTTAGGAAAAACTGGAAAGTTTTAAGATCTGACCCTATCCTGCGAACTAGCCTGCCTTTATATCCAAACCTAGTTTTTAGAAGACCAAGAGATTTGAGAAGTATGGTGGCCCCGAGTAGAGTTAAGAAGATCAGAAATACAGGCCTAAACAAACCCTGGACCACACTTTTTGACCAAAAAGGCAGTTACAAATGTGGGGTTGGAAACTGCGGTAACTGTCTATACATGAGCCATCGCAAAAAGGAAGTACAGGGAATAGACGGAAAGTACCATAAAGTCAAGCAGTTCATTAACTGTGGGACCTCATTTGTGATTTATGGTCTTCTCTGTCCATGTGGCCTCTTGTATGTTGGTCGCACTTCACGACCAATGAGAACGAGAATGGGAGAGCATAGGAGTAGTATCCTGACGGAAAAAGATAACTATTCGGTACCCAGACATTTCAAAGAGGCTCATGATAGTTCAGTATGTGGCCTTAAAGTTTTTGGGATTGAGGCTATATCGAATGATTTTGACAGTGGCAAAAAACATCAGATTCTGTGTACTAGAGAGGCCTATTGGATATTTACCTTGGGCTCTTTAGTCCCTCATGGCCTAAACGAAGGGACCGAGTTACATAATGTAGTATAGATCCCCTCCTGTTTCGTTTGGGTCATGTGGCGTTACATTTAATTTCTGTACTGTAGAGATAGTTGAATCTCACGTTCTTAAGTTAGTGGGGCTTTCTTCTCCGTCATGTAGCGATTCCATATACTTTGGTCAGACCCATTGGTCTTCTAGTGTAGTAGTACCTTGGGTCCTAATTTAAAAAAAAAAAAAAAAAAAAAAAAAATTATTTTTTATTTTTTATAGTGGTTTAGGATTTCTCAAATCATAGGGAGTGCATTACATTATATACACTAGTTATAATTTTAATATTTTAATAATTTTAGCTATCAATCACCAATTTTAATTGGGTAACCATACAATAGGTTCTATATAGATTTTACATTGTGGTAGTGGGGCTCGTGGTGGGCCAGCCATATAGTCCAGAGTTAATTGTTAGGCCATCATATTTTAGAGTATATTCCCACTAATTGTAATGGTCTTTCATTAATTTTGGATTTAGACTGTGGGTGGGTTATTTTAGATGTTTTTAATGCTCCTGCATAGATTGGGTACACTGTTCGAGAGTTTGTACATGTGTGTGGGCGCATGCATATGTACCCAGAGGGTTGGTTGACTCGGTGCACATATGCGCCTGCCGCTGGCTCAAATGGTATGGGGAAGCGGTGGGGCGAGTGTGTGTCCCGAGTGGGTGGCATGCGAACACATGTTATTTAAATTGCTTTGGTTTGTAATATTTGGTGCCATATTATGATATATGTATGGACCAAAGTGTGGGATTGGACTTCTCCTGGAACAATCAAGGAACTGTGTGTTCCTTTTACCCAGTGTATCTGGCATCTGGATTCCATGTGTATTTGGGCAAGTACTAATTATGAAACTACGGGCGCATACACTATCAATTTGGTGTATATTTGCCCTGTCTATGTATAGGAGAGGGGTCACATGCTGGAGCGACAGCCCTCACAGGTCACCTAAAATAGTATTGTCCTTCTTCAATTATTTTTGGTTCCCTCTTATGGTTTGAGTTGCCATGGGTTGGAGGATGTGGGGTGTCACCAATTAGCGTTGGTCATCAATTGGCTCCTGGGGACCCCCCCCCTTCCATCTTCCCCAGTCCCCCCCCCCGTTTTTGATATGTATATTGGCCCCCTTGTGCACACCCTGACTTCCTTATCCATAGAGGGGCGGAGGCTTACTGCTACTATGGTGGCTGTAGGACCCCATATGGATTGGAGGCTGTGTTGGTGGCTATGTAGGTCTTCCGGTTTTTTTGGTCTGCGCGGTGCACGTTGTGCTGCGCGCGGATCTATTACTCGGGGACATTGTTTCTGGCTGGTACTGGCGTTTGTATAGGGAGGTTGTTGATACCGGATGCGGAGTGTGAAGCCCGCCTCCGTATCCGGGACAACCTCTGAAGCCTGTCCAGCCCATCTGAGGGCGGACGTGACGCATTCAGTTACCGGAAGTGGCGGGTGGAACGCACATCCACCGCCACTTCCGGGTCTTCGGCCAATGCACGTCCCATCGAGTGGTGGGACCATAGCTCAGCACCACGGGAAGCAACTGTGGCGATATTCAGATGGGTGGCAGCATTGATTGACTGTCCTTGACGGCCTGTGCGATAGGGGTAAGTCCCACCATATATGTATATATGCCATACATCCTCCGCCAGTTGAAGCACATATACACATTATCACATGGTGTATGCATATACTATCTGATGTATTGATGGGTACATCAGTGTGGGCAGTGAGGGGTTAACTTCATATGGGCATGCCTTTTGGGTGAGAGGAGGAGTGACCTGTGGTGGGTGGAGCTCTAGATTGATGACCACTCACACCCACTTACACATGGCTTTAAGAGTCCAGAGAGGGGTCCAGATACTATCACTTTTTGGCTCTGAGGAAGAGGGTTCGCCTTCGCAACGCGTCAGCCGTAGCTGTTACACCTGTCATCTGGACTCTCTGGTGTCTGGTTCCAGCAGGAGGCAATTCCCATTGATGGAATGTTATACGTGCCTATTTTCATACTTGCTTTGTGAGTATTTGTAATCTTTTTATATATTTTTAATAAACCTAGCCACTGGTTATGCACTAGGTCGGTGCGCCCTCTTTTTTTCCTCTTACTTTTAACTGTCAGGCCTTACAGTGTTGTGGCACCAGCACCACCATCACCACCACCACCACCACCAAAGGCCCAATTTTTCAGCCCCTGTTCAACAGGGGCATGCAATTATAATTATTGATCGAATAATTCACAGCAGGGCCCATTGCTGCGCCCACCAAGAGTAACTGTCAGGCCTTACAGTGTTGTGGCACCAGCACCACCATCACCACCACCACCAAAGGCCCAATTTTTCAGCCCCTATTCAACAGGGGCATGCAATTATAATTATTGATCTAATAATTCACAGCAGGGCCCATTGCTGCGCCCACCAAGAGTAACTGTCAGGCCTTACAGTGTTGTGGCACCAGCACCACCATCAAAGGCCCAATTTTTTCTACCACTGATCAACAATTATATGTTATTACAATTCCTGATATAATAGTTGACAGCAGGGCGTTCCAGCACCCACCAAGAATAACTGTGAGTGCTTTCAGTGTTGTGCCAACACCAACACCTAAGGGGCCAATTTCTGCAGAGTATATACGGCAGGTCCCTACTTTCAAACATCCAACTTACAAACGACTACTACTTGCAAACGGAAGAAGACAACAGGAAGTGAGAGGAAATCTACCCCTTGGAAGGAAAATTCTCTCCTGTAAGAATTAATATGGGAGAAAGGTGTCTCCTCTCTTCTGATGCTTTATCACCAATCCTTGTTTCAATAAAAACACCACATTTCAAAAACAGTTGTCATTGGGACGCAAAGTGAGGTGAAATGTTCTGAACAGGGGCACAGACAGCAAAAAAAATGTGACAGGGGTGATAACCGTTCCCTATGTTTTCCAAAAAGCTAAAAAAAAGGAATTTGGCATGGAGCTACACTTAAACAATGCAGCTGTTCAAAATTACAAACAGATTCTACATAAGAACAAACCTACAGTCCCTGTCTTGTATGCACCGCCTGTATACGGCTGTTCAGAGTATATAGGTCCTTTTTTATTTTGTGTGCGGGGTTCCCCTTAATATCCATACAAGACCCAAAGGGGCTGGTAATGGGCTGGGGTAGGGGGGGGGGGGTTTGATGGGGTAGCTATGCCATTTTTCCTAAAGATTTTCATCCATATTACCGGGACCAGACATTGCATTAAAGCCGCAAGCAGTTTTAAATGGCTTTTTTTCCTTTAGAAATGTTATTTTGTGCAGGGACAGTTCTAAACACGGGAAACACGTGGCACTTCACAGGCATACTTTAGACACCCCCCAGGTACAATATTTAAAGGAATATTTGACTTTTTTTTTTTCACTTTATGCATCATTAAAATGACTGCTCCCGGAAAACGTCCGTTTTTAAAACTTCTTTTTGCATTGATACATGTCCCCTGGTGCAGAACCCGGGTTCCCAAACTCTGTTTCGGACAATAACATGGATAATAGTCATTATAATTAGCACTTTAGAATCCGAACGTTCGCATCCATTGTATTTAATAGGGTTCTAATTTTCGTGCGAACTTTCGGTCCGTTCGCAGGTTCTGGTGCGAACCGAACCCGGGGGTGTTCGGCTCATCACTACTCTTTATATTACAAAGCTTATGCCTTGTTTCCACTGAACGGAACGGTTCGGGTCGGTACAGTTTGGAACGGTTTGAATGGTCCGGTCTATTCTGGTGTGCGTTTCCACTGCAAGACCATTCAGGGTTTAGAAAAAATGCCTAGCGTGTCCGCCAATCAGTGGAATGTATTGTAGCTCCGCCCTAACCGAACCGTTTCATTTTCTATGGCCCCACATCTGAAGCAGGACCCAGAATGGTGCGGTACGGTTCGGTTTTATGGCACGCTTTCATAATGGAAACACCCAAAATAGCGTACCGTACCGAACCGTACCGAACTGATCCGCTCAGTGGAAACGTTGGTTAGGGTTTTAAAAAGCAAGGTCTTATAAACGCCAGCCCTACATGTAAATAAGTGAAAGCAAAAGAAAAATTAGAAACACCTTCTTGTAGGATTTGGGATCCTCAGACTTCCAGGACCATGGGGAAGGCTCAGTGATGCCCAGCGATGTCACTGGCACATTAAAGAAGTGACCAGAAGGTGAGACGAGAAACTTGTTTGTTCTAATTTTTTTGGGTATTTAACTGTGTTTGGGGGATGGGGATCTACAAAACACAGGGGATAAACACAGATGCAAAATCAAAATACAAGGTTTGTTTTAACCTTGACTTCCGATAAAGTTTCCCAAACAAGGACTTATGGCTTATCATTTTGCTGAAGTGGCATGTTCAAAGTGTAAATTATTTTACACACTATTGTAAAGATTACACTCTATGTGATAGGACAACAGTAAGTTGTTTAAATGGTAACATTTACAGGAAGGTTTTCAATGTCAATGAATGAAACTGCTTAAAATCCTCGTCCCAAACCATATCTGTTTTATTTTCTCCTATGTATATGCACAAAATAGTGATGGGTCATATATGTTTATATATATATATATATATATATATATATATATATATATGGCACCTCTACCCCTTTTGGTTAGGTTCATGAGGCAGGCTGTCACAGTTTTTTTGGTGCTGCCACTGATTTTTATTTTTTTGTTATGTTTATGTTGTTTACATTAGAAGTAAGTACACTCGTTCAGAGAAAATCTATTGCATTTATAGTAAATGTTTATTTGTATTTTTGTGACAAAAAATTACCTTTCCTATAAAAAAAAAAAAAGCAACAGAACTTAAATGAAGGCTTGAGATACCCAACTACAAGTCTGCATTCAGGGCATACATCTGGGTGCGTGCTTTAGAAAAACCCCTGGTGCACATCCTCGTACAGTCACATCTTCTACCTAGATGGGTGCCTAGGAAAGTGGTATGCAGGCTGTTGGTTTTATATAGCCCCCTAAGGCTGTATATAGGTGCCCTAGGCAGTGCCCAAAAAATGTAACCTTTGACTTAAATTTCTCCTGAAAAATAGCAATGCACTTTATAACATGAAAGTGTCCCTAGCCATACCTGTGCCTACAGCCTCATAGCTGTATATCTGCACTGCAGTGTAAAATCTAAGGCACTGTGCCCATGACTGTATGCCTCAGGAGATTTAGTGATGTCACTACTGTGCTACATACTGTTGCTGCTAGAGAGAAAGTTGCAGTGTATCTCCCTGCTTCTGTATTATCCACTCTGTTTTTTGTACCTCTTCTTGAATACTTTTCCACCAGTTATTAAAACAGTAATTATTTACCAGTCATTGGGGGGGCAACCCCAGACCTTACATGAAAGCCCTGCCAAGACAGCCACCTTCACATAGAGACACAGTAAAGTAGTACAAGGTATGATAAGTCAGGAATGGGGAAAAAATTTACTGCAGGGAGTCTACAGACAGCACCTAGGAATATTCATTTGCCCTGCGCCTGCCTCTTTAAGCGCAACTTCCATAGTTCAGGTCCTCTGCAGGTCTCGCTTTTCTTTCCCCAGCCTGTGACTTGATACTGGAGGAGAAGCAGCATACTAAAGAGATTGTCTTTCTGTCACTCTTGTTCTCTCCTCCTCTCAGCATTCTGAGTGTCAGTAAATGAACTGGTTGTCTCCTTGTGCTGCTTCAACCCTTGTGAGTGTCAACCCTGAGCTCTGTTGTACAGGGACTGCAAGAGGCTGATGACAATTCAAATTCAGATATGTGTGCTACTTGCTTTAAAAAAAATAAAATTATATATATATATATATATATATATATATATATATATATATATATAGTGATGTATCATTGGCTTAGCTGCATTAGTTTGTGTGTTTTTTTATCTGTTCAGCTTTAAGTCGCATTTGCTGACCATGTCGAGTTTGACAACTACTGAGCATGAATTTGTTGACATAACAGAAACACTGCTACAGTTGGTGAATCTAATTATTATCCAGCTGTTTTTTCAATTTCAAGATTCAGTGTTAGACTAGAAGGCACAATACAACATTATAATTTCAGGGGTGTAGTTTCCTAAGTCTGCCTTGTCTGCAGTGTGATGTGGAGAGATGAATACACTCAACAGCAGTGTCCCTGAACTTGTATCCAAACACTGGCAACCATACAGCTGAGCTCTGTAATCAAGTTTTTCCCTGTGGCATTACTTTGTTTAATGCATATTACTAAATTATTTCTGTCCATGCCAGCATGAAATTAATGATGGCAAATAAGCATTTTTGTTTTTGAGTATGGTTGCCTTTTATATTTCAACAGCTAGGGAAGTGTTTTAGGCTTAAGGATCCCCTGGCGATCATAAATTATATTCAGTATTTACTTGCAGTTATTTAAGTTCAGCTTTTTGATCGTTATATAAAAGTTTTCTTTAATTTTCTCCACAGAATAGCAAAATTAAATTAGACAACCATGGCCTAATTTGTGCAAAGAGTACATGGGTAGCAATATCTAAACTGACCCATACTATTCATCTTGCCAACCCATCAAATGGTACCTTCTCACAGCACCAGACCACCAGTAGATGCCTGATTTGTAGTCTCTGTCTGTGTTCAATCTTCCTACTGTAGCACACGGACCCTTTTGCCTACCTTTGGCTCACTTGCAGGAAAAAGGCACACCGTACTATATGCCCGTACCCTCCTGTTTGAGGAGATTGAGCGGTGTCATGTATTTGGGTCCCATAGCTAGGTTTCTCCATCAGTTGGTTCTCGTCTCCTAGGATATAGGGACAAGTCTCTGTTTTCCCCCCAAGTAATTCCAATGTCCACACCACTTTAAAACTCCAACGTTGAGTTTATTTTCTCAATGTTCAGCAGATAGGAAAGGGTGGATAAGAGACAGGACAGCAAGGATTTGGGAGGTTAGTCCAGGCACAAATGGATATCACAATCACTACTCTATCCCAGAGTAGGTTTAGCTCACCTGGATAGTCTCCTACAAAGTGGATCCTAGCAGCCGAAGTGATGCTCGGACGTTTGATCAGGTTCTTTTCCTAGATGCGATTGGGAAACTCTCTGCCACAGAATCTATCAGACCCTGAACCTCTCAGATTTTGGTATGTAAAGACAAGTGCCAGCAGCAGCACATTACTAGGCCCTTGGTGGATAGATGAATCCCTCCAGAAAGTTACCGGGCCCCTTCCTTCACCGTGAACTCTCACCGGTCCGTTAGAAAGGGTCCTCCCCCGGCCTCCCTGGGATTTCTCTTCCTCGATGCGGGCTCCAGCTAAAGGTGCTGGGCCCAATGTTGAAGATGCAGCCCCAGGACTAAAGGTGCCTGAGACTGATGCACACGTGGCCCCATGGCCTGGAGGGCCATGCACCACGCACTTGGACTCCAACTCCTCTCCTCCTCCGAAGACCCCTCCCGGAGCGGCTTCTGCCCCTTATGTATCCTCTCCCAGCATGCGAAGCAGGCCAAACCCGCCCACTGTACCGCTGCTGAGAGAGGACACCCCAGGGCACAGCACTAATACCAGTGGTTCAACCCTGACCCATTATGGCAGTGCCACCTACAGGCCACAGGGAACTGCACACCAACATACCACCTGGAAATAAAATAGCACAACCTATAAATTGAGAACTGTCTGAGCCCAACTACTATCTCAGACTAGCCCCTAAATTTGGGTATATAGCACCCCTAAATGGGGTGGGCGCTACACTACATACAATTACATTATTTTTTTCTCGATTGGCTAAGGCCAGCAAATAGAAAAAAAAATCAGCTAATAGCAAAAAGAGGAATAAAGGACTGCAAAATAAAAAGAGGTAAGGTCATTTTTTCCCGCATGCTTGGATTGTGGAGAGCTGTCTCATGAGAAAGGAAACTGTAAGTAGATTACACTAGACTTTATGCGCAGGTACAGTTAGATGGGATAGCAAGAGAAAAGGCATGGATCACGTTACGTCAGGTAATAAGTTGCCTATTACTCACTTGATCTAATTTTTATTTTAAAGCCCATCTCCAGACATGTGATTGGAACTACCAAGATCCAGTGACCTGTGGGTATATTGCATAAAGCTAGCTCTGGTCTCTTCTGTTGTGTGTTCTCGCTGATATTTACTCATCGAGTGTCCCATCACTTTCACGGTGAGGTCACCTTTTTTTTTTTTAGCTTGGAGCTCCACTATAAAATTGTACCATATTAGTATTTTCACACTAACTATGGATACATAACTGCATATACACACTTTCCCTGTGTATGTCCAAGCTTCTAATGAAGCCTACTAATAGTAACCATTGAAGTCCTCTATGATCTCAGTAATAGCAGAAATCTCCAGACCACTCTAAATGATGGGCACTATGGTGCATACATTGGGAATTATTTACAAAACGCAAATCCACTTTGCACTACAAGTTCAAACTACAAGTGCAAAGTGCAATTGAAATTGCACTGAAAGTGCACTTGGAAGTGCAGTCTCTGTAAATCTGAGGGGTAGATCTGAAATGAGGGGAAGCTCTGATGATTTTATTATCCAATCATGTGCAAGCTAAAATGCTGTTTTTTATTTCCCTTGCATGTCCCCCTCGGATCTACAGCGACTGCACTTCAAAGTGCAGTTTCAGTGCAATTTCAAGTGCACTTTGCACTTGTAGTTTGCACTTGTAGTGAAAAGTGGATTTGCCTTTAGTAAATAACCCCCATTGTGTTCATCAAGTTACATACCAAGTTGTATCTTTACCACCTACAAGCCCTACAGTTCTGCCATTGACCTTTGGAATGTTATAGATGAAACGTATACCTGCAAAGAGACATCACACTGTGCCTGCTCACTAGCTATTTAGGAACTTATTTTAATGGGGATGTAAGCACAGATGCATACATTTATTATAGAATCATAAAGAGAGATGACAAAATTTATTGTTAAAGTGAACCTTAAAGATGGCCATAGATGTATCGAAATTTGGCTGGTTCAGCAAGACTGGCCAAATATCGATCTATCTATGGTAAATCATGCTAGATAGAAGTCGATCTAGCAATCAGCTTTTCTCGAATGGGAATGTTGGAAAACCACTTAATCAGCGCATGAAGTTAATCAGCTGAAGTGTTGATCAGTGTCCTGAGGAGTCCATCTATCAGAATACAATAGCGCAGTGGGGAGGATTCCTTTATCCACCTCAATTGTGGGGGGATCCATGTGTTTTTTTTTTAACTATCTATGGCCAGTCTAAGTCTGAAAGTAAACATACGAAGTCCGAAGACCTTGGGGCCCACAACATAGTCAAAAAGGTAATATATTATGCAAAAAAGATAACGGCACGGCACTCTCAATGGACAGCACACTGTCTATTGAGAGCGCAGGGTGCACGCGCCAGTGACATCACCGTGCCGCTAAAGCAAATATCTCCTAAACGGTGGACGTTTAGGAGATATTTACTGTACCTACAGGTAAGCCCAATTATAGGCTTACCTGTAGGTATAAATCAAGAAAATGGACTTTACTACCACTTCAAAGATTTCAAGCTTCCAGAAGGCTGGACAGATAAGGGAGATAAAACCTGATGATATCAAACAAGATCTATATAGGCTATATCTGACCATGAAATGTTAGGTAACAATTTTTTTGTGTATTTCTTCACAATGAAAGACTTTTTTGTGCAATTTACCACATTTATATGTCACTTATAAGACTTTACATATTTACTTTGATCAAAAGGAATAGCCAGGGTCACTTTGGGAAGTAGAATAGTATTCTTTTGTGCAAAGGGTTGTAAACTAGCTAAGTGTGTTGTAGTAAAAGTCTGTGACATTCACAAATGTCGCTCAACATAATGTTCAGGTCTCAGATGATTGTCCAGCAAACTCTATTCTGAAGGAAAGGTCATAGTTATGCTTTGCTTAGTATTCTGTGTAGTGGGCCCTTGTGTAGAGGTTAAACAGATGTTCTAAGAAGTGTTGCACACATGATTTATTCCAGGGATAATCTAATGCTATGGCTTTGCCTGAGACATAGTCCCCAGTGGAAATGAGTGTGAGTGTCAAAGGAAATTGATAGTTATTTCCACTGAGCGTTGACACATGTCAGACTGCTATAGCCTGGCCATCACTATCAAAGCCTGAAAAAAAAAATATATATATATATATATATATTTTGTTTTTATATTTGAAAACATTTTGAACTACCCATATCCGCATTTGTACTGCATATGTCCTCTTATACTACATGTCATACATGAATGAGATTTATAAAATACAGGAATTGATACAGGAGAATCTAATGCAAAATCTAGCCATGAAATAGCAAGGTCAGCTTATCTGGGAGCCTTCCCTCCCCAAATAAAACAATACTAATTAACGGCTTAAAAAAAAACATAATACCTACCCCAGACCCAGATTTTTTTTAATGGACTGATGCATCACTGCTGCCTTCTAGGGAGCCGATTAACTAAGCACAGTGCTTTCATGTTGGATATATTTTAGCCTTTAATTAGTGTTTATATGGTGGTGGGGGATCTCCAATAAGTGGAAATTTAACATATACTTTTCAAACATGAGAAACATATAAAGTATACCTGATGCCCAAAAACTTCACTCACCTTCCCTTATCCTTTTTATAAACACGGACATAAGAGTCTTGGAAGGGTTCTTAGCTCGTAGGCCTGTGCAGACTCTAGTATTGTCTTCCATCCACTAGTAGCCAGTTTAGGTTTACCTGTAAAGGAGGGATTAAAGGCAATTATTATGCAAGTGGTAAAAGCCAGAGTAAGAAGATGAGGTATAGTAATGTTTCTCAGGTTTAATAAAACTTGTGTGAGTCAACTCATCTCATGTACCCCTAGATAACAGTATATAGCTGTACAAATAAGCAAGACAGAAAGGGTGGGATGATCAACAGTGCCGGATTACCAAATAGAATAGCTATCGACCTATGGGGCCCTGCGACAATGGATCAAAATAATATGTATTTGATCTTGAAAGAAAATTACAATGAAGCTTTGTAGCTTGTTTACAAAAGAAACAAATACTTTACATTAAAGTCACTATAGAAAAAATGCTGTATTAATGTAATGTACCCCAAAACAACTTAAAGTACATAAATCATAGGCATCAGGTTCACATTACAGCTTGTCTCCTAAAAGCTTTAGAGACCAACGTGCACACTATTTAGTTCAATGTCATACCACTGGAGCTCACGCACAAGAAACCTTCAGAAACCTGGGAGAGAGCTCCAAGATTTTGATTGCTTAGGGGCCTCCACAGAGTTTAATCTGGCACTGATGATCACCCCAGTGTATAAACCTTCTCTACTGCACTGATAAAAGTGCTTCTGTTGCTTTCTGTGTTTCTGTTGTAGAGATTCTTCTTTCCTTTCCTGGCCTAATGACCACAAAGGAAGTCATGGGAATTTCATTAAAAGAAACATAGACAGAAATAGACAGAAATAAAACCAAGCAGATATTTTGACCTTTCGGGAAAAAAAAAACTGTGTACCTCTTTTTTGATATTCTTATGTAAATGTGTTTTTTTTTGTGTGAAATTTATCAATTTTTTTCTGCCTGGTCTGCTGATAAAGTGCAATTTTTTATCCAGATGTATCGGTTGGGTTTGAAAAAGTAGCCTTCTTTCTGTAAGAGAACAGAGTTGGAAAATGTAAAAAAGACATGAACACAGATTCACCCTATTCATTAATATTTGTTTTGAGAGATAAACATTCACTTTGCTAAGTCAACATGCTCTACTTCTTTAGTAAATCAACATCAATGTCTAAAATGTTTACATCACATTTAGGTTAATACAAATATAATTACCCTGTGATGGCACTTTCAGGCAAGGGGGACCAGCGGTGGCTATGGAGCTCTTGACGTTTATTTTCCCCCTACCTTCCTATCATTAAAGTCAATCCCCCCCCTTTTTTTTTCTTCTTTCCTTCCATAAAGTATATACAAACTCCTATCTCATCACAAGACTTTTCCCCTTATTCTTCCCTCTGGGGGTCTCGCTCTCAAATCTATTCCTCCAAAAAGGTTTCCCGGAAGTTAAAGCACAAGATATGGTGATATTCAAAATCTATTCTTATGTTTCTTTGTTGTATGATACATAGTCTGTTCACGTTATATATTATACAGTACCATTTTCCAATGTGTGCATGTGCTTTCCAGCCTTTATGGACTTTTCTCATCGGACAAACCAATCGTGTATGGGCCCCATGGGTCTTTTTTCCATCGGTGAGAAAAAAAAGAACATGTTTTAAATTTATCCGATGGGAAAAAAACTGACAGCAAATTCCGATCGTCTGTGTGGAACTCCATCGGACAAAAAACCCATTGAACTTATTTTTTCTCGGCTTGTCGGAGTGTTTTACGTCACAGCGCTTGGAATGGTCGGATTTTTGACTGATGGTGTGTAGGCAAGACTGATGGAAGTCAGCTTCATCGGATTTCCGATGGAAAAATCCATCGGATTAGAATCCATAGGAAATCCGATCGTGTGTACAGGGCTTTATGGTTACTTTTTTGATTAT
This sequence comes from Rana muscosa, assembly GCA_029206835.1. Classification (NCBI taxonomy): domain Eukaryota; kingdom Metazoa; phylum Chordata; class Amphibia; order Anura; family Ranidae; genus Rana; species Rana muscosa. The sequence goes on along the minus strand of CM055116.1, from coordinate 629,170,115 downwards.
CTTGTAAGTCGACATATGAGCACCTGCATGTTGGGTATACCTGAAGTTTTTAAATGTGTTTCGGCTGTAATTATATCTGTCAGGATTTTATTTGTACAAAATATATACTGTGGATTTACCGATCAAAAGAAAGAATTAAAAATAATACAAATATATAATTTTCCTTTGTTACATCATAAGAAATTCAGATAGGATACATTACCTATTAGTGTAATATTTATCTCTGTATCTAAAGTACTGTCCATTTTAAATTGGGGAAGTTTCACGCTCCCTTCCTGTTTTGGTGAACATGCAGGAAGAAAGGGCAAATATACCTAATGGGAACACGTTGGGGAAAAAAGTGTAAAGTTCGATCTGGGATGCTGGTATTGGCACATTATATTCTGGCTGGTTAGAGGTATATGTGGTTTCACTACTGATTTGTTGCAAGGAATGATAAATCTCCTTTCTTGTTTTCTTGTGCAGGTCATTTGGGCCCCACATTTCAGTGTCAGCCAGTACATCAAGACCACATATGCAATGATGACAGCGAAAAGGTATGGGTGCCCTTAAAAGCTCATAAATAGCATGACAACCTTTCACACGTTAAAAAGAAATTCAATAATTGCTCATTACTTAAGCAATAACACATGGCAAGAAGTGCATTAAACATTTCAGCGCTTAGGCTGGGAGTCTCAAATGCCTTAAGGAGGAAGCTTAACCTTTATTAAAAAATGTTTCTCATGAAATTCAAATATGTGTCTACCTATAACCCTGTATATCTATTGATGTGTGTTTATATGCCTGAGGATGCATGCAGTATCAGAAAGCAAACAGCAAAGGAAAATAAACGAGCAAATATGGAATGGGTGGATGCATAAAAAGTTATCACCTTTTCTGAAGCCAAAGTTCAACAAATATATGGGCATGTCAGGGAGTTTTGTTTTGGTGTGTTGTTTCTGTCATTTAAGCTTCAAGTGTCCATTCTTTTAGGGAATACATAAAAAAAGATTGTGAATAAACAGAGATCATGTTATGCACAAAAAAATAAAACTGTTTTAAGGGGGTCATTTCAGGGCTACTTGAAGACATCAGTCTAGAAGGGAAATAGAACTCTGGTGGGCCCCTGCCACATTTGTAAGATAGTATTTACGGTTTACACTTCAGACTAATTAAACGTGGTTGTATATGTCTTTTTAGTATGTGTTTCTAGGAAATACTGCAACCCTATTAGGACTCCTAAACCTGTTTGTGTTGCTTTAGATTGATGAGTAGATATGGTTGCATAAAGGTTAAGGGTTATATTGTGTATATAGCTTGACCAAGGATAAATGGACCTCAAAAATGTAAAAAGAATATATATATTTTTTTGTAAAATGTGCAAAGGAGATTCGTTTAGTACACATAGTAATATTTGCACTTTTGTTAATAAGAGAATTGCTTATTACATATACAGGCTCTGCTTCCTGCTGTGCTTTACTGCTTCTTCTCACAATGCACTCTGTGGCTGATTTCAACAGTTGTGGACAGGTAGAGTAATTGCACTGACCCACTGATAGTTCTCTTTAGTAGCCAATTTAAAAATCAGTAATAAAACCATAGAAGAGTAAGAGTTTGTTAAATGTAAAAGCCATAATAAAACAACTAAAATACATAACTTAAAAAATGCATTTATTTAATAAAAAAATAGATTTTTCTGTAAACACCAGTAAGCCAATATAAAAGGTTTCTATAGAATCACAATCTAGGCCAGCCCTCAAAAATTCCACTCGCCTGCTCGCATTTGGCAAGTGGATATTTAGGTAGGGCGAGTGAAGCAGGCATAAGCAGACTGGATGCCGCTGAGGGAGGAGAAGAGGCGCCCGCTGGATGCTGAGGGGATAACCCCCAACCGTTCTGGCTTGCTGGCAATCTCTGCTCTCCTCCCTCCTCAATGCAGACTTCGATCGCACGATTTTCAGCCAGCTCCGCCCTCCGCTCCTGCTTTTTGCCTCGGTCTCAGCGGCTCCCCTGGCAGTGGTAAGGAGACCTGCAGCCCCATCATGAAATCGTTTGGAGAGACAGCTTTATTGTGAGTGCCAGGCACCCAGGGCATATGCCCCACATTTGCTGGTGGGTGTCCCCGTGCCGCAACCGCCCGTATTGCTTTTGTTCCAGTCCAAGGCACCTTCTTTCTCTGACTGTCAGGACTATAGCATGGAGCCGAGTAAAGTGCAGTGAAACTTCTCATTGTCTCTGTGCTACAGTCCCGACAGTCGGAGCTCTGTCAGCGGCACTGTGCTGAAGAAATAAAAATAAAAACAAACAGCACGGTGCCGGCTGCATCCTATATTTCCAAGAGGTGACAGAGCTGCTGGGGGTGGGATTTGTGAGAGAGCTGGGGTGGGGGGGGAATTGTAAGAGAGCTGGGGTGGGGGGGGGATTTGTGAGAGAGCTGGGGTGGGGGGATTTGTTAGAGAGCTGGAGTGGGGGGGATTTGTGAGAGAGCTTGGGTGGGGGGGATTTGTGAGAGAGCTGGGAGGGAAATTTGGGAGAGAGCTGGGGTGGGGGGGATTTGTGAGAAAGCTGGAAGGGGGATTTGTGAGAGAGCTGGAAGGGGGGATTTGTGAGAGAGCTGGGGTGGGGGGGATTTGTGAGAGAGCTGGGGTGGGGGGATTTGTGAGAGAGCTGGGAGGGGGGATTTGTGAGAGAGCTGGGAGGGGGGATTTGTGAGAGAGCTAGGGGGGATTTGTGAGAGATCTGGGGGAGGATTAGTGAGAGAGCTGAGGGGGAGATTTGTGAGAGAGCTGGGGGGTGAGATTTGTGAGAGATCTGTGGGGGATTAGTGAGAGAGCTGGGGGGGGGAAATTAGTGAGAGAGCTGGGGGGAAATTAGTGAGAGCTGGGGGAGAAAATTTGTAAGAGAGCTGGGGGGGGGAAATTCGTGAGAGAGCTGGGGGGGATTATTGAGAGAGCTGGGGGGAGAATAGTGAGAGAGCTGGGGGAAGATAGTGAGAGAGCTGGGGGGGATAGTGAGAGAGCTGGGGGGAATAGTGAGAGAACTGAGGGGGAATAGTGAGAGAGCTGAGGGGGAATAGTGAGAGAGCTGAGGGGGAATAGTGAGAGAGCTGAGGGGGAATAGTGAGAGAGCTGGGTGGGCATTATTGAGAGAGTTGGGAGGGTGGCATTGGTGAGAGAACTGGGGGGGCATTGGTGAGAGAACTGGGGGGCATTTGTGAGAGATGAGAGAACTGGGGGGCATTTGTGAGAGATGAGAGAACTGGGGGGCATTTGTGAGAGGTAAGAGACCTAAGGGGCATTTGCAATCATGGTATACCTGTGTATGAGCTGGAGAAAATATGATAATTTACGAGGGCATTTAGGGGCGAGGCAACTGGTGGCGAGTAACTCTTAAGGCCTGGCGAGTAGCGCAGGACCTGAAATTTTGAGCCCTGATCTAGGTTGCAATAATTGCAGTTCTGTTTGTGAGCCCCCTGTCTTGGTGTGCCTGGATCTAAAGTTCTCTGTGACTCTGTAATAACCCTGGGCATTTTAGCACAGTGCACGTTTTTCAATACTTCCTAGCAGTGGCGGCTGGTGTTTTTTTTGGGGGGGGGTTGTCAAACAACCACCCCCCTTTCCAGCTCCGCCCCTCCTCCTCTTAGGCATCCAATAGGATCACCTGTCCTTTCAGGCAATTGAAAGATCGGTGTCAAAACCGGCTTCCTGATTGGCCGGGAGGACGATCTTCATTCGCTGTTGTAACACACCTGGGTGGGATCGAAGCGCACTCTCTGTGACCCGAGCCCACCCTATATTTAAAAGGAAAAAAACTTTGCGCTAACCAAGTGATTCAAAAAAATGGTGCTACTGCTCGTAAAAAGCCTAAATACTAAAGCCCAAAAACCAAATGAAAAAAGAAAAAACAAGCGCGCAACCATTAGTTGATTCAAAAATAGTCAAACTGTGAAATAAAATATCCAAAAATAGATGTGCATATCACAATAATCACGGTGTGAAAGTAATTCTGTGTTGAAAAACAAGCAACTTAGAGCCCATTCACACAGGGGCAACTTTGGATCCGACTTCAAGTCGCCCCAGGTCGCCCCTAGTCGCCTCAAGTCGCGCTGCATGAGAAAATCAATGTAAGTGAATGGAGCCGTCTTAATGCACACTACTGCAGTCGCTCCGACTTCAAAAAAGGTTCCTGTACTACTTCAATCCGACTTCTAGGCGACTGCTAGGCGACCTGTACCTATTGAGTTCAATGAAAGTCGCCTCAGAAGTCGGATGACTGTCTTAACAGAAGCAACTTTCCAGGAAGAGAACATACATTTCTCAGGCAAACCCCTCCCACCCCTTCCTCCCACAGAGCTGATTCTTGTTTTATTGGCCACTGGAATGTCTCATGTCCTGGAGGCAACTTGAAGTTGCCTTGTAAGTAGCTCCAGGTCGCGCTGTGATTCATACTCAAGTCGTGTCCAAGTTGCCTCCCAAAGTCGTACTGAAAGTCGTGTTGCCCCTGTGTGAATGGAGTCTTAGGTGAACCATGCTGTGCATAAACAAAAGTCCATGTGTATGTTTTAAAAATATAAATAGTCCATATAGAACATATTATCCAGTGTACTATGCTGTGTTTAAACAAAAGTCCATATAGATAATAGCCACAGTATACAACTTGTAAGGATTTCCCAATATTCAAATATCCAGAAGAAATTTTGATACGTTCTGCAGCAAAAAGATGTAACAATAACGCCACTTACCAGATAAGTTGGACCTCAAATTATAGAGATCTTGTGGGCCTGGTGCATTAGCCTGCCGGCAGCGATAAAATCCACCTGTTCCTCACTCCAGGGAGGGAGCTCTCATCTGATTATAGTGAAGCTTCTCCACTCAGACTGTAGGTGTACCGAATCAGAAAAAAGGGCTACAAGCAGGGATCGCTTTTTCTTCCGAAGATAATCCTGAGAGTTAATACTCAATAGGAAATAAAAAAGGAAGGCTTCATAGTGCAGTATATTCCAAAAAAGAAGGAGATGTATTCACTAAAAGCACAGCAAGCATAAAAAAATAGCAAACTAAATAATACACGGCAAAAAAACGTTGAAACAGTCAGGGAGCAAACCGAATGACTGAATGAAATTACGTGATGACGTTAGGGTCTACAGCTCCACCCGGCGTGTTTCTCCACAAATGGCATCGACTGGGAATGGAAGCCTATTAGAATTAGAGCATCTAGCTCTAATCGGTGCTTTAAAAAAACAGCCCCCCATGCACTGGAATACATGTGTCGGTGTCCTGAAAGGGGCCAGACGCATGGATGGGGGGCAGCTTCATGCACCCTTAATGGACAGGCCGCCCCTGCCTACTAGCTTGTGTGTTTTTGACTCAGTTCAGTTTAGTGGAAATATTTAAAAGGGTTATCTACATTAGCATAGTGGACCCTTACTTCAGAATGCTTTATGTAGAATCAAGAAGAGGCCCTCATTGTCTAGGTACCCACTATTTGTTGCTGATGACAAATAGGGGTTAATTTACTAAAGCTGGAGTGTGCAAAATCAGGCTCACTTCTGCATAGAAATCAATCAGCTTCCAGGTTTTATTGCCAAAGCTTAAAGCAAAGTTCAACCCAAAAGTGGAACCTCCACTTATCTGCTTCTTCCCCCCCCTCCGGTGCCACATTTGGCACCTTTCAGGGAAGGGGGGAAATGGGTACCTGTTTTTAACAGGTACCCTTCCCCACTTCTGGGAGACGGCACTGCTGCACTGTCCCTCGTAAGTTCTGCCCTCCTTCCTCCGCCCCGGCCAGTTAGAAAGCGCAGCGCGCTTCGTGCATGTGTAGTAGGGAACCAGCATCAGTTGGTGGCAGCAGCACCCGACAGCTGATCTGAAAGTTTCCATATATTAAAAGTCAGTAGCTACAGTATATGTAGCTTCTGACTTTTACATTTTTTCTCCCCAAGGCGGAACACCTCCTTAATTGACCAAGCTGAGATTAGAAGCTGATTGGTTTCTATGCAGATGTGAGACTAAGTTTGCACTCTCCAGCTTTACCAAATAAACCCCATAGTGTTTTTCCCCCCTTATATGGTAGCACTCCTGTTGCTTTAGATGCAATAGACCATGAAGACAGTGGTAAATTTAACATTTCTCTTAACTTCACCAAGTAATAGAAGCGAACAAATGTTATTTAACCACTTCCCGCCCGGTCAATAGGATATTGACGTCCGGGAAGCGGTTGTGTTATCCTGACTGGACGTCTATTGACGGGGCGGCGCGCATCGCGGCGATCGGTGGAGCGGTGTGTCAGTCTGACACACCGCTACACTGATCTCGGTAAAGAGCCTCCGGCGGAGGCTTTTTACCACGTGATCAGCCGTGTCCAATCACGGCTGATCACGATGTAAAAACTAAGTGCCGTTGATCGGCTCTTCCTCACTCGCGTCTGACAGACGCGAGTAGAGGATAGCCGATCGACAGCTCTGACAGGGGGGTTTGCGCTGATTGTTTATCAGCGCAGCCCCCCCTCAGATGCCCACACTGGACCACCAGGATTCCGCCCAGGACCACCAGGGAAGCACCTAACATGTGGATGGCCAGGTAAGTCCCCCATGGCCATCCACATGTATAATTATATGCCTAACTTATGCCAATCAGTGCCCACAAATGGGCACTGACTGGCACCATCTTGGCACAATTTTTTTTGTGATGCCCAGCAATGCCACCCATCAGTGCCCATCCATGCCCACCTATCAGTGCCCTTCTGTGACAACTATTAGTGCCACCATAAGTACCCATCAGTGCCACCCATAAGTACCCATCAGTGACGCCTATGAGTGCCCATCGGTGCCGCATACCAGTGCCACCTATCAGTGCCCATCAGTGCCACCTATCAGTGCCCATCAGTGCTGCCTATCTGTGCCCATCATTAGTGCCCATCAGTGCCACCTCATTGTTGCCATCTCAATGGTGCCACCTCATCGGTGCCCATCAGTGCCACCTTATCAGTGCCCATCAGTGCAACCATATCAGTGGCCATCATTGAAGAAGAAAACATACTTATTTACCCAAAAAAAATTACAGAAACAAAGAAAAACTTTTTTTTTTTCAAAATTTTCGCTCTTTTTTTATGTGTTGTGCAAAAAATAAAAATCGCAGAGGCGATCAAATACCACCGAAAGAAAGCTCTATTTGTGGGAACAAAATGATAAAAAAAAATTGTTTGGGTACACTGTAGCATGACTGCGCAATTGTCGTTCAAATTGCGACAGCGCTGAAAGCTGAAAATTGGCCTGGGCAGGAAGGTGTATAAGTGCCTGATATTGAAGTGGTTAAACTAACCATAGACAATAGATGTCTCACCATGACTGATGATATTAAAAGTCCACCTAAAATTGATATGTCTAGTTTTAGTTCCGTGGGACAGAGCTTGATTCCCAAACTGGTTTTCCCAGCAGTCCAGGAGCTTAATAGACAGACCTTCTCATACCCTAGCATGAAATGAATGCTTTGAAATGAATCCAGTTGCTAAACACGTTCAATGATACAGTGATGTCAAGGAAGAGGTTAGATCTATATTCCTGTTTCCAGACAGCAGGAAAGACTGAATCAGGGATGAGACACTGCCCCACTTAACCCAAATTGGAATATGTGTTGAGTGAAGCCATGATTTATTTCCTTCTAAGTAAGATCTTTTTAACCTTGTCTGCTTTTGCTAAACCTTTAATTATATTTTTTTTAGATGCAAAGGGAACTCCAGACAGCCGCACTACTGAAAAATCACTTTTGTTAGAAACATCTAGAAAAACAGCAGCGGAATAGCAAGGTGACTTACTGACACGTTTTGAGCTACACTAGCACTTACTCATAGTAACCATTACCCTGTTTGTACTGTACCTTTGATATTTCTAATAAAGGTGATTTTTCAGTAGTTCGGCTGTCCGGACTTACCTTTATATCAAATCATCAGCTGGGAGCTGGTGGGCCGCCACCTGTAAGTGTAATTGAACTGTACTGTAATTGTGCTGTCCCCCCTCTACATTGTAAAGCGCTGCGTAAACTGTTGGCGCTATACAGGTCCTTCTCAAAAAATTAGCATATTGTGATAAAGTTCATTATTTTCTGTAATGTACTGATAAACATTAGACTTTCATATATTTTAGATTCATTACACACAACTGAAGTAGTTCAAGCCTTTTCTTGTTTTAATATTGATGATTTTGGCATACAGCTCATGACAACCCCAAAATCCTATCTCAAAAAATTAGCATATTTCATCCGACCAATAAAAGAAAAGTGTTTTTAATACAAAAAAAGTCAACCTTCAAATAATTATGTTCAGTTATGCACTCAATACTTGGTCGGGAATCCTTTTGCAGAAATGACTGCTTCAATGCGGCGTGGCATGGAGGCAACCAGCCTGTGGCACTGCTGAGGTGTTATGGAGGCCCAGGATGCTTCGATAGCGGCCTTAAGCTCATCCAGAGTGTTGGGTCTTGCGTCTCTCAACTTTCTCTTCCCAATATCCCACAGATTCTCTATGGGGTTCAGGTCAGGAGAGTTGGCAGGCCAATTGAGCACAGTAATACCATGGTCAGTAAACCATTTACCAGTGGTTTTGGCACTGTGAGCAGGTGCCAGGTCGTGCTGAAAAATGAAATCTTCATCTCCATAAAGCTTTTCAGCAGATGGAAGCATGAAGTGCTCCAAAATCTCCTGATAGCTAGCTGCATTGACCCTGCCCTTGATAAAACACAGTGGGCCAACACCAGCAGCTGACATGGCACCCCAGACCATCACTGACTGTGGGTACTTGACACTGGACTTCAGGCATTTTGGCATTTCCCTCTCCCCAGTCTTCCTCCAGACTCTGGCACCTTGATTTCTGAATGTACTTTGGACCACTGAGCAACAGTCCAGTGCTGCTTCTCTGTAGCCCAGGTCAGGCGCTTCTGCCGCTGTTTCTGGTTCAAAAGTGGCTTGACCTGGGGAATGCGGCACCTGTAGCCCATTTCCTGCACACGCCTGTTCACAGTGGCTCTGGATGTTTCTACTCCAGACTCAGTCCACTGCTTCCGCAGGTCCTCCAAGGTCTGGAATCGGTCCTTCTCCACAATCTTCTTCAGGGTCCGGTCACCTCTTCTTATTGTGCAGCGTTTTCTGCCACACTTTTTCCTTCCCACAGACTTCCCACTGAGGTGCCTTGATACAGCACTCTGGGAACAGCCTATTCGTTCAGAAATTTCTTTCTGTGTCTTACCCTCTTGCTTGAGGGTGTCAATGATGGCCTTCTGGACAGCAGTCAGGTCGGCAGTCTTACCCATGATTGCGGTTTTGAGTAATGAACCAGGCTGGGAGTTTTTAAAAGCCTCAGGAATCTTTTGCAGGTGTTTAGAGTTAATTAGTTGATTCAGATGATTAGGTTAATAGCTCGTTTAGAGAACCTTTTCATGATATGCAAATTTTTTGAGATAGGAATTTTGGGTTGTCATGAGCTGTATGCCAAAATCATCAATATTAAAACAAGAAAAGGCTTGAACTACTTCAAGTTGTGTTTAACTAATCTAAAATATATGAAAGTCTAATGTTTATCAGTACATTACAGAAAATAATGAACTTAATCACAATATGCTAATTTTTTGAGAAGGACCTGTATATAAATCGTGTATAATAATAATAATAACAATAATAATTGCGGCAGATTGTGACTGACTGACCGGAGCAGTGTCTTCTTTTCTTAGTTATTTGTAATTTTTTAACTTTAGCATCTGCTACTCCCAGTTCGTGTTTTGGTTGGCCATTGCCGTTTTGGAAAATTTAAAACCTAGCTCCAGCCTCACCATTTTTTCTATTGGGAAGAGTGGAGAAGAGTTAGAACTTCTGTCGTGTTTTTAAACAGGAAGTGCTGGAAATCTCCCCACTGCAGAGGCGTTGCTAGGGGGGTGCGGGGGGTGCGGTCCGCCCCCGGGTGACACCCGCTAGAGGGGTGACACCCTCCCTTTTTTTTATTTATTTTTTTTATTTATTTTTTTTTTTTAATTTTTTTAATTTTTTTTTTTTTTTTTTTTACAGCTGACCCATTCATTGATTAAATTTCACCCCGCTGGGCTGGAAGCCTGGAACAACACCTCCAGCGCCGCGGCCGCGCCTGGTGTGTGTCCTCCGGCTCCTTATTCTTCCTATTCCTAAATTCCAATCCTCCTCCCTACCCTACAGAGCCAGCGAGCGACTCAGCCTGTCACATCATCACACTGCACTGTGATGATGTGACGACACGTCACTGCAGCACACACACAACTTTCTCCGCCCGGGCGGCGCGGCTGCTGTGTGTGACGGTCGCTGCCCACAGTGCCCAGCCCTCCTCCTCTCCACTCTCCAGGAGTACACTAAGACTTTTTCTGTTTGAAGAGCGCAGTCACCTAGTGGAACATGCAATTAAGCAGGCACATTTAAAATCTAAAGAATATGGAATTGCCGTAGAGAGAAGAGCCAGGTTTAAGAAGAGGATGGCAGGGGAACAGGCACGTGATGCTGGAGGCATAAGTCTACAAGACGAGAACAAGAGGGCAATGCTTGAGTGCATTGATCGCTTCCATTCTGAACTCCAGATCAGATTAAGAGCAGACCATGGAAGTTGCAGCCATGTTTGAGGCTGTTCAAGCAAAGAGTCTCATATATGAAACTGAAGAAACATTAAAGGTGTCCATTCCAAAACTGACCACTTTTTATGACGAAATATCAGAGATTGAGCTGTTAATGGAAATACCCAGACTGAGGAGACATCTCAAAGCAGCCAAGATCAACCTAGAAGAAGTCAAAGATTGGTCGGCTTTACAAGTTTTGACCTTCATAGCAGAATGGGACTTCATTGAATCTCTTCCAACCCTTTCACTATGTCTAAAAATATTTCTGACAATCTGTGTGTCTGTGGCTTCATGTGAGAGGAGCTTTTCAAAGTTGAAGCTGATAAAAAACTATTTGCGTTCAACGATGGGACAGGCAAGGCTTTCTGATCTTGCAATATTATCAGTTGAAAGTGAACTAGCGAAATGTATTGATTTTGATGATGTTGTTCACAATTTTGCAGCTGTCAAGGCTAGAAAAGCAAAGTTCTGATTTAGATGTTAACTAAATGCTTTCATATTTGTTCCTGTTTTTGTGTTATTTATTTATTAATTCAGTAAAGTTTAAAGTTAAAATAAATACAGTTCTTTAACAGTTTAAGCTTTGATTTCTATTATTTTCATATGATTTTGTTATTCAAATTTGCTAGTTGATTGATAGTTATTAACGGCACTACTGTTGCCAATATATGCAGTGTTATTAGGGTGAAAAAAATTATTGGGGGGGGGGGGTGACACCATGTTATACCGCACCAGGTGACACCAACCCTAGTGACGCCACTGCCCCACTGTGAACACAAACTGCAACCAGACACATGTTTTACAATAAAACTAAGAAGAGTTAGAAATTCTTTGACAAAAATATTTCCTTTTCCAATAATATGCAAAAAAAAAAAAAACATTGGTCAGAGTTGGGCTTTGCATATTTTTGTTAAAAAAAAGATTATTTTTTAACAAATGATTTACTACACCTAATTTAGGGATAGAGACAAGAAAATAGCTAAAATTGTATTTGTTGTGTGTGCATCCTTAAGGTAACATTCAGCTGTGTTTTTTTCCTTATAGCCTAACACCAGGCAATTTTTTTGTCCATTAGATTTGGATAAAGTGGGGAAGAGTCCGTTTTTTTTCGGATTTTTATTTCTGTCTTTAGACCGCATTAGGGAGATTTTCTCTCATACAGTATTCCTTAGCAGTGATGCATGTGCAAGAATGGGAGAGCACTGCTGGCTCTGGGACAGAAATGCACAGGGACCAAGTAAAACAAGATGTTTTAACTCTAGGTTACTCTAATAGAGTACATTTTGCCTGTACTGGAGAGATTTACCATCACTTCCTGTCCTGGGAATTCTCCCCAGCATGGACACAGACAGCAAAAAAAAAAAAAAACAGAGGCTTTAGAAGAGAAGTAACAAATGCTTTTTCTTGGCCACACTTCTCTTGTGGGTCACAGGGGTACACTTACTTTTGCAATCCTGTGACCCAGAGTTGGCTAACAGCCAGCCAGCCATTGCCTGGTATTAGCTGATCTGGCAGAGCTGCTCTAGGCTTTGAAAGGATCCTGACAATATTGTCATGATCCACCCAGCTGTCTGATTGACAGCTGGTTTCACCTCGCAGCACAAGGCTAAAAGCCAGAGCCAGCTGCGTCCACCCCTCCCCAGCTCAGCACTCCAGTGATTAAAGCGGAGAGCAGTGACTGTCAGTTACCACTCTCCACTCTGAGCGGTCATGTAATCGCTCAGTTCTTTGGTTTATAGCCAATGTGGGACAGCTGCAGCATCACACTGATGCTGCAGCATAGAGGTGAGTATGTGTGTTTGTTTTTTTTTACAAATTCCAAACTTCTCCTTTACCTGTTTCCCACTTTGTCCAAATTAAAAACATGTTTTTGCTGGAGTTGGACAAAAAATATTTACATATTCTTAACTAGCAGCATATAAACTTTAAAATACATTATAGCCACTGGAAGCAATTCATCCTCAAAGTTCACAATGGAAGTCATTCAAATCAGGTCTCCTCAGTACGCTCTCCCCCTCATCATATGCACCTATTCTCTGTTTTCATTTGTAATTAGAAGGATGGCAGACTACTAATTCACTGCTCAGAAGGGAAAATTAGCTAGCCAAATATAATAGTAAATCAGAGAGGCTTTAGCTGCAGTCTTTGAGGATTAATTATTTCGGAGTGGCTTCAGCTACAGAGGTAAGTGACAGCTTGTTTTTAAACTTTATTTACTGCTTGTTAAGAACATGCAAGTATGTGAATATCCATCACCTGGCCGCAGTTCACTTTAAAGTTTCTAGGTCTTTTCTTTTATTGATGTGCTTTCTTAACAAAGCATTGGTAAAAAAGGTAGAAGGTAAAGAATGGGAAGTGCTATAAATATTTATTAACGATTTATCAAATCCACATTAATCTATGAATATGATTGACCATCATTGTCGTTTGTTTAAATGAGATGCTAAATTTAAATTGCATGTAATTTTAGAATTGCCTTTTGCCCAATTTATGTATACCGTAAATATGCAAAGGTTTCTATGTAATTGACAGCACTAAATTAAATTAAAGCATTAAACTTTTTTTTTCTGTTTTACTTCACTGGTAATTTCAGGCTAGAGGAAGACTGAGGATTAGGTAACCCTGTATAATCACAACTTTATCTCAGGTTCCTGGATTTAAATAACAATATTTCAGTTTTCAAGCCAATTTGGATTTTGGTTATATTGTATTTAATTATTATAATTTTTTAAACACATGCTTTTGATGCTCTTTTATTTAGTATGTAGATCAGGGATGTCAAACTCAATTTCACCACGGGCCGCATCAGCATTATGGTTGTCCTGAAAGGGCTGGTTGTTTCTATGCAGAAGTGAGCCTGATTTTGCACTCTCCAGTGATAGTAAATAAACCCCATTGGGTACTTAAAAGTGGGGTATGCCTGTATATAAATGGATCTATGGTTTCAGGCATTTTTTTTCAAGAGTTTTTTTTTTTTTTCAGGCGTTTTTGAGTGTTTTTTCAAGCAGATTTGCAAATATTATAGGCAGTTTTTTTTAGCCATTTTTCATTTAGGCGTTTTTGCTGTGGCCAATAGAAACCTATGTAAGGTGTGGAGTGATGCTAGAAAAGAGGAGGGCAGCTGCTGTTTGAGCTGAAAATCCAAAAAAACGCTTGAAAAAACACTCATGTCTCGCTGTTCAGACGTTTTCTATTAAAGTTTATGGGGACAAAAATGCTAAAATCTGCCTGAAAAGCAGCGGGCGTTTTGCTATAGGCGACAAAACACTCAAATGTGAACAGGGACCATTGAAAAGAATGAGGTTTTGCTTGTTGAGCGTTTCTAAGCGTTGAGCTGAAAAACGCTTGTGTGAACCAGTGGCGTACCAACGGTGGGGCGGGGGGGCGGTACGCCCCGGGTGCCACACAGTGGGGGGGTTGTCAGCAGGGTTGGCACAACCATACCTCCTTGATTCTGCTGGAGCAGCGACTTTTCCGGAGAAGGATGCGATAATGTGGGCGCACGCGCCCAGCAGCTTGCGCAGGGTGTTTGCTGTCCCGCACGATCTCAGCTCTTTATGGCAGCTGGCATCGCTTCTTGCCTGCTGCCTTTCTCACTGGCAATGCACATGGTGGAACGCCGATGAACCCACCCCCTACCACGCCTCCTCCGTTCTGATGTCTTCTGTGTACACAGACAGGTGAAGGAGCTGGGGAGGAGGCGAGACGCTGCTCTGCTATGCATATTCCGCTCATCTGAAGTCTGTCATTCTTATACACACACACACTATAGATGAAACTTCCATGGGGAAGCTGATCAAATTAAAACTTGCAGGAATTTGGGTGTGGGGGAGACTGCATGTGCTAGGTGGGGTTTTAGGAAAATCTGACCCCCCAGCACAAGTCCTCCCAAAGTTCCCCCTAGCACATGCAGTGCCCTCTCCCCCACCCCTGATTCAAAGAGATGCTGGCTGCTACACAGGGGACAATTATGGCATCCGGGACCCTGGGCACCCCGCTAGAGATGCAGGCCAATCACCCCAGGCGATCACACTAATACCTTCCTGCCAGGCAAGTAAGTGGAGCCAGGTGGCTGAACTTTTTCCGTCAGGACTCAGGGCTGGTTTACACGATGAATCACACAGGATCACACTGTGCATTCCTGTGCGATTCACATGTTTTCCAGGTGCAGTACAATTTCAGCCCATTCAATTGAATGGGCTGAAATTGTGCTGGACCGCACCAAGAGTTATAAGACGCGCAGGAACTGGATTGCGTGGTACTACTGTACCATGCGATCCAATGCAGGTAAACGCATTACTTTTGGGACCTGCATTTGTGGTGTCATTAAGTTAACATTGACACCCACTGCAAATCACAACTTGAATGCATTTTAAATGCAGTGTGAGAAACGCACAAGGAATGCAGGTTTCCGGGGATCCAGAAGTATGGGGGGGCTGTGTAATGTGAAGGGGTCCAGAGGTACAGGGGCTGTGTAATGTAAAGGGGGTCTTCCTACACGTTACACACAGTTATAGCTGCAGTCCTACAGATTTCTATTAGGTTGTGCGGTTTTTCTGCATTTTCTGAAAGCACACCAAAAGTCCAGCATGCTGCATCTTTGGCGCACTTTCAGAAAACAGAAAAATATTTTTTTTGGGGGCAGGGTTTTACTGCACCAGGTGACACCAACCCTAGTGACGCCACTGGCAGTAGCACATAGTAAGTGTGCCACTGCCAGTTATTTCTGTCTGGCACCAGCTGCCTGATGACAATCCTCAGGTCAGTCAGCACCATTTTTGCAGAGGAGGAGGAGGGGCATGGGCGCCCGAGGGAGCAGAGGGAGGAAGATTCTTCTAGATTCTGGGCCGCAGTGCACGGAGGCGCTACACGTTACATCACTTGACGTCGACATCAGCTCATTGACGTGCGGTGCACTGCCTGCCCGTGGGGGGTGCCAGATAAAGGATCCGCCCCGGGTGCCAAATGCTCCAGGTATGCCCCTGGTGTGAACGGTGTGTCTTAAGCTGTGAAGGGCAGGTGCAGACCGGCACACTCACACTCCTGTAGCAGATTATGCAAGTCTGAAAAGTTGGGTATCATCCACAAGAAACTTTATTGGAGACTGCTCAGACAGAACATGATTCTGCCATGGTGTTCTGTCTAAGCAGTCTCCATTAAAGTTTCTTGTGGATAATATCAGCCCTGCTTTTCAACTGGCATAGAATTGTATTTTTCTCATAATAATTATAAGCAGATGTCCACAACACTCCACCCTTTCTTACATGAGATGTCAAGATCTTCTCTACCATCAGAAGTGAAGAGTCTCCCACCCTCCCTTACATCACAGTGCACCCCCCCTTGTGCTGCTGCCAGGAAAAAGCTGAGGGTGAAGCTGACAAGCAGAAAGTGCCAGATCTGGAGGAGGACCAGATGATACCTGGGGTCAGCTGCCAGAGTCTACTGAATGCTGAGACCAGCGGGGGCGGAGATGAGGGGGTGCTCCAGCTGCACAGAGAGGCATAGGATCTGTATGAAGACTTCTGTCCTCCTTTCTGCTTCTGACTGTTGAAACAGGGGGGCTGCAGAGACGAGCCTCTCCACAGCTGCACAAAGAGGAGCAGGAACTGTCGTTGGAGTTCTGTCCTCCTCTCTCCTGCCGACTGCTGAGACAAGGTGGGGGCAGAGACGAGGGGGGTGCCCCAGCTGCAAGAAAGGTGCAAAGGCCACATGAAATGGCCTGGAGGGCCAGATTCGGTCCTCAGGCCTTGTGATGTCGATTGTAAATAGCAGGTTTATATTTTATGATGAAATCTCCTAACAAATTTTGCCTGTGACTGCGTAACAAATTGGGGTACGTTGCAATAGACAGTATTTTCACTGAAACTGACATACAGTGCCTTGCAAAAGTATTCACCACCCTTGGCATTTTTAGTTTTTTGTTGCCTCACAACCTGGAATTAACATGGGATTGTTTGGGGATTTGCATCATTTAATTTACAGAACATGCCCACAACTTTGAAGATTTTTTTTTTTTTTTATATTGTAAAGCAAAGAACAAATAAGACAACATAACAGAAAAAGTCAATGTGCATAACTACTTACCCCCCTAAAGTCAATACTTTGTAGAGCCACCTTTTGCGGCTATAACAGCTCCAAGTCGCTTTGAATAAGACTCTATGAGCTTGCCACATCTTACCACTGGGATTTTTGCCCAGCTCCTTCAAGATGGATGGTTTGCGCTTGTGAACAGCAATCTTTAAGTCTGACCACAGATTTTCTATTGGATTGAGGTCTGGGCCTTGACTACGCCATTCCAACACATTTACATGTTTCCCCTTAAACCACTCAAGTGTTGCTTTAGCAGTGTGTTTGGGGTCATTGTCCTGCTGCAAGGTGAACCTCCGTCCTAGCCTCAAATCACACACAGAGTGGTACAGGTTTTGCTCAAGAATATCCCTGTATTTAGCACCATCCATCTTTCCCTCAACTCTGACCAGTTTCCCAGTCCCGACTGCTGAAAAACATCCCCACAGCATGATGCTGCCACCACCATGTTTCACTGCGGGGATGGTGTTCTTTGGGTGATGTGATGTGTTGGGTTTGCGCCAGACATAGCGTTTTCTTTAATGGCCAAAAAGTTACATTTTAGTTTCATCAGACCAGAGCACCTTCCTCCATACATTTTGGGAGTCACCCACATACCTTTTCGCAAACTCAAAACGTGCCATTTTGTTTTTTGCTGAAAGTAATGGCTGTCTTCTGGTCACTCTGCCATAAAGCCCAACTCTATGGAGTGTACTGCTCATTGTTGTCCTATGTACAGATACTCCAGTCTCTGCTGTGGAACTCTGCAGCTCCTCCAGGGTTACCTTAGGTCTCTGTGCTGTCTCTCTGATTAATGCCCGCCTTGCCCGGTCCATGAGTTTTGGTGTGCAGCCGTCTCTTGACAGGTTTGCTGTTGTGCCATGTTCTTTTCATTTGGTTATGATAGATTTGATGGTGCTCCTAGGGATCATCAAAGATTTGGATATTTTTTTATAACCTAACCCTGACTTGTACTTCTCAACAACATTGTCCCTTACTTGTTTGGAGAGTTCCTTGGTCTTCATGGCAGTGTTTGGTTAGTGGTGCCTCTTGCTTAGGTGTTGCAGCCTCTGGGGCCTTTCAAAAAGGTGTGTATATGTAATGACAGATCATGTGACACTTAGATTGCACACAGGTGGACATCATTTCACTAATTATGTGACATCTGAAGGTAATTGGTTGCACCAGAGCTTTTTATGGGCTTCAAAACAAAGGGGGCGTATACATACGCACAAGCCAATTATCAGTTTTTATTTCTGAAAAATTGTTTTATGTATATTATTAGATTAAAAAAACATTGAACTAAAGGCTGTAATGAAACAAAATAGGTAAAAAGCCAAGGGGGGCGAATACTTTTGCAAGGCACTGTATATCTGCCACAAAGCATATTCAGTTTAATTAAGGCTGGAGCAGTTTTGTTAAACCCTGCTGTGCCTACGGCAACTGATTTTCTGGCAATGCCTCATCTCTGCTTTGATTATATTTTTGTCTCGTGGTCGACTTGATAATAGTAAGAGACATGAATATGTAGAAAAGCAAAGCATTCTTTACAGAATGCATTCTATTCAAATGATAAATATTTTAGATATACAATAAAATATGCTTAACATTTATGCATATGGCAGTTTTCCCTTGACATACCCTGATCCAGTATCTATGACTGGGCCCCTAGTGCTTTAAAAGCAACTGTACAAAGAGAGAAAAGTAAGTGTATTTAACTGCTTCCTGACCGCCGCACGAGGATATACGTAGACAGAATGGCACGGCTGCACAAATGGGCGTATATATACACATCCCCTTTAATTTGCGAGCCGCGTGGTCGCGTGCGCGCCGCCGGCAGCGTGCTCGCGACCCTGACACAGTGCCGAATCGCAAAAAGTGGCCTGGTCTTTGGCTAGCAAAATGGTCCGGGGCTGAAGTGGTTAAAGAAGAACTGTTTTAGTAATAAAAAAAAAAAGTGTGACCGAAGAAGGTACCTTATTCCATTGTGATTGAGTGGCTTAATTGGAGTAGCAGTGTGCTTTTCACCACTGGAGAATTTGTTTTGCTGCACACTGACAGCTGTCAGCGCTTGATAGAGCTGGAAATGACAAGTTGTACCTACAACTTCTTAGTTCAACTGCTAAAGATATAAAAAAAAACTGCTGCCTACCAAATCTACTATACTTTCTGCTATTAAACATATCCAATAAAAAAAATCGAATTTCTTCATAAATTTAGGCCAATATGTATTCTGCTAGATATTTTTGGTAAAATATTTTTTACCAATAAGAGTATATTGATTGGTTTGCGCAAAAGTTATAGCATCTACAAACTATGGGATATATTTATGGAATTTATTTTATTTTATGTACACTAGTAATATTGGCGATCAGTGACTATTGCGGCAGACAAATGGGACACTACATTTTTGGAGACCAGTGACACTAATACAGCGATCAGTGCTAAAAAATATGCACTGTCACTGTACTGGAAAGGGGTTAACATCAGGGGCAATCAAAAGGTTAAAGTGATTGTAACGGTTCACATTTTTAAAATAAAAATAACAAACATGGCATACTTACCTGCTCTGTGCAAGGGTTTTGCACAAAGCAGCCCCGATCCTCTTCTTCTGGGATCCTCCCCCGGCGCTCCAGGCCCCTCTTCAACGGCTGCCCCCACTAAAAGCTGCTTTCCATGGGGGCACCCGTGCAGGCAGGCTCACAAGTCCCGCTGCTGCGTCTATTGACAAAGGCAGCCTGGACTCGGCCCTGCCCCCTGCTCCTGTGTCACTGGATTTGATTGACAGCAGCGGGAGCCAATGGCTCCTGCTGCTATCAGTCTGCCCAATGAGGACAGAGACTGTGGGTGGAGCTGCTGAGCTTGTGCACATTGCTGGATTGGAAAGGTTCAGGTAAGAAAAAGGGGACTCTGGGGGGGGGGGGGCAGCTACAGCAAAGAATGTATTTCACCATAATGCATAGAATGCATTAAGGTGAAAAACCTTGAGACTTTACAACTACTTTAACTGTGTGCCTAGCCAGTGTTTGTGTACTGTGTGGGAGGTGCTTTTACTAGGGGAAGGCATGGATCCATGTCCCTGTTTTGCAGGAACACAGGATTGATGCCTTCCCTACTGACATAACTGGCTCTCTATGTAACTACTATGTAATTATATATGCCTAATGATCGGCGGGTGCTGGCGGTGGCGGACATCGAGTCCATGGAACCCACAGATCAGCTCTCAGCTAGAGTGGGTCGCTGGTGGCGCGCATGCGTGCCCCAGACCCAGGAGTGCAGGATCACGTACTAGGTACGTGATCCTGCACAGCAGAGCCGCTTTGCCACTGTATATGTAAGTTATACGGTCGGCAAGCAGTTAAGCTAGCCATATACTGATCGAAATTCGACCGGTTCAGCAGGGACCAGCCATATTTCATTCAGTGCATGGCCGTTCTTGCTCAACAAAAGTTAATTAACTTCTATTGAAGGGAAATGCTGGAAAAGCAGCTGATTTAGCTGCTGATCAGTGTATTCTGACAGTGGTGGGTACAGCTGGCAGAATACAATGTTCTTGTTGTTGGTGTGAATGGAGGAATCTGTTCTTTTCTTTTTTTCAGCTCACTAATAACAGTGTATAACAGCTTTAGACATGGCAAGAGCTACTTTTTATTACTGAGAATAATGTTATATAGTAATAATGACATGTGTACTATTGGTTTATAAGAAGTGTGAGTTTTCATGATAGGTCTACTTTAGAAATGAATGTAAGTTTACTACAGTTTTTCATTGAATAGCTGCCATTCCGTGATATGTGTAGTCACTTCTTGTAAAAGGCAGGAGAAATGTATTTTATGGGTAAAACCTGCTTCTGAGCATTTGGAAAGTGAATTGAAATGCTCAAACCATATGGCACCTGTAAACTGCTATATCTATCATTTTGGAATTGCAAGCCTTCTGTTCTGCTGCTGATAACCATATTCCAGCACGTGGCGATGCTTATCAGAATCCTCCCCTACCTAGACAAAATATGTTATGTAGCGTCTATGGAAGGTGGTGCTGCAAATCAATTCTCCCATAAATAGGGTCCGTTTGTCACGGCTATACTCATTGCCAAATGATGTTGTATATATTTCTATAGTCTGATCTATATTGGGTCAGACAACTGACTCATGTGACATCAGTGCTATTTATGGTACAGACACCCCAAAAACAGGAACTACTGTTTACTGGGTGTACTTCATCTCCTATACAAGATTTATTTACCTGTCAGTAATGGTGGTGCAGGCATTCATATCAGATTAATGGTTATTTATTAGGATCCTTCTGTGCTTGATGCACACTTGTACACAAGGGCATGCAGGAAATAACTGCATGGTTCTATACCCGGTCCTAAATAAATCCTTGTTTGCTAATTTTAATAAAAAATTTGATATGAAATACCTGATGTTTTGAGAAAGAAGAACTGTATTGACAGTAGTTATAGGAGGTCGCATTACAGAATAAAATGTAATAAAATAAGACTGCCACAATTTTTTTATTTTAAAATATGCAGATTTAAAGCAGTATTAAACCCAAAAGCAAACATTTATTATAATGCAGCTTACCAGTTCTTATTTGTGATGGCTGTATTCGTTTTGTTTTTTTTAAGGCTGGGTTCACACTTGTGCAGTGCGAAATCCAGCTCTCTTATCTCTGCAAAGAGATAAGAGAACTGTCCAGCAGATCATCTCCATTTTAGCTGCGAATTTGGTGACCTGGGAGAGAGGAGGGGGAGGGGGGAAGTGTAGTGAGGAGAAGGAGAGAAATCCTGAGGAGAACTGAACACATCTGCGAATCAGATGTGTGCCCATAGAAGATAATGGGCCTGAATTCGCACCTGAGCCGCACCGCAATGCCTAGAAAACGCACACGTTTTTTGGGCAATGCGCAGTGCGAATGCATCGCACATATGTGAACCAGCCTCATTAAAATCAATGTATTTTATAATGTTACGCGAATTTGATGCAGTGTAAGCCTCAACCAATTTGCATAGGTGTGAACGGGGCCTTAAGCTCTCTTTTATTTTCACCTGGTAGTCCTCCTGCCATTAAAGTTTTTTTTTTTCGAAACAACCTGCAAAACAAAGACATAATGAGCTAGTATGCATAGCATACTAGCTCATTATGAATCACTTACCTGAGAGCGAAGCCCCCACAGCAGTGCTCGGACACCTCCGTCGCCGATGCCATCTTGCTCCCCTCTGCCTTCCGTGTATCGCTGCTCCGGCACTGTTATTGGCCTAGGAGCGGCGATGACGTCACACGCATGCACGCTCGGGCCGGCTAACTCCATTCAGAAATCCGGCTACTAAGCCGGCCCGCTAGTGCGCATGCGCGTGACGTCAGCGGCGCCGGTTTTAAATGCAAATATCTCCTTAACCGTGTAGGTTAAGGAGATATTTCATGCACCTACAGGTAAGCCTTAATCTAGACTTACCTGTAGGTGCATGTTGTCAAAGTGGGTTTACAACCACTTTAAGTCTGTTGTTTTTCAATAGAACAAGCTATCCTGCAGATGAAACAGTTAGAGGTCCGAGACAAACCATTTAACACTGACAGGGGTGCTTACAACGATCAACTTTTATTTATTTATGTAAAACCGTTATCTCAAAATGAAATTAGTGTTTAAAAAGTGTTAGCTTAAAGTGGTTGTAAACCCTTGCTACAGGTAAGCCTATAATTAAGGCTTTCCTGTAGCTACCCTGGATATCTCCTAAACCTGAATGGTTTAGGAGATATCCCCTGTCCCCTGCATGTGCCAATGTCATCGGCACATGCGTACTGAAACAAACTGAAGCAATGGCACGTATGTTCCATTGCTTCAGGGAGTGTGCCGTTACCGGCGGCTCCCGCACGCGTGCGCGGGAGTGACGTCATCGCGGCTCCGGCCAATCACAGCGCCGGAGCCTGCGATACCCAGGAGTAACTCCGGGGGAGATGTCGCCGGCCGGAGGGGGGTACGAGGAACGCTGCGGGGGTTTCGATGTAAGGTAAGTATTTCGTAATGAGCTAGTATGCTATGCATACTAGCTCATTATGCCTTTGTGTTGCAGGTTTTTTTTTTGCTAGGGTTTACAACAACTTGAAGTTCAACTTCAATTTCTTAGAGTATCCAAATTTTGCTAGTACATCTACCCTTCCCTCCAGACTGATAATGTTGCTAAGGTGTCTCTGTGTTCCTTCATCCAAAGTGTAGGCACTCTAATACAGGAGGTGTGTTACTGGCCAAATCACTAGGTAAAAAAAAGAGGGAAATACCCTGAAAAAGAAAACAAATGCAGCCACCACATCTAATGATTGGTAAACTGCAATATTTAAAATTTTTGCCTTTGGATTTAATTCCACTTTTAACCACCGGAAGGATTTGCCCAGGCCATTTTTTGCGATACGGCACTGCGTCGCTTTAACCGACATTTGCGTGGTCGTACGACATTGTACCCAAACAAAATTGACGTCCATTTTTTTTTTTACAAATAGAGCTTTCTTTTGGTGGTATTTGAACCTGCGGTTTTTATTTTTTGGGCTATAAACAAAAAAAGACTGTCATTTTTTTAAAAAAAACAATATTTTTTACTTTTTGCTATAATAAATATCCCCCCCCCCAAAAAAACAAAAAACTAATTTCTTTATCAGTTTAGGCCAATATGTATTCGTCTACATATTTTTGGTACAATTTTTTTTTGCAATAAGCGTATATTGATTGGTTTGCGCAAAAGTTATCGCGTTTACAAAATAGTAAATAGATTTATGGCCTTTTTATGGCATTTTTATTATTTTTTTATTTTTTTACTAGTAATGGCAGTGATCTGCGATTTTTAGCGGGACTGCGTCATTGCGGCAGACAGATCGGACACTTTTTTGGGACCATTGACATTTATACAGCGATCAGTGCTATAAAATCCACTGATAACTGTGTAAATGTCACTGGCAGGGAAGGGGTTAACATTTGGGGCGATCAAGGAGTTAAATGTAGTCCCCAGGTGTGTTTCTTACTGTGAGGGGATGGGACTGACTAGAGGAGGAGACAGATCACTGTTCCTACTTAGCAGGAACAGATGATCTGTCTTGCCTCTCCTGTCAGAACAGGAATTTGTGTGTGTTTACACACAAATCCCCATTCTGGCTCTCGTGCCCGCGATCGCGGGTGGTCGGCGGACATTGCACCCGCCGGCCACACACATCGGATCCCCCGCCGTGCAGCGATGTGCGCCTGCTATGGCTCTTAAAGGAGATTTGCGGGAACATACCAACCTGCCACCGTATAATGACGGCTGCTGGATAGCAAGTGGTTAAAGTGTTACTAAACCCAGTAATATGAAAATAGTTCATCCGCCCCCCCAACAGTGCCCACAGCTTATAAATCATCTTTTTACATTAAAATACTGCCACTATATACCTTTTTGGATGATCTGTATACCACGGTCAGTGATAAACTGCACAGTTTCTCCAGTGCTGAGAGTTCAGGTAGGAGGAGATTTCCACTTCAGCCTGTATACACGCCCACATGTGTGATGTCAATATCATGTGACCTGGCTAGCTCCGAGAACAAGTAAATGTTCTCTTCAGCATAAAAGACACAACTGAGCATGTGTAGGTTGGCTACTCTGCCTGTGTTAGCTTAGCTTGCCTTCCCCAGATAGACAGTGCAGGAGGGGGAGGGAAGTATCTGTGCATACAGTATAAATCAGCCTTTTTACACAATGCAGAGGATTAACCCCTTAAGTTCCACAGTGAGTATAACAAGAATGATATGCTGCATATACAGACAGATTTTACTGTTGTGGGTTTAGTAACACTTTAAGCTACTTTAGGAAAATATACTGCATTTTGGTCACTAGATGGAGCTGAATATATTAGAAAGTCATAGTATTAGTGAAGTACAGGGAAAATTCATGCAGCCTGGATAGAAAATCTGTTTCTGTTGGAAAATTGTTGCTCGATCAGAAGCTGCAGCCAATCTGCTGAGTATACTTTAAATCCTCAAGCAAATATATATTTTCTGAAAGCAGGGATCCTGTACACTAAATTTATGGTAGTTGCATTTTTTTTTTATTGCAAGATAATTGTGAAACTGTTTATCAAATGCATATTTTTAGGAGAAAATATACTAAGATGGATTTTAGTGCAAACAAAATATAATACCCAGTTTTTGCAAAATATAAAAGATGGGGTTGCAAAACATGTCAAGCCTTAAAACCTGCTTATCATGGGTGCAATGCTTTACAGACTACAGTGTAAATAAATAATAAATTCACAGTTTTTTATCTGCAAAAATATGCGCATTCATTTTTTTATTTTTAAGGTGAACTTTTTCTTTAATGCTGTTTCTGCAACATTCACAGCAATACCTCACATGCGTTTTGCAATCGCCATTTACATACACATGCCGCTCTACATTCGTATTTGCGTTCGTGTGGGTGGGTGATGCGAGGTGCATTTCACATTTTTTATTACTTACATTTTTGTTAATATATATATTTTAACACTTTTTTTTGTTTAACTTTCTTGCTGTCAAAAGGGACATAACAAGTTCCCTATGTGATGGCATTGGCAGGTGACAAGTCCTCTTGATGGAGACATCAGGGGTCTATTAGACCCTTCATCCCAGATTGTGCTTCATAAACTCCTCCCCCATCTACAAGATCCAAGAAATTACAGCCCTGAACCTGGAAGTGACAAAATTCTTGGTGCTTCCGAGTTCATTAGCCACATTAGCCACTCAGCATCCTAAAGTTACTATGCGCCCAGCCTCTGGTGGAGAATGGGGATCACATTCACTGTACTGTACTGCACATTTACATGAAAGCCGAGAGTCGGATGAAAACATGAATACCAAGCTCACGGCTCCAGCAGGTTGACCACGTGTCCCGGATTGCCCGGGACAGTCCCGCATTTTGCAGGTCTGTCTCGGATCCCCGACACCTTCATTCCGGAAGAATACAGAGTCCCGGAATGAAACTGACACAGCCACCCTAACGACAACACCAAGCAATGCACTGCATGCTGCACAGTGCATTCTGCACCCCAAAGCCTTGCCCAATTATGGCGCAATAACAGCTGGTTGTTAAGAAACGGGGCAGAGAAGCCAGGGGCATGTGGCCTGCTATGGTTCAGGATCAGGGACGCTCACTCGTCCCATCCTTCTTTCCTGACCGGCCAGGCTGCTTGCTCAGATAAGGGTCTGGTATGAATTTTGGGGGGGGACCCGATGCCCTTTTTTTTCTTTGTTGTTTACCTATAGTAGGGTATCAAAAATCATTTTATTTTTTTTTTGGGGGGGGGGGTGTCCCTGAATGGCAGTTTGGAAATGTGCTCACCCTAGGCTCCAGCAGCTTTCAGCTTGTTTCAACCCCTTCTCTACCAGGAAGTTTATAAATGTACCTTGGTAGATAAGATGTTAAAGAGACTCTGTGGAGCATTTTTAAAACTGGAGTAGACAGAATCTGGCAAAGTTATGCGTAGTAACCAATCAGCTTCTATCTTCAGCTTGTTCAGTTAAGCATTGAAAATGAAATCTGAAGGCTGATTGGTTGCCATGCACAGTTGCTCCAGATTCTGACTGTTACAGTCTTAGTAAATTTCCCTCTCTGTCTCTTGCTAGCCCAACCTAGGCCCACTTATATTTTGCAGCTATTTCCAGCCACTACATCTTTCATCACAGCACAAGCAAAATATTAACTGGGAGCTTCTATGGAGGACAGATTGTTAGGGAGGTGCTGTGAGGGTGTGTTTAGGCATAGTTCCCAAGCATCCCTCATTTGGAGGGATTACCCCTCTTTTGGAACCAAATTCAATTGGCTTGCTTTCTTGTTCAGTTCTCCCATTCATTGGTCGGAGGACCTCTATAAATAATACACTATTACAATGTCAAGATACTACACACTAAACCTTCCATCCAGTCTTTACCTTACTGCATTTATTATTTTGAAAGTATAAAAGAAAAGTACCCGGGGAAGAAAGTTAATCCACCATTGTGCTGTAAAATTCTAAAGATCTTCCACTCCTCCAGTGCAATCTGTGTGATCAGTGGCGGCCGGTGCACAATATTTTTTTGGTGGGTAGGCAAACCAACGCAAGTCCTAAGACTCCCTGGCCAATTTGGTCTCAGGACCTGCTTCCAGGAGGAGAATCAGGAAGACAATAGCGAATATCAACTGGGTGGGCTCAGGGAGCATTGCTATGCGCCCCGAGCCCACCCTTTTTTTAAGCCAATAAGAGCCTCAGTCTCAAATCATGTGTTTAAAAAAAAAACAAAAAACATTGGAATCCAGGTGTCCCGCACCCTGGATGTAGATTAGGGGCCGGGCACATGGATTTGGGGGCGGCGCCCCTGCGCCCCTTATGGACGGACAGCCACTGCGTGTTATACATGCAAACATGCAGTGCTCGTATTAAATGCTCACCTTATTCCATTGACCTTAATAACAAATCAAGGTCATATATGTGTTTGTTGCCCCTCTATGGGCTATCTGAGCTCTGCTCCTTCGCTGGCTACTGTTCACTTCTGGCAGCGCCTCTGAGGAGAACAGTAGCCACCATTGGTGGAGGACTTTCCTCATTGGATTGCAATATATGTACATTTTATTTTTGTTACCATATATTTTGTCAGGTTTTGTGGTGATTTACTTTAATAAGGGAATATTCAATTTATTATTTTGTATTGTGCTACATCAAAGTATTTATGTATGTATGTTGTAGGGTTGCAATGACGCGGATACCAGTAGCGATGATACCGAGTATTTCCACGAGTACTCACACTTGTGCAAATGCACCGATAATCGAAAATTAATACCTCTGCGGTGCGATTTGAGCCCATATAACAAAATAAATGGGCTCAAATCGCAATACAAAGAATCAAATGCGGTTTGAACAGGAATGTGGTGCGATTCCTGTCTGAATGGCATGTGGTTTCCCCCACCGCTCCTGTGTGAACCCAGGCTTGTCATAGTGAGTTCACACAGGAGCGTTGCCTGGAAACCGCATGTTATTTGCAGAAGAATCGCACTGAATTCCTGTGCAAATCGCCTGGAAATTCTTTGGAGTGCAAATTGAGCCCATTCATTTTGTATGGGCGCAAATCACACCACAAAGGTATGGGTACTCAGTATCAGGGAGTACTTGCCCGAAAGTATTGGTACTCATACTCGCCAGTGAAAAAAAATGGTATCGGTGCAACCCTAGTATGTTGTCATGTTGATAAATACTGTTAGGTTATGGTAATTTTTGTCATCTGTAGTAATCCTTACCTCTCATCTATGTGCTTTACTAACTTACATTGCCTAGCAGACAGCATTGTTTCTACGATTAGTCCTGATCAGGGTAACATATGATTCTGCCGTCAGGGATCAGATTAAAAACTGGATGTGAAACCTTCCAATGACATCGGCATCTCTTCCTTCGTCCACAGAGTCTTATTGACAGCATACTGCCTCTCTGTGTCATGCCTACCGAGTGTTTTGCAGAGCACATCCCCTCCCACTGTCATATGCCTGCATAACATGTTACCAGCCTGAGCCTCTGCAATTATGTTTCCTTTAGCGATCATTATTTTTTTTTTATAAATCAAGGTTTTCAACATACAGTAGGTGCAGAGTATGTATTTTGGTGCTTTGACTTCCAATTTTATTGGATACACAATATAGGTCTGACTAAACACTTCAACAGCTTTGAATATGAAGGGGCAGCTAATAAAGTCTGCACAGCTGTAGTTATCAACACTCAAAGCCTAATTTTGTATGATAAAATCAATATATCATACAGGTCAATGTTCTCTATAGCAACAGTACTTAGAGCTGCTTTCTTCAGTATCTAAGGGCTATGCCAGAGGTGCATATAAAAGCCACAGGGCCCTTCTGCAGAATTTATGGTGGGGTCTCCTCAAAGCTTTTTAATATAATATGATATATTTTTGGAGATAAACAAAACATTAGTGATCAGACCAAAAACATTCTTCTTTTACTTATATTGTAATTTAAATTTTTATTTTAACTATTGGACATTAAATGTGCTGGATAGCACAGTTTTAGACAAGTGTATTATTAACACATGATATATATTTTTTTCATGCCCTTAAAGTGGTTGTAAAGCCACTTGTTATGTCTCTACAATCCTCTGTTAGATAATAACATGTGTCCCACTGTATATGGGATAGCAGACAGCAGGATTGACATAAATAAATAATAGACACTACTAATTTTATTTTGGAAAAAATTGTATGGCCGCGGCCTTTATTATTGGCTTTAAAACTTAAATAAACAACAAGTTAGACTTTAACCCCTTCCTTACTGGGCACATATACCCCCTTCCTGCCCAGGCAAAATTTCAGCTTTCAGCACTGTCACGCTTTGAATGACAATTGCGCGGTCGTGCGACGTGGCTCCCAAACAAAATTGACGTCCTTTTTTACGCACAAATAGAGCTTTCTTTTGGTGGTATTTGATCACCTCGGCGGTTTTTATTTTTTGCGCTATAAACAAAAATAGAGCGACAATTTTGAAAAAAAAGCAATATTTTTTGATTTTTGCTATAATAAATATCCCAATTTAAAAAATAAAAATAAAAAATTTCCTTAGTTTAGGCCGATACATGTTCTTCTACATATTTTTGGTAAAAAAAAAATCGCAATCGGCGTTTATTGATTGGTTTGCGCAAAAGTTATAGCGTTTACAAAATAGGGGGTAGTTTTATGGCATTTTTATCATTTTTTTTTATTATTAGTAATGGCGGCGATCAGTGATTTTTTTTGTGACTGCGACATTATGGCGGACACATCGGACACTTTTGACACTATTTTGGGACCATTCACATTTATACAGCGAACAGTGCTATAAATATGCACTGATTACTGTATAAATGTGACTGGCAGGGAAGGGGTTAACACTAGGGGGCGAGGAAGGGGTTAAATGTGTTCCCTGGAGTGATTGTTACTGTGGGGGGAGGGGAGTGACTGGGGGAGGTGACCGATCTGTGTCCCTATGTACAAGGGACACAGCATCGGTCCCCTCTCCCTGACAGGACATGGATCTCTGTGTTTACACACAGAGATCCACGTCCTGCCTCTGTAACAGCCGATCGTGGGTGCATGGCGGACATCGCGGCCGCCAGGCACGCGCATCGGCATTGCAGTGACGCGCCGGGAACGTGCGCGCGCCGCCGGCGGCGCTCGCGCGCCCCCAGTGGCCAAATTAGAGGAGGCCGTATAATAACGGCCTCCCGGCAATTGACAACCACCTTGCGGCCGTATATACTCGTACGGCGGGCGCGAGGTGGTTAATGACAAACACGTAAGTAACCGCTCAGCCACTACGGCTCAAGCTGTATCATAAAAAGGGGAAATCCCCAAAACAAATTATCACTTTGTCTAACTTATAACATTAAAGTCCCCCTTTACAGGTGACACTAGCCACATAATAAAATCAACGGCCTGCGACAAAGGGAGGGCGGGAGGGAACTCCACCGCTGCTGCTACTGAGGCGATTTGAGCTTTTAGAGCTCTGAATCCCTCTTTTTATTTACCTTTTAATCAAAACAAACCCCTTAGCTGCCCAGATACAGCGGTCACCTGACCATCCTGCACAGCCAAGGACCAATTGTACCTCTTCCCACATTTTGTAAGGTTGCCCAATAATCTTCTAATAATACCTAAAATTGCCCAGCTACAACTACTCACTCTGAAACTTTCCCTCCTTTTTTCCGTTACTGGGGAAAATAAGAACTCCGCTGTCGCAATCCCATGAGGCAAGGGGGGCCTAGATGTCTTTCCCCCTTTCCTTACATGGGATAGCAGACAGCAGGATTGACATAAATAAATAATAGACACTACTAATTTTATTTTGGAAAAAATTGTATGGCCGCGGCCTTTATTATTGGCTTTAAAACTTAAATAAACAACAAGTTAGACTTTAATGACAAACACGTAAGTAACAGCTCAGCCACTACGGCTCAAGCTGTATCATAAAAAGGGGAAATCCCCAAAAGACAGGTGAAACACCTGTCAACGCCCCCCCAAAACCGTGGCCTCCTCAACGCAGGTACTGAGCCCCGCGTTGAGAATGTCCAGACCTATCTCCGTCAAGTGCACTCCGTCCCGCCTATAAAGCCCCGGAAGACCGCCTTCCAATTCCGTGTGCCGGAATGAAAAACTGTCTAAAAAACCTAAAAACTTCTGGACCGAACGATTAACCAGTTTCCTCACCTTCTCCAAAGGGCGTAAAGTGTCTGAGCGGAACCACTGCAATCTATGAATAATTTCCGAAAAAATAATAGCCGTCCCAGGGGATGACAAGTGAAACCTCGATAAGTCGGCCCTTATCTGAAAGACCAAATCAAGGGTCTTAACCTTCCCAATGTCATTCCCCCCAAGGTGCAATATTAAAATGTCTGGAGGCGTCACTGCAAATATAATATGCTCAATTCTGTAAACAAATTTGACCATCTCATTCCCCTTTTACCGTGCCAAAAAACTGAGAAAACGTCCTGTGCTAGACCCAAATTCCATGAGTAAACTCATTCCTCAGCTCTCTTGCAGGCCCAGAGTATGAAGGAGTGGCCGACAATCCATACTATTTTCTTTGGACCTGCAAGCATTTAAATAAAAGAGTTAGGACGAACATATAGCAAAAAATTATCCGATCTCCACCTCCCCAATTTCTTGATACGTTCCTGACTTAGACCAAACGTAGCTGCTTCCGTGGCTGCCCCTATCCTAAAGGAATGTGACGTTAAACAAACATCGTCTAGACCCAAAATATGCTTACACTTCTTAAATACCTGCAGGAATTGAAATTTGCTCAAAGGAGAGCCGTCACTGTGAACAAAAAATTGACCACCCACACCCGGCCTCTGCCTAACGTAGTCCCCTAGCAAGGTTACACGGCAAATCAAGAAGAACCCTTCCCCAACTGATCAGTTTTGGAACGCCTCACATGAATTTGTACTGAGGTTCCACTCACTATGACATCCCCCTATTGCAGACCTCCTTTTTGCAACTTGGCGGGGGGGGGGAGCATTTCCGCAATCCTTAAAGCAGCAAAAAATGCAGTAGAAAAAACAGATTTAAATAAAGCAACTTCAAACTCAGACCAGCAAACCTTATGTGCAACCTTGCAAAGCCTGATCAGCACCGCCGTGGATATGGGCTTCCGAGAATCAGCTGTGAGATGCGATTTTCTGTAGCCTTTTAAGGCTTGACGAACCACAAAAAAATAAAAAGTGAGGGAAGATTATGTAATTTCAGAAAAAATGATATACCGGACAGTATTTTATTGACATGCGACCAAGAAAATTCCTTCCTGAAAAGGTTATTTAAAAACAGCAGCGCCAAACCTTCCGAGACAAATGTATCCACTATGCCTTGCTCCCTTAAGAACAAGGACCCCGACCACCAAGCTGATTGGTATCCCGCCATGGTGGAGGGGGCAATGGAACGCTGCACATTGAACAAAACGGTTCTCAAATCAGTGTCCACAGAAACTTCGGGCAAGGCAGCCCCTCCCGATCCGCGCTTGGCAACAGGGAAAAGAATCGCCCCATCTGAAAACGAGACAAATCATTGTTTCTGCCAGGAACAAATTGTGCCTTTATCCAAATGTTCAAGCTCAAACACTGGAAAATCAAGCGTCTCAGCAGAACAACGACCGTGGAGACCTGGAAGACAAGCAATTTACAGCAAACAACGCACCTTTACTATCAGTGCGAACTAGGAGCCGCCTGTTTCTAAAATGAGATCCCCACAGCTCAATGGCCACCAAGATAGGGAACAACTCTATCAAAATACTATTCTTCAAATAACCTTTGCGCCTCCAGCCCGGGTCGAAAGGCTCCGCACACCAATGGTTCTTCCAAACAGCTGCAAAACCCTGGGACCCTGCAGAATCTGTCTGCAGACACAACTGCTCGTCTGAGACAAATTCCTCCTGCCAAACCGCCCTCCCATTAAAATGTTCCAAAAACCTCAACCAGACCAACAAATCCTCCCGAATATCGTGTGACACACTGACATGAGTTGAGAGGAATTTGAGGCCGGCAATAGCGATATAAAGCCTCCGGGAAAAAATTCTCCCCACAGGCATTATCCGTGTGGCAAATGCCAACTGACCTAACAGCGACTGTACTTCTTTAAGGGTAACTTTCTTCTTCCTGATCAACAAAATGATACAGACAGTAAGCCTGTAAATTTTGTCCCTAGGTAACCTGAATTCCATATTGATCGAATCAATAGTAATACCCAGGAAATCTAACGAAACTGACGGAAAAACCGTCTTTTCCTTTGCAAGGGGAACCCCGAACGCCTCACAGACTGAAAAAAATGTCAGCAATAAATTCTGACATGCAGAGGAGTTGGGGGGGCCTATGAAAAGGAAATCATCCAAGTAGTGAATCAAAGAGGACACCCCTGCAACCTTAGCAACCACCCATTCCAAAAAAGAGGCGAAAGCTTCGAAATAAAAACAGGACAAGGAACAGCCCATAGGCAGGCACTTGTCAAAATAAAAATTGCCTTGAAAAAAAAAAAAAATGAATTAAAAGCTGCAGGATCTATAGGCAGCAATCTAAAAGCTGCCTTCACATCCGCCTTTGCCAGCAACGCTCCCTGCCCCGATTCCCTCAGCAGTACCATTGCATCTTCAAAAGAGGCAAAAGACACAGACTAATACTGCTCCTGATGAATGAGCCTATAGGAGTTTGGCTCCTTTTTGGGCACAATACCCAGCGGGGAGACCCTAAAATTAGAAAATGGGCGGGCCTGAGAACGGGCCCGCGACCCTACCCAAACTAATTTCTGCCCAAAAATTTTCTAAAACGATCGATTCCAAACCAAAGGTGGACTTTAGATTGGAATGAATCTGACAACCCGAACCGTGGAAACTTGGTAAGGAAAAACCAGACAGAAAACCGTCAAACAGGAGCTGTGCTGTCAGTGTGTCTGGGTATTCCCTAAACCAAGGAGCCATGACGCGGAGCCTCATCGGGGACACCGCCTTTAGAAAAATAGGATTTTTATAACAGCTTACCTGTAAAATCCTTTTCTTGGAGTACATCACGGGACACAGAGCGACATAGTCATTACTATGTTGGTTATATAGATACCTTCAGGTGCTGGCACTGGCAACTTCCAAAACCGGAAGTACCCTCCCCTATATAAGCCCCTCCCATCCGGGAGTACCTCAGTTTTGTAGCAAAGCAATAAGTGTCCCCAAAAGAGGGGTGGGAGCTCTGTGTCCCGTGATGTACTCCAAGAAAAGGATTTTACAGGTAAGCTGTTATAAAAATCCTATTTTCTTTCTCGTACATCACGGGACACAGAGCGACATAGTCATTACTATGTGGGATGTCCTAAAGCAATGCCCAATGAGGGGGGGATACACCATACATAAGCTGAGCGCTATCAGACATGAGGATCTTTTGCGGCCTGCAACACACTGCGCCCAAAGGCGACATCCTCCTGACTTCTAACGTCCACCTGGTAGAACCTAGTAAACGTGTGTACTGAAGACCATGTTGCGGCCCTACAAATTTGAGCCAGGGAGGCCTGGTGATGCACTGCCCATGAAGTTCCAACTGCTCTCGTGGAGTGCGCTCTAACTTTGAACGGAGGCGGTCTCCTTCTCAAGCCATAGGCTTGCATTATGACCTGTCGAATCCACTTGGCTAAAGTAGATTTTGACGCTGCCTGACCCTTTCTGGGGCCTTCCGGCAGAATAAACAAAGTATCCGTTCTGCGAATCTGAGCAGTGGCTTTTAGATAAGCTTTAACTGCTCTTACTACATCCAAAGAATGTAATAACTTTTCCTCTACTGAACTAGGTTTGGGAAAAAACGAAGGAAGAACCACATCTTGGTTCAAATGAAACCTCGATACCACCTTAGGAAGAAAGGCTGGATGAGGACGTAACACTACTCTGTCTTTATGGATAACCAGATACGGCTCCTTACAGGACATAGCTGCTAATTCTGACACTCTTTTAGCCGAACAAATGGCTACTAGAAAAATCAATTTCCTGGTGAGAAGAACCAGGGAAATATGCTGTAATGGTTCAAATGGTTGTTTCTGTAGAACCGACAGAACCAGGTTTAAGTCCCATGGACATATGGGAATATTAACCGAAGGGCTAATACGCATCACTCCTTGTATAAAGGCTTTGACTAGTGAATGCGAAGCCAAGGGCCTCTGAAAAAATATTGACAAGGCCGAAATCTGACCCTTGATAGTACTCAAGGCAAGCTTCCTATCTACAGCCCACTGTAGGAAGTCCAGAATCCTACCTATTACGTACTTACGTGGATGCCATTTCTTGGCCTCACACCAGGCGATGTACGCCTTCCAGATTCTATAGTAGATCTGCCTGGATACCGGTTTCCTGGCATTGATCATGGTAGATACCACAGGATTAGAGAGACCTCTCTTTTTTAGAATGTGGGCCTCAATAGCCAGGCCGTCAAACCTAGGGCTGGTAAGGAAGGGTGGTATATCGGTCCTTGCGAAAGCAGGTCCGGACGATGTGGGAGGGTCCAAGGACTCCCCACAGACATTTTTACAATCTCCGCGTACCACGCTCTTCGGGGCCACGCTGGAGCCACCAGAATCACTGGTTTCTTTTCTACCCTGATTCTGCGGAGTAATCGAGGTAACAATTGTGGCGGTGGGAATGCATATATCAGCTTGAACTGATCCCAAGGGAACACTAGGGCATCCGAGCCGCAAGCTAGGGGATCCCTTGTCCAAGAGACAAACCTGTCCACCTTTGCGTTGAATCTGGATGCTAGCAGATCTACATCCGGTGTTCCCCACCGCTGACATATTGTCCGAAAAACCTCGGGGTGAAGGGACCATTCCCCTGGGCATAATTGTTGGCGACTTAGAAAGTCCGCCTTCCAATTCTCCACTCCTGGAATGAATACCGCGGATATGGCTGGGACATATCTTTCTGCCCATTTCAGGATGCAATTTACTTCCCTCTGGGCTGCACGACTCCTGGTGCCACCCTGATGATTGATATATGCCACTGCCGTGGCATTGTCTGATTGAATTCTGACAGGGGACCCTTGGAGTTTGGATGTCCATGCTACTAGGGCATACCGGGCTGCTCGTATCTCTAAGAGATTGATGGGCAGGGCCTTTTCCGCATCCGACCATCTGCCCTGGAGAGACCATTGCTCCAGTACTGCTCCCCAGCCTATAAGGCTGGCATCTGTAGTGACCACCTTCCAAGAAATCGGACTGAAGGATTTCCCTTTTTCCAGATTCTGGGGAACCAACCACCAACGGAGGCTTTTGCGAACGGAAGGGGACAAGGACATTGGTAAGTCTAGGGCCTGAACTTTCTTGTTCCAGGCTGACAGTATGGCCCTTTGCAAATTCCTTGAATGGAATTAACCGTAGGGTACTGCTTCGAATGATGCCACCATTTTTCCCAGCAGCCTCATGCACAGGCGTATGGACGGCTGTCTTTTTGTACCCACTAAGTGGATCAAATCTCTCAAAGACAACACCTTTTTTCGAGGCAAGAATATTTTCCTCTGGCCTGAATCTAGCCTTAGCCCCAAGTATTCCAGACTTTTGACTGGTTTTAGGGCTGACTTGTCTCGGTTGATAATCCAACCGTGAGATTCCAGATACTTGATTGTCTTGTGAACGACCACTTCTAGTTTTTTCACTGAGTGGTCTATCAGCAACAAGTCGTCTAGATATGCCATTATCGTTACACCTTGCGTTCTTAGATTGGCCAATAATGGGGCCAGAATTTTTGTGAACACTCGTGGTGTTGTGGCCAGACCGAAGGGTAAGGCTCTGAACTGAAAATGGCGCCCTTCTACTGCAAAGCGTATAAATTTTTGGTGGACTGGAAAGATGGGAATGTGCAAATAAGCATCTTTGATGTCGATCGAGGCTAACCATTCCTCCCCTTGTAGGGCAGTGGCCACCGATCGGATCGACTCCATCCGGAAAGTCCTGATATGCAGGAATTTGTTTAGCCCTTTTAGATTTAATATGGGCCTCACGTCCCCGTTTGGCTTCGGGACTGTAAAGAGGTTTGAGTAAAACCCGAACCCCCTTTCTTCCAGGGGAACCTCCATAATTACTCCTTGGAGCAATAGTTGTTCTAGTGCCAACAGGAGGGACTCTCTCTTCCGGGGATCCCTTGGCACATTTGACCTCATAAAATGGGAAGGAGGAGAGTCTTTTAACTCCAATCTGTATCCCAGACTTACTGCGGAGAGCACCCATCTGTCTCTGATCGTGTCCCGCCAGGTCTCTGCGAACAACTGGAGTCTTCCCCCCACCCGATTGAGTGGGGGCAACCCTTCATGCATTTGACTTTTGGGGAGGTTTTGTACCTCTCCTAACCCAGGGTTTTTTATTACCCTGCGATTGTCCCTGATTTTTACCCCCGGGATTTGACCGAGGAGGCCGTCGGAACTGTTTCACAGCCGATGCCCCAGGGACTGGAGAAGCAGGCCTCTTAAAAGAGGGACCTCTAACTCTGTTTTTAACCGGCAAGAGTGTACTTTTACCATTGGAAATTTTCTGGATATATTTGTCCAGGTCTTCCCCAAATAAGCGTTCACCATGAAATGGGAAGCTAACCAGCAATTTTTTACAGGGAGCTGCAGCAGACCAGTTTTTGAGCCATAAAAGCCTGCGCATATGTACTACCGACAGCGTAAGGCGGGAGGCCTGATGGATTGAATCCTTTATGGCGTCAACCGCAAAGCATAAGGCTCTAGGTAGATCAGCTAGGGCAAGGGCCTGTTGATCTGGCAAGTCGCTTAAGACTTGTTTCAACTGATCCTTCACTGCTTGGCAGACCCCAATAGCTGCCACTGCTGGTTGTGTCACCAATCCTGCTGTAGAAAAAGCAGATTTTAATAAGGACTCCAATTTTTTATCTATTGGGTCCTTGAACATTTGGACATTATCCACTGGACATGTCAGTGATTTATTCACACAAGAGATGGCTGCGTCCACTGTAGGGACCCTCCATTTTTTGATGAACTTATCCTCCATGGGATAGACCACCGGAAATCTCTTGGGGGGAGTAAATATTTTATCAGGATGTTCCCAATCCTGGTACATGAGCCCTTCCAATAAAGGGTGAAGTGGAAAAGAACAGACAGTCTGGGGAGCTTTTAGCGACCCCAGCGAGGAGACAGTAGTGGTTGATGGTTCCGCAAGGTGCATTTTAAATGCTGATCGGACCATGTTAGTCAAAGACTGAACCCATAATCTTTCAGCTTGAGATGCTGAGAAAGGTTCCTCCACAGTTGATTCCTCTATAACAGAATCAACCTCCTCCTGATCCCCTTCAGGCAGGTCGATCCCTGTATGGGACTGTTGCTCCGCTAACAGGTACTCTGAAGGAGGAGACGGAGATCGGGCGTGCTTTCCCTGTGACAGGGAGGCAGCGATTAATGTTGACAATCTCTCTTCTAATCCTCCCAGAGCTGAGGAAAAAACCTCCTCTGTTACATACACAGGAGCAGGTGAACTGAGGACAGCCACAGTACCAGGTACTCCTGCAGGGTCTCTACGGTCACTAACCTCTGAATTTTCAGGGGAGACTGGTGCAGCAGAAGCATGCCCAAGATCCTCAGAGCCCGATGGAGACCCTTTTCGCTTCCTGGAAGATTTAGTTCCGGAGCTTCTGGATGGCATATTCCTAAGCCCAAAGCTGAGGTATTCCAGCCGTAATACACCCCTTTTACTGAGAATAGTCTAGCACAATTGCTGCTATATATCAGTTGGTGTCTACTAAAGTGCCTTTCTAGGGGATGCCTGCATCAACCGCCTCTGTGTGCCTTTTTACTGTTGCTAGCTCTGTTTGTGCACTTCAATAGCCAGCTTGATTGCCTTTAAACATGCTGGACGCCCGCACATGCGCAGTAGCGCCGCGGCGCACACCGAGCGTCATCCACCCGCTCCGCCCCTTTTTCCAGATCGCCTCTATATAGAGAGGCGCGTGCACGCGCACGCGCGCGGGCACGTGCGCCTTTTTTGAAAAAACAAGGAGCTAGATGGGAGCCAGGGTCCCTGCCGCAGGGCCCGGGGATGGATGAGCGCAGCAACAGGGCAGAGGAGACAGCTTCCCAGCAGAGAACTTACCAACTGCCTGGATTTGACTTCGGAAGAAAAAAATCCACATTACAAGAAAAAAGAACCATAGCGGCCTCTAGTGTTTAACACAGGTACCGCGGTCTTACATTTTTTTTTTTTTTTCCTTGCCTACTATAAAATGTTTTACATTTTCTCAGTAGTAACAGGCATGCACAGAATATTTAGCGGGAATACCTTAGGTAACAGGCAGAAAGACAAAATAGGCTTGGGGGTCCCCCAATAGAACCAAGTTCCTGAGGGCCCCCACTTACCTTTTCCTCGTCCACAGAAGCCCAAACTTCACCTATCACGGCAGGCATTGTAATCAAACCTTCAGGGACCGGGTTCCCAAGGATTCCACTCCCCTGGACCTGTATAGCACCCTGCACAGAAAACATCTTGGTCGTGGGTATGACCAGAGCTCTGGATCCCAGGGTCCAGCCCTCCTAAGAGAGGCATTACAGGCAAAACCTTGCTCTTCTCTTGCAAGGCCCGGGTACCGACCGTTTAGCTATGAAGCTTTTTTGGTCGGATCCGGAATAGCTTACTGAGGCCCAAAAGAACCTGTACGCAAGCTCAGTGAAAAAACACATGTTACTTCTTGGCCAACACCTTAGACACTGGCAAAAAACTGAGGCACTCCCGAATGGGAGGGGCTTATATAGGGGAGGGTACTTCCGGTTTTGGAAGTTGCCAGTGCCAGCACCTGAAGGTATCTATATAACCCACATAGTAATGACTATGTCGCTCTGTGTCCCGTGATGTACGAGAAAGAAAGGGTTCCCTACCTGTCGACTGGTTTGAAGAGGAGAGTTTCTTAAAACATTTGGCAATGGGGTGTGTACCTGCACAAAATGTGCATTCGTGCCTGTACTTACAGGAATTGGGCCACCTACACTGGCTCTCGTTGAATTTAAAAAAAAAGACCCCTTTTTTGAAAGAGGAATGGGCTGACGAGGACGGGGTAATGGCCTGTCTGTTAAAAGCGGGCCTCTGCGGAAGAAAAAGATTCAGCCAGAGGCCTATATTCTTAGAACCCCACTGTAAAGATGAGTGCACCGCCATTTTTTGGCGAAACGACTCGTCATAAACGAACCAAGCCATACCCCCAAAATTCTTGTAAGCCTCCAGGATGATGATATCTATGTGCTGAAAAAGCCCTGGGCTTTTCTCCGGGAATTTTTCACAGGTCACACTGGCAAAAAATCAGGAAAGACTGCAACCAATTATTAAAAGTCCTATGAACAGGGCGCCTTCTATCCTCTCTCCCACCGGTCCTCTGAACGGAGTCTTTGGATGAAGGGAGCAAGGATAATAAATCCAAAAATTCCCCTCTCCAAATCCTCTCCCTAGTGCTGATTGACAGGTGGAAACCTAGAGGAGACAATGTACATGGCAGGGCTTCTTTCCTACAAATTTCCGGCACTGTGGCTGTAACAGTAGGGAAAGCATCAGTCATTGATGTAGACATTTGTGAAACATTCAGAGAAAGTTCCTGCGAGTTAGCAGAAACTCCACTAGATGGCGCCCACACCGAAGCTACACCCCCCTCAGAGACAGAGGAAGCTGAAGCCAACGGGGCAGCGTCAGTTAACACAGGGACAGAGGAACCTGAGCTAGT
The DNA here is from genome assembly GCA_029206835.1 of Rana muscosa. Taxonomy (NCBI): domain Eukaryota; kingdom Metazoa; phylum Chordata; class Amphibia; order Anura; family Ranidae; genus Rana; species Rana muscosa. Next base: position 629,129,715 of record CM055116.1, on the reverse strand, counting down.
CCTGACAGCATTCAGTTCCCTAACTGTCCTGACTAATACAGATGAGAACAAATCCAATAACTGAGGAGCAAACTCACCAGCGCCAGGTACATCGGATGTGGCACCTGCCTGTTGATCCCCAGCTGTGACCGGGATATGTGGGACTGGATTCCTCCGAGCGACCTGAGGGGAAGGACGCTCCGATCGTGGTCTGCTGACCCCCCGCGCCCCTTGTGAATTCGGCGGCGCTCTCTGTGGTGGGCTCTGTCTTCTGCTGCTGGGTTCACCTGCTCCGCTTCCAGACGCACGCCAGGGTGTGCCCCTTGTGGTTCGGGAAGGTACCGGGCATGGTGGTGAGGGGGAGTAGCTCCGCTTCCTGCTGCACCGCCTCTTCGCCGGCCCCCTCATCGGCTGGGAAGTGACACGCCGAGATGACCTCCGACCCGGCAGTTCTCCAGCAGGCAAAACGATCTCCGCCTCCAGGCTAGCCACAGCACTCCTCACCTCTCCTTCCTCCAGAGCCTCGGAAACTCCGCAGATGCCCGCCAGATCCCCTGTCAAGTCTGCGCTGGAGCCGGTTGCGATGTCACCCGCAGAGGAGGTGGAAGCGGCGATCCCGGAACCTACTGAAGCTGAAACCACTGGAGCGACTTGACCCGCAGACACAGGTAGGTCAAGGCAACGCCTGATCCAATCTTCCCCAGCTTCTTCGCCAGCTCTCTCGATAAGGCGCCTCAGGAGGGACATCTTCTGCCACACGAATATCTCTGTGCCTGAAACTCCACCGCTGCTGCTACTGAGGCGATTTGAGCTTTTAGAGCTCTGAATCCCTCTTTTTATTTATCTTTTAATCAAAACAAACCCCTTAGCTGCCCAGATACAGCGGTCACCTGACCATCCTGCACAGCCAAGGACCAATTGTACCTCTTCCCACATTTTTTAAGGTTGCCCAATAATCTTCTAATAATACCTAAAACTGCCCAGCTACAACTACTCACTCTGAAACTTTCCCTCCTTTTTTCCGTTACTGGGGAAAATAAGAACTCTGCTGTCGCAATCCCATGAGGCAAGGGGGACCTAGATGTCTTTCCCCCTTTCCTTACATTCTTTATTAAAGAAAAAGCCAACATCTACCTTATTTCAGAGCGTCTCCTGGTGCTCACGTGACTGCCTGCCTCTCTCCTCCCCTAGTCTGACAGCTCCAGAGGGAGGGGCTAAGAACTCCCGCTGACGTCAGCCGGGAGGAGGGGAGGAGAGGATGAGAGAGCCGAGCAGTCACGTGAGCGCCGGGAGACGCTCTGAAATAAGGTATATATCACCTTTTTTTAAATAAAGGACATACAGTGGGGTATATGTTATTATCTAACATAGGAGATTGTAGAGACATAACACTATTATTTTATAAGCTGGAGGGGAGGATCGTGGAGGGGACAGAGCTGACAGGCAGGTAGGGGGGGATCGGGGGAGAGAGGAGACACAACGGATAACGGAGGTAAACTAATCACGGTGTCAGGGCTCAGCAGCCATGATAAACAATGGTCAGTTTACAGGGGGGAGGGCAGAAACTGGCAAGATCAACCAGGTTTTTTAGGTGATACAGGGGGCCAAATGTCACAGCGCAAGCACTGTGCTGTATAAAATGCTTTAAAGGGACAGGATCCATTTTTTTTTTTTTTTTAAAGGTTACAAACACTTTAAAGTAGAACTATAGGGAAAACTTTTTTTTTCATTTTGGATAGAGTAAAAGGATTATGACCCCTATCTGTTTTTTTTTTTTTTTGAGTCCCATTGTGGAGATTTACCCTCACTTCCTGTCCCATCGCCAAAACAGGAAGTGACAGGAAATCCCTAAAATTAAGGGAATTTCTTGGGGACCCCCAGGTCACCAGAATTAGTGTCCCCATTGGAAGACTTCCCCTCTATTACTTTTCTGGGAACAACCCAAAATGTGGGATTTTCTTTTACTTTCACTTTCAATAATATTGGTAAACAGGATAAATAAAGAGGGTGAATCCCCTAATTAGTTAAAATTGAACCACTCTCTGAATTAAAATTGACTTTTTTGAATCCTTATGCTGCTAGCATTAGTAAATAGATAGGAAAGTTTATCATATTTACTTGTTTTAACCACATGCTGACCGGGCCATAGCCGAATGACGGCTACAGCGCGGTCGGCTAGTTCTGGGAGGGCATACTATGATGTCCACCTAGAAGTGTCTGTGATCGCTGGGTTCTCCAGACCCACTGTCATAGGCCCCCGGGGTCAAAGGCCAATGACGATGGCCCTTTACCAAGTGATCGCTCTGTCCAATGACGGAGCGATCACTTGTCAACAAACCGGCGCATGTCCGGTTCAGCTCTCTCCTCTCCTCACATGTGATCGGTACAGTGTGTAAAGAGAGGAGGTAGCCGGTGCCGAAACGCCACTGGGCTGTCTCTGAAGTGCCTACAGTGCTGATCTCTGCCAAATCATGCCTCATCTGTGCCTCATACATGTCCATCCATGCCTCATTTGTGCCTCAGACATGCCCATCTATGCCTCATCCGTGCCTCAGACATGGCCATCCTTGCCTTATACATTCCCATCTGTGCCTCATTAATGTCCATCTGTGCCTCATACATGCCCCCTCATACATGGCCAACCATGCCTCATACATGCCCATCCGTGCCTCATGCAGGCCCATCCATGCCTCATCCATGCCTCATATGTGCCAATCCATGCCTATCTAGGCCCATTCATACCTCATCCGTGCTCATCCATGCCTCATCTGTACCCATCCATGCCTCATCTGTGCCCATCCATGCCTCACCCGTGCTTATCCATACCTCATCTGTGCTCCATCCATGCCACATTAGTTTTACCAAAGATATGTAGCAGTATACATTTTGGCCAAAATTTATAAAGAAAAGTTACTAATTTGCAAAATTTTATAACAGAAATTAAGAAAAAAATATTTTTTTTTCAACATTTTCAGTCTTTTTTAATTATAGCAATAAATGCCGGCAACACGATTGCTTCTTCTTACAAATGTTTATTGGGCGCTAACAGCAGTGCTACATCTATAATGCTTTTTTTATTTATAGCACAAAAAATACAAAAACCCAGTGGTATTTAAATACCATCAAAAGAAAGCTCTATTTGTGTGAAAATAGGACAAAAATTTCATATGGGTACAGTGTTGCATGACTGAGTAATTGTCATTCAAAATGTGAGAACACTGAAAGCTGAAAATTGGCCCGGTTAGGAAGGGGGTATAAGTACCCAGTGGGCAAGTGGTTAAACTTTTTTTTTTTACCAGTTACTTTCTGGTTTCTAGGCCTAGACGAATGATGTCATACAGGTCCTTCTCAAAAAATTAGCATATTGTGATAAAGTTCATTATTTTCTGTAATGTACTGATAAACATTAGACTTTCATATATTTTAGATTCATTACACACAACTGAAGTAGTTCAAGGCTTTTCTTGTTTTAATATTGATGATTTTGGCATACAGCTCATGACAACCCAAAAATCCTATCTCAAAAAATTAGCATATCATGAAAAGGTTCTCTAAACGAGCTATTAACCTAATCATCTGAATCAACTAATTAACTCTAAACACCTGCAAAAGATTCCTGAGGCTTTTAAAAACTCCCAGCCTGGTTCATTACTCAAAACCACAATCATGGGTAAGACTGCCGACCTGACTGCTGTTCAGAAGGCCATCATTGACACCCTCAAGCAAGAGGGTAAGACACAGAAAGAAATTTCTGAACGAATAGGCTGTTCCCAGAGTGCTGTATCAAGGCACCTCAGTGGGAAGTCTGTGGGAAGGAAAAAGTGTGGCAGAAAACGCTGCACAACGAGAAGAGGTGACCGGACCCTGAAGAAGATTGTGGAGAAGGACCGATTCCAGACCTTGGAGGACCTGCGGAAGCAGTGGACTGAGTCTGGAGTAGAAACATCCAGAGCCACCGTGAACAGGCGTGTGCAGGAAATGGGCTACAGGTGCCGCATTCCCCAGGTCAAGCCACTTTTGAACCAGAAACAGTGGCAGAAGCGCCTGACCTGGGCTACAGAGAAGCAGCACTGGACTGTTGCTCAGTGGTCCAAAGTACTTTTTTCGGATGAAAGCAAATTTTGCATGTCATTCGGAAATCAAGATGCCAGAGTCTGGAGGAAGACTGGGGAGAGGGAAATGCCAAAATGCCTGAAGTCCAGTGTCAAGTACCCACAGTCAGTGATGGTCTGGGGTGCCATGTCAGCTGCTGGTGTTGGTCCACTGTGTTTTATCAAGGGCAGGGTCAATGCAGCTAGCTATCAGGAGATTTTGGAGCACTTCATGCTTCCATCTGCTGAAAAGCTTTATGGAGATGAAGATTTAATTTTTCAGCACGACCTGGCACCTGCTCACAGTGCCAAAACCACTGGTAAATGGTTTACTGACCATGGTATTACTGTGCTCAATTGGCCTGCCAACTCTCCTGACCTGAACCCCATAGAGAATCTGTGGGATATTGGGAAGAGAAAGTTGAGAGACGCCAGACCCAACACTCTGGATGAGCTTAAGGCCGCTATCGAAGCATCCTGGGCCTCCATAACACCTCAGCAGTGCCACAGGCTGGTTGCCTCCATGCCACGCCGCATTGAAGCAGTCATTTCTGCAAAAGGATTCCCGACCAAGTATTGAGTGCATAACTGAACATAATTATTTGAAGGTTGACTTTTTTTGTATTAAAAACACTTTTCTTTTATTGGTCGGATGAAATATGCAAATTTTTTGAGATAGGATTTTTGGGCTGTCATGAGCTGTATGCCAAAATCATCAATATTAAAACAAGAAAAGCCTTGAACTACTTCAGTTGTGTGTAATGAATCTAAAATATATGAAAGTCTAATGTTTATCAGTACATTACAGAAAATAATGAACTTTATCACAATATGCTAATTTTTTGAGAAGGACCTGTACATCTTAAGAGTCTTTAGGAGGGGAGAAGGGATTTTCTTAGCTAAACACGTATATAAACTCACTTTACTGTTAAATATAAGTGTAAAATGCAAAACTCCGGTGGGTGTAACAAGATGTCCGCTTTCCCCCTTTTCAGAGTATCCTTACTATGGAGGAGTGTGGGGTGTGGCAAGATTGCGGCGACGAAACATCACTTCCGTTACCAATTCTGACGGGTCGCCAAATCTGACAAAACACCTACATGCCTGATTTAAGGACAGGTGGATTCGAGAAAGTAAATGCTACGTGAATCATCTGCCCTTACTAAAGATGGCCACGGGTAGAAATGCTAGGGGGTGTTTTTCAAAGTTATTTCTCAGCAAAATAAAGACATGCATGGATTGGGGGGGGGGGGGGGGGTTGTTTTGAAAGATGGGATTGAAACAAATAGCATTTTTGGTTTGTGGTGCTCATATGCAGTGTAGTTCCACTTTAAATAATAATTTTATAAATACACACTCAAACAAGATTTGACAGAATGCAATGGGATGTAAGTGAAAATAAATGCAGGGCCTGGTAATAAAATAAACAGTCATTATTGCGGCTTTCAGCAGCTAAGAATATTTGCACCCTTTGTAGCTAGCTATCTGTTATAAAATACGTGGGCATTAACTATAGTACGCTGCCCCTACAGAAAGGAAATCTGCATGGATTTATAAAGGAACTATACAGGCCACAAACATATAATAAAAAATAAATGAAAAAAGACTTCAAAAGGGCTTTAAGGCTGATTTACAATCTGAACCCAGAATAGCTTGCTATACCCCGGGGGTAGACCCAACTAAGCTAAACCAGAGCAATTACCCCAGAAAAAAAAATCTCGATTTGCATCACAAGGCTTCATTTTTGTCAGACTTGTGAAGAAATTTCTAGCTCCGGAAGCTTCAGAGGCCTTCCTAGTACTTGTATAGTTAAGCCTGTTTCCTGGAAGGTAGACAGACACAGACAGCAGCATTCCACAGATCATCTAAACCTAGCCCCTCTAGTCTCTGGACAACATTGTGAAAAATAAGAATAAAAAAAAAAAAAAAAAGCTGGCTGCTGTGTGGAGAGAAGAACATGGGAACTGACTTTAGCTTGATTCACAAGTGTGCTGAATTCATACTGAGTGAGATCAGTAGGAAACGAGAGACTAGGATCTTTCATGTGTGGCCTTGCTGCATTAAAACATGACTCACTGTCTGGAGCATTAACCATACAGTAATAGAAGTGCCTCAGTGTATTCAAAAGTATGTTGTACTTTGCTGAGCACTACTGCATTTTAACTGGATTTTAGGCTGAACTCAAGCTGAACCATCATTTGATCAAGCACATCTATTCTGGCCTTGGATATAATGAAGTCTAATTTTACAAAAGCTCAGGGAAAAGATAAAATACAGGCTGTTTTCTGCTTCTTATTTTTCAGCTATGTCACATGGACAATGGGAAGCTTAGAACCTTGTGTCACAAACTAGAAATAATTTCAATTTTTTACAGATATATATATATATATATATATATATATATATCTGTAAAAAATTTAAATTATTGCTAATATATATATATATATATATATATATATATATATATATATATATATACGCGCAACGAACACTTTATTAGGTACACCTATTCAATTGCTTGGTAACACAAATTGCTAATCAGCCAATCACATGGCAGCAATTTAGGCATCTTGACATGGTGAAGAGGACTTGCTGCAGTTCACACCGAGCATCACAATGGGGAAGAACTGGGATTTAACCACTTCAGGCCTGGACCATTTTGGCTGGTTAAAGACCAGGCACCTTTTCGCGATTCGGCACTGCGTCGTTTTAACTGACAATTGCGCGCTCGTGCGACGTGGCTCCCAAACAAAATTGACGTCGTTTTTTTTCCCCCACAAATAGAGCTTTCTTTTGGTGGTATTTGATCACCTCTGCGGTTTTTATTTTTTGCGCTATAAACAAAAATAGAGCGTCAATTTTGAAAAAAATGCAATATTTTTTACTTTTTGCTATAATAAATATCCCCCAAAATAATATAAAAAACGTTTTTTTCCTCAGTTTAGGCGATACGTATTCTTCTATATATTTTTGGTAAAAAAAATAGCAATAAGCATTTATTGATTGGTTTGCGCAAAAGTTATAGTGTCTACAAAATAGGGGGTGGTTTTATGGCATTTTTATTAATATTTTTTTTTTTTACTAGTAATGGCGGCGATCAGCGATTTTTATCGTGACTGCGACATTATGGCGGACACATGGGACACTTTTGACACATTTTTGGGACCACTGTCATTTTTACAGCGATCAGTGCTATAAGAATGCACTTTTTACCGTAAAAATTACACTGGCACTGAAGGGTTTAACCTCTAGGTGGCGCTGTAGGGGTTAAGTGTGACCTAATGAGTGATTCTTACTGTAGGGGGCGTGGCTTGGCGTGCACGTCACTGATCATCGTTCCCTATGACAGGGAACAGACGATAAGTGACATGCCACTAGGAAGAATGGAGAAAGGTTTGTTTACATTTACCTCTCCCTGTTCTTCAGCTCTGTGACCCGATCGCGGGACACCGGTGACGATCGGATCCACGGGTCCTGCGGGCGCGGTCATGGAGCTTCGGACCAGGTCGTGAGCGCGCCGCCGGCGGCCAGGTTCTTAAAGGGGAACGTACCTGTACGTCCTTGTGCCTGTCCGTGCTATTCTGTCGGTGTACATCATCGTGCGGCGGTCCTTAAGTGGTTAAGTGACTTTGAACGTGGCATGATTGTTGGTGGCAGACGGACTGGTCTGAGTATTTAGAAAACTGCTGATCTACTGGGATTTTTACGCACAACCAGCTCTAGGGTTTACAGAGAATGGTTCAGAAAAAGAGAAAATATTCAGTGAGCAGCATTTGTGTGGACAAAAATGCCTTGTTGATGTCAGAGGTGAATGGGCAGACTGGCTTGAGATGATAAAAAGCTAAGAACAGAAAACTGAGGCTACAATTCACACAGGCTCGTGAGAATTGGACAATAGAAGATTGGAAAAACATTGCCTGGTATGATGAGTCTCGATTTCAGCTGCGACATTCAGATGGTGGGGGTCAGAATTTGGAGTAAACAACATGAAAGCATGGATTCCTCCTACTTTGGATCAATGGTTCAGGCTGGTGGTGGTGGTGTAATGGTGTGGGGGATATTTTCTTGGCACGCTCTGGACCCCTTAGTACCAATTGAGCATTGTTTAAATGCCACGGCCTACCTGAGTATTTTTGCTGACCATGTCCATCCCTTTATGACTACAGTGTACCCATCTTCTGATGGCTCCTTCCAGCAGGAAAATGCACCATGTCACAAAGCTCAAATCATCTCACCACTGGTTTCTTGAACATGACAATGAGCTCACTGTACTCCAATGGCCTCCACAGTCACCAGATCTCAATCCAATAGAGCACCTTTGGGATAGGGTGGAATTAGGGTTGCCACCTCATCCCTTTAAACCCGAACACATATGAATTACACAGGTTCTGAGGGTAATCTAAGGCACCAAGTGAGTTTAATTACTACCTTAATCAGCCACAGAACCTGTGAAATTAATATGTGTTCAGGTTTAAAGGGATGAGGTGGCAACCATAGGTGGAATGGGAGATTCACATCATGGGTGTGTAGCTGACATATCTGCAGCTATTGCCTGATGCTGTCATATCAATATGGACCAAAATCTCTGAGGAATGTTTCAAACACCTTGTTGAAGCTATTCCACAAAGAATTAAGCCAGTTTTGAAGGCAAAAGGGGGCCCAACCCGGTACTAGCAAGGTTTACCTAATAAAGTGGCCGGTGAGTTTATATATACAGTATATATACAGGTTTTTTTCAGCAGGAATACAGTTCATGCACCTCCAGAACTGATTGTATGTCATGGCAAGGGGTGCTGGAATGTTCTGGAGGGTCCATTGATGCTGGCTACTAGGAGATTCTCTGCTGCTGGCAGGGTCTGTTGTTGCTGGGGTGGATCAACTGTTGCGTGAGGGTATATTACTGTGGGGGTTCTATTGTTGCTGGCTGCTAAGGGGTCCATTATACTGCCTTTCTTGTTATCATTAACAAATTCCATGCACATTACTTAATACCACAAAATTATACTCGGCTCTGTATTCTCTAAGACCCCTTTCACACTGGAGCGTATTGCAGGCGCTATAGCGTTAAAAATAGCGCCTGCAATCCGCCCTTAAAAAGCTGTTACATTGTCTCCAGTGTGAAAGCCCGAGGGCTTTTACACTGGAGCGTTGCGCTAGCAGGACGGTAAAAAATGTCCTGCTAGCCGCATCTTTGGAGCGGAGAAGGAGCGGTGTGATTACCGCTCCTCCACCGCTGCTGCCCATTGAAATCAATGGGACAGCAGCACATTGCAGGCGGTTTTAACCCTTTCTCGGCCGCTAGCGGCGGGGGGTAAAACCCCCCCGCTAGCGGCTGAAATGCGCCACAAATCCGCCCATAGCGTCGGCGGTAAAAATAGCAGCGTTTTACCGCCACCGCTATGGGCGCCTCGGTGTGTGAAAGGGGTCTTAAAGGGGCAGTATTGGGCAGTAGGTAGGGGGTGGAACTAAGGCACAGTGCTCAGTGGTGGGTAGAGGGCAGAGACAAGGGGTAACTTGCACCTTTTCTCTGAGAAAAAGTGTGTGTGTGAATATATATATATATATATATATATATATATATATATACCCACACACACACCGACTGTGCTGTAACCCCTTTGCATTGTATATTGATTCATTTGTTTTTTGGGATCAACATGGATGTTCTGCCCCGTATTGGCACTATATTTCCATGCCAGTGCTGCCAACCTACCAGACTGAGATTTATTGACACGACACGCAAAATGTACTGGCACAGCCAAGTTTTTACTGGCATTTTCAAAAGTTACAAAATTACAGTTTTAAGTGTAAATTTCAGTATTTAGGCTACAAATAAGTGCAATATGCAATTAGCACAGCAATGAGTTTGAGGTGTTGGCTTGGCCTCCAGGAATTCTCTAGATCTCAATGCAATCTAGCATCTGTGCGATGTGCTATAAAAACAAGTCCGATCCATGGAGGACCCACCTCGCACCTTACAGGACATTAACCCCTTCCTTACCGAGTCATTGTAAAATGACGTCGGCAGGAACCCTCCCTCCCTCCGGGTGGACATCATATGACGTCCTGGACTTCCCGGGGCGGCTAGGGGGCGCGCACGCGCTAGCCCGCCGCATCTTTTGGGACCCAGTGCACGTGCCCGGCGGCCACAATGTCCGCCCGGCACCCGCGATTGCCCGCGATCACAGCAGGACTGTGGATCTGTGTGTGTAAACACACAGATCCACGTCCTGTCAGAGGAGAGGAGACCGATGTGTGTTCCCAGTACAGAGGAACACACATCGGTCTCCTCCCCTTGTGAGTTCCCTCCCCCTACAGTTAGAATCACTACCTAGGGAACATATTTAACCCCTTGATCGCCCCCTAGTGTTAACCCCTTCCCTGCCAGTCACATTTACACAGTAATCAATGCAGTTTTATAACACTAATCGCTGTATAAATGTGAATGGTCCCAAAAACGTGTCAAAAGTGTCCGATATGTCCGTTGCAATGTCACGGTCACAATAAAAATTGCAGATCGCTGCCATTACTAATAAAAAAATAAAAATGCCATAAATCTATCCCCTATTTTGTAGACGCTATAACTTTTGCGCAAGCCAAACAATATACGCTTGTTGCAATTTTTTTTTACCAAAAATATGTAGAAGATACGTATCGGCCTAAACTGAGGAAAAAAGATATATATATTTTTTTAAATTGTGATATTTATTAAATCAAAAAGAAAAGAATATTGTGTTTTTTTTCAAAATTGTCGCTATTCTTTTGTTTATAGCGCAAAAAATAAAAACCGCAGAGGTGATTAAATACCACCAAGCGAAAGCTCTATTTGTGGGGGAAAAAACCATAAAGATTTAATTTGGGTATAGTGTTGCATGACCGCGCAATTGTCATTCAAAGTGCGACATCGCTGAAAACTAAAAATTGGTCTGAGCAGGAAGGGGGTGAAAATGCCCTGTATTGAAGTGGCTAATGACAGCTTGGTGCCAAATACCACAGCATACCTCCAGAGGTCCAGCGGCATCCATGCCTCTAAGGGTTTGGGCTGTTTTAGTGGCAAACGAGGGACTTACCTAAATTAGATGGGTGGTCATGTATGGCTAATCACATATATATTAGGGGTGCCGAAATGAATCGCCACATTGGTGCATCGTGATTCGGGTGTCCCCGATGCGTTTCCTATGCATGCGATCGGTAAAATCGATTACCGGGATGATGCCCGCAGCTGCAGGCATCATCCCGGTACTGTTTTTAGAGCGGGCGGTAGGCTTTCCAGTGATAACAACCGATGCGGCTAAAAGCCGATCGGTTGTTATCCCGGAGGAGCGGGAGGGGACATCCCCGCCCTCCCGCCACCTTCCGCCGCTCTGACTGGGCCTCCCGTCCCACCGGGAGACCCGATCCACGAGCCGCTACTTCCGGCGGCTAGAGACAGACTGGAACAAAGCGTCGGCTTTGTTCCAGTCTGTATGTTAACACGGAAGCGACGTCACAACGTCACTTCCGCTTTACTCGGCTGCCAATGGCGCCAGTTTTTAAAAAAATTACAGTATTCAGAATCGCCGCTTTTGGCGATCTGAATACTTTGAAGTGCAAAGGAGGTATTTGGGGTCTTTTAGACCCCTGATCTCTCCATAAAGAGTACCTGTCACCACCTATTACTATTAATAATGCGCACCCCTAATATATATATTTATACACTGTATATAATTGTTTAAAATATTTTTCATTGAAATATAAAGAGATACCGGTAATTTGTATATGTGTTGTCTATGTGTGCCAAATATAATTGTTGATGTACAGTATATGCCCAAGAAAATGGCATACACATTCCAGTGCATTAACTGGTTAAAGACTTCATCTAAAGACCTTAGGCATAGCATATATGCCCATAGCTTCTTTCCTCCACTGCACTTTCTACTTCAGAAGCCATTGTGTGAACAAAGACAGTGGATAGATACGCCATTCATAAATACACTGTAACTAAATATCTACAATATACTGTACATTGTTGCTCTGCTTTTGATTTGCATATAATTTCAGTTCCAGCTATTTATTTTTTTAAATAAAACTTGTCCTTGTTTATCCTTTTTTTAGCCTTTATTTAAACCTAATTAGTGCTCAGTAACTGTTTTCCTCCCCTTAGTAAGTTGAATGGCAATTTTTAAAATTTTTATGTGTTATTATTTGCTGCTTTATTATTTTTCATATCATATGATATTTCTTTTTTTGTTTATATTTGTTCAGCTTTGTTGCATTAGAGTTGGGAAAAAAATACACATATTTAAAAAAAACATGCTTTGTATCAGGCACATGATTTTAGTACTATGAGGCAGATCAGGGGGTAAAATTTGCACTTTTTAATACTACCATTGTCAAACTATAAACTATTATTACTAGACGGTATTTTTGTGTTTTATACTTTTTCTTTCTCTTTAGAATACATAGAAATTAAAGTCAAAGGTAAGTATTGTTTGTCCCCAAAACAGATATACAGTGGGTACGGAAAGTATTCAGACCCCCTTAAAGCGGTTGTATGGTCAAAATTATAACTTTAACATTATTTAATACCAGCAAAAATTGCAATAGTTTTGTCGTTTTATTTTTTTCCTTACCTTTCTAAATTCTCTGTTACAGTTGTTTTCAGTAATGTCGGTCACTACCGCGCATGCGCCCGATTCACGATCATTCCGGCGTTAACACTCACTGCCGGAATCTCATTATGTTGTTGTTGGGGCTGCGTCATTTCCCTATGTATACGTCAGCCCCGACATCCCGCGATCTTTCGTCCCCATCATCGTTGTTATCATGTGACCTGAACGTCACATGATACAGAGAGAACGTCACATGACACAGCGTGAGAGATCGTGCTTCCTGGTGTCCGGTCGAAAACTGTCCCCACACTATCTGATTGGTGGGACAGTTCTCGCCAGAACACCAGTGTAAACTGTGAATGAAATATCTTCCTTTACATAGAAACTTGCAACGAAAATGAGGCTTGGATATAGTGATCCTAAAGCGCACGCGCGGGATTACAGAGGACAGAAGAAACTGTGGGCGGAAATGAAATTCAATTCAAACCAGGAAGACCACAGCGGAGATGGCGCTGAGTTAGTCATACAAGAAGACTGTACAAATGTCACGAAATATAAGGTAAGTATAATTTTTTTATTATAACAATATAGATAGATCACTTCAAAAATACTTTGTCATTACAAATATGATATTTGTATACAAAGTATATTAGGCTTTACAACCGCTTTAAATGTTTCACTCTTTGTTATATTGCAGCCATTTGCTAAAATCATTTAAGTTCATTTTTTTCCTCATTAATGTACACACAGCACCCATATTGACAGAAAAACACAGAATTGTTGACATTTTTGCAGATTTATTAAAAAACGAAAAACTGAAATATCACATGGTCCTAAGTATTCAGACCCTTTGCTGTGACACTCATATATTTAATTCAGGTGCTGTCTATTTCTTCTGATCATCCTTGAGATGGTTCTGTTCTACACCTTCATTTGAGTCCCGCTGTGTTTGATTATACTGATTGAACTTGATTAGGAAAGCCACACACCTGTCTATATAAGACCTTACAGCTCACAGTGCATGTCAGAGCAAATGAGAATCATGAGGTCAAAGGAACTGCCTGAAGAGCTCAAAGACAGAATTGTGGCAAGGCACAAATCTAGCCAAGGTTTACAAAAAAATTCTGCTGCACTTAAGGGTCCTAAGAGTACAGTGGCCTCCATAATCCTTAAATGGAAGACGTTTGGGACGACCAGAACCCTTCCTAGAGCTGGCCGTCCGGCCAAACTGAGCTATCGGGGGAGAAAAGCCCTGGTGAGAGAGGTAAAGAAGAACCCAAAGATCACTGTGGCTGAGCTCCAGAGATGCAGTCGGGAGATGGGAGAAAGTTGCAGAAAGTCAACCATCACTGCAGCCATCCATCAGTCGGGGCTTTCTGGCAGAGTGGCTCGACGGAAGCCTCTCCTCAGTGCAAGACACATGAAAGCCTGCATGGAGTTTGCTAAAAAAATCACCTGAAGGACTCTAAGATGGTGAGAAATAAGATTCTCTGGTCTGATGAGACGAAGATAGAACTTTTTGGCCTTAATTCTAAGCGGTATGTGTGGAGAAAACCAGGCACTGCTCATCACCTGTCCAATACAGTACCAACAGTGAAGCATGGTGGTGGCAGCATCATGCTGTGGAGGTGTTTTTCAGCTCCAGGGACAGGACGACTGGTTGCAATCAAGGAAAAGATGAATGCGGCCAAGTACAGGGATATCCTGGACGAAAACCTTCTCCAGAGTGCTCAGGACCTCAGACTGGGCCGAAAGCTTACCTTCCAACAAGACAATGACCCTAAAGCATACAGCTAAAATAACGAAGGAGTGGCTTCACAACAACTCCGTGACTGTTCTTAAATGGCCCAGCCAGAGCCCTGACTTAAACCCAATTGAGTATCTCTGGAGAGACCAAAAAATGGCTGTCCACCAACGTTTACCATCCAACCTGACAGAACTGGAGAGGATCTGCAAGGAGGAATGGCAGAGGATCCCCAAATCCAGGTGTGAAAAACTTGTTGCATCTTTCCCAAAAAGACTCATGGCTGTATTAGATCAAAAGGGTGCTTCTACTAAATACTGAGCAAAGGGTCTGAATACTTAGGACCATGTGATATTTCAGTTTTTCTTTTTTAATAAATCTGCAAAAATGTCAACAATTCTGTGTTTTTCTGTCAATATGGGGTGCTGTGTGTGCATTAATGAGTAAAAAAATGAACTTAAATGATTTTAGCAAATGGCTGCAATATAACAAAGTGAAAAATGTAAGGGGGTCTTAATACTTTCCGTACCCACTGTATATATATATATATATATATATATATATATATATATATATAATATGTATGTATTATTAATAATGAGAAAAATATTGCAGAATCACAAAACCCATAGTTAAAAAGTAAAAACTGTTCTTGCCCACATTTGGCTTACAGGCAAATAGAAGGTGCCCAAGCCCTCACTTCCTGAAAGCCTAGACCAGTAATGGTGAACCTTGGCACCCCAGATGTTTTGGAACTACATTTCCCATGATGCTTAACTACACTGCAGAGTGCATGAGCATCATGGGAAATGTAGTTCCAAAAACATCTGGGGTGCCAAGGTTCGCCATCACTGGCCTAGATGCTGAGGTAACTCATTATTTGATCACGCTGAGTTCTCCTGCATATTGTTACTGGCCATGGAAAGAAATCTTGTGATTCCACCACATAGCATGAATTTGTGACAGGTACAACATCCAAAGGCTCAAAGAAAGTCCTAAGAGCTAACAATTGGGGGCATAAAAAAAAAAGCTTTTAAACTTGTCAATGCCCATATAGCTTTAAGTCTTTCTAATGGCACAGCAAAGCTTGGGTCAGCCTAAAAAATGAGCTGGGAATATCACATATAATGCAATGATGTTGCTCTGGACACATACATTATGAATATTGACATATTTTTTTGAATTTTGCAGGAGCTCCAAAAAGCTGTAAAATGGCGCTCCTATGTACAAGCCCTTAGTGGCTGAGAGCAGTTTGCCTAGAGGTTGAAGCTCTGTAGTTTTACTAAACTTTGAATACTAGAATGGAATTAATAATGTGCTCTCGAGGGTCAAATTAAATCTCTAGTTTATTTTAAAAAAATTGTACTTTACACTAATGTTCTGTTCGGGTAGTATAAACCAGTATCACAAAATAAAAAAACTTGTATAATCCACAGGCTTTATACATTCTAAAGCCTCATGCACACGATCGGACTTCAAACAAACTTTTCCGTGGATTTTTGTCCGAAGGGCGTTGGCCGTGAACGCCCATAGCATACACACGACAGGACTTTTTCAGCCAACAAACATGAACGTAGTGACGTAATTGACGTACTACGTAGTTTTTCTGCTCTTTTCTGCTCTTTACCGCCACCATTTGGTCAACTTCTGCTATTGTTGGTTGATTTTAACATTGGTTCTAAGCATGCGTATTTGTACTTCGGACTAAAGTCCGATGGATTTCTGTAGACACACGGCAAGACTTTGCACCGTAGAACTTTTGTTGCCGAAAAGTTTGTCCGTTTGCAGAGCGAACTTTTGTCCGATGAAAACCGAAAAAGTTTGTCCGATGGAGCGTACACACGGTCGGATTTTTTTGAAAACCGGCTCATTTTGAAGTTTGTTGTCAAAAAGTCAGATCGTGTGTATGGGGCTTAATTTGCAATAAAATATGTTTGTAAATTAAGATTATGTGGATCTCATGTGTTAGGCAGCAGATTTTATTGCACATAATAAACACCTTGTTATGGTGCATTTTCTGCCTTTTTGTGGGTTAGCACTTTTTTGAAACTTAAAGCCCTTGAGTATATTTATGAATCCTTATAATATAAAACTGGGAATGCTAGCGCTTTCTAATGTTTTGTTCTTGCTGCGTATAGTCTTTTATGACATATTTACAGAACTGTTTCAGTTTTCTTATTTCCGCCATTCACGCTGACAAAAGAATACTTTTGAAGAATAAGCCATTTGTAATATCCTAGTGGTCCAGGGCTTTATGCTTTAAATGTTTGTGGCATATACATTATTCTTTTGTTGTTCAAATATGTTTTAAGTGCTATAATTATAATACTGGTAATGTAATTTAATGGATCTGGGTGATTTTAGGTGATGTCAAATCCCATGTGTTCACTATACTTTGGAGGTTGCTTTGACTAGTACTAAGGAGCAGCAAAAAAGGTGACCCAGATGGAATTATATTATTTGGTATGTTTATTAATATTTTAGTATGCTGTGTTTTTTTCTTATGATTGAGCATATACTTTTGCATTATGTGTTATCCAAAATTTTAAAACAAGTTCTATTTTTTACAACCGATGGAAAAAAGACCGATGGGTACCATACACGATCGGTTGGTCTGATGAAAACCATCCATCGGACGGTTTTCATCAGTCAAACCGATCGTGTGTACGGGGCTTAACATAATTGTCAACTACATACTGTAATTAGTCATGCCATGATTTTGAAAAACAAAAAAAAAGAATTTAAAGCGATACTATTTCTCTCGTTTTTTTTCCTGAAAAAAAAAGGAAACTTACAGTACCTGCTCCTTGCAAGCATATTGCATAGAGCGGCCCTGAACCTCCTCTTATGGGGTCCCCCGCTGGTGTTGTCCATTTCTCTTCTGTGTCTGCCCCAAAAACAAGCCACTTGCTATGGGGGTAAACATGCAGGTTCACTCCTGAGCCAGGCTGTGTGAATCCACAGACATACACAGCGTGGCTTTGCCCTGCCCCTGCTCTCTTCTCACAGGATTTGATTGACAACAGCAGGAGCTACTGGCTCCCGCTGCTGTATCTGTGCCTGTGAGGAGAGAGAGTGCAGCAAGAGGCTGCTGTCCGGCACAGTGCTGGATAGAAAGAGGAGCCAGGTAAGTATTTGGGAAGGGAGGTGGGGGTAACAGCTAGTGGAAGGTTAATTATTGCAGATAATGCACTAACCTTTTCACTGCCAGAGCCATTTTTGCATGTTTTGCACACATATTTAAAAAAAAATAATTTAGGCCTGAAGATTACACAAAACCCCCAAACATTATATATTTTCTGAAAGCAGACACCCTAGAGAATAAAATAGTGGTAGTTGCAATTTTTTATGTCACATGATATTACCGCAAAGGTCTAGGAAAGGAAAACTTACAGTAAAAAACTGTGAATTTTAGGGCAAACAAATGCAATAAACTACCCACATTTTTAGAGAAATATAAAAGACAATGTTGCACTGAGTAAATAGATACCCAACATGTCAAACCTTAAATTTGTGTGTGCCCGTGAAATGGCGACAAACTTCAGTACCCTATATTTTCTATAGGTGATGCTTCAAAGGCCCCCTATAGGTCATCAGTTAAGTGTTATGGAGGAGGTCTTGCGTTAGAATCATTGCTCTCACTCCTGCATGCGCGGCGATATGTCACATGTGTATCGCAATCAACATTTTCACACATAGATGCCCCTGCCGCGTGTGTTTATATTCGTCTGTGCGTATATGTGGGGGTGAGGGGCCTGAGTGTAACTTTATTTTTTTGCTTACCCCTGCATTTCTCCTCTGGGTTCCACTGAATGTATTGCAATGCACAGCATTGCGATTGCCCAGTAACTGAGCAGGACCGTGGATCTGTGTGTGTAAACACAGAGATCCACGTCCTCTCAGGGAGAGGAGACCGATGGTGTGTCCCTTGTACATAGGGACAACCATCGGTCACCTCCCCCAGTCAGTCCCCTCCCCCCACAGTAAGAATCACTCCCAGGCAACACATTTAACGCCTTCCTCGGCCCCTAGTGTTAACCCCTTCCCTGCCAATCACATTTATACAGTAATCAATGCATTGAGGGGCGGGGCTGTGCTGTGTGTTTCAATAGACACAAACGGCCTGGCTTGGGATCGAGGCTGCAGGTGTTCCCCCATAGCAAGTGGTTTGCTATGGGGGCACACAAAGAAGAAAATGAGCCAAGAGTGCTGGCAGGGGGCCGCAGAAGAGGAGGTTCCGGGCCACTTTGTGCAAAATAATTGCACAGAGCAGGTAAGCATAACATGTTTGTTATTTTAGGGGATAAAAACCTTTACAACCACTTTAACCACTTCATTACCCAGCCATAGTCAAATGACGCCCACAGATGGGATCTCCCATCCTGGGTGGGCGTCATATGACGTCCTGGGCTTTGTGGGGGGATATCTGAATGATGCCTGCAGCTAGAGGCATCATTCAGATATCCTTCTCTTCTGCCAGCGATTCTGCGCGCAATAAGAATGATCATAGCGGCAGTTCCACCGCTTGATCGTTCTTATAGGCGGCGGGAGGGGACATCCCCCCCTCCCGCCGCCATCTGGTGCTTCTCCGGGCTCTCCCGTGCCATCGGGGGCCCAGAGAAAGAATCATCCGGCGCCGGTGACTTGTCACATGACGAGCATACAGATGACTGGTGACCAGATGGTCACCAGTCATCTCTATGACCGTCGGAGGCCCGGGCGCGATGTGATGACGTCACGCCCGGGTTCCCAGAAGTAAACAAAGCCGTGATTACGGCTAGTAAGCATGAGATCGGTGATTTTTTTTTCACAATCTCATGCTTTCCAGCCTGGAAGAGAGATGTGGGGTCTTATTGACCCCGCATCTCTCCATAAAGAGGACCTGTCACACACCATTCCTATTAGGGATGTTTACATTCCTTGTAATAGGAATGAAAGTGATCAAAAAATAAAAATGTAAAAAAGTGTAAAAATAAAAAAAATTAAGTAAAATAAAAAAAAATAATAAAAAAAATTGTAAAACGCCCCCTGTCCCCGGTAGCTCGCGCTCAGAAGCGAACGCACACGTAAGTCCCGCCCACATATGTAAACGCCGTTCAAACCATATATGTGAAGTATCGCTGCGTGCGTTAGAGCGAGAGCAATAATTCTAGCACTAGAACTCCTCTGTAACTCTAAACTGGTAACCTGTAAAAAATTTCAAAGCGTCACCTATGGAGATTTTTAAGTACCGAAGTTTGGCGCCATTCCATGAGTGTGCCCAATTTTAAAGCGTGACATGTTAAATATCTTTTTACTCGGCGTAACATCATCTTTCATGTTTTACAAAAACATTGGGCTAACTTTACTGTTTTGTTATTTTTTAATTCATGAAACCGTTTTTTTCCCCCAAAAAAAGGCGTTCAAAAAATTATTGCGCAAATACCGTGCAAGATAAAAAGTTGCAATGACCATCATTTTATTCCCTAGGGTGTCTGCTAAAGAAACATATATAAAGTTTGGGGGTTCTGAGTAATTTTCTAGCAAAAGAATGATGATTTGTACATGTAGGAGAGAAGTGCCAGAATAGGCCCGGTATGGAAGTGGTATAAAAAACAGAAAATTGTATACTCACCTTTCTGTAATTTTCCTTTCCTGACGCATCTCATGGCAGCACACACACTGGGTTGTGACTCCGCCCCCACAACCTGATAGGACTGATTAGCTATAAGTGTTTGAAGAGGAGCCCCCTGCCACATTCTCAGTATATATTACCTCATACGGGTCGGTATCTGTGTGCTGCCATGAGATGCGTCAAAGGTGAGTATACAATTTTCAGTTTTCCTGACGCATCATGGCAGCACACACACTGGGAAATAACTCGCAACAAGGGTGGGTGCTTTTAAATGCGTGTATTATTCTTATTTTTTTATGTACAAGATATGGAAGAGTTAGTTTCGATGACCGCTCTTCCAAATTCCACCGTCGTTAACCGTGCCGGGTCTATTCTGTAGTGGGACATGAACGTGGTTCTAGAGGACCAAGATGCTGCCTTACATATCGTTTCTGGTGACACTCTACAGTATGCTGCCGAAGATGTTGCCACTGCCCTGGTCGAGTGAGCCTTCAGGTCATTGGGTATTGGAACGAGTTGAATTGTGTACGCTCTTTTGATGGTTTTAACCAGCCAGGATGCTATTATCCTCGAAGAGGCTGCTTGGCCTTTTTTAGGGCCGTTCAGGATGACGAACAGGCTCTCCGATTTTCTAAATGGGTTAGTTACATCCAGATATGAAGATATAATGGACTTGATATCCAATGGATCCCCTTGGTTAGTGAGAAAAACAGGTAGATTGATTTCTGGATTGAAATGGAAAGCCGACGCTACCTTTGGTATGAATTGTTCGGATGGTCTTAGAATGACTCTGTCAGGAAAGAAGACTAGATGAGACTCTTTTATAGACAGTGCTTGGAGCTCGGATACTCTCTTTGCGGAGGTTATAGCGACCAAGAAAACTAGTTTAAGTGTTAGGTCCCCTAACGATACATCCTTTAGAGGAAAGAAAGGTTGTTTTGACAGAGCCTCTAGAACTACTGACAGATCCCAGGTTGGGAAAGACGGTTTTCTTGGTGGTCTAATTTTCAGGCATGCTCTTTGAAACTGAATTATAAGAGGGTTAAGTGCCCATTTGGTTCCCGTCATGGCTGACAAGGCAGATGTCTGAACTTTTAAGGTGCTCGAACTTAGGCCCCTATCCAGATATAGTTGAAGGAATTCCAGAACTTGCGCCACCGTAGGAGAAAGTGGGTCCCATGCTTGCTGTTGTGCTAACGCGGTGAATCTTTCCCAAACTCTGCTATAGACCCCGTTAGTTGAATTTTTCCTGGCCTGTTGTAATGTAGCCACTACTCTTAGGGAACATCCTTGGTCTAATAACCTCTCCCTCTCAACTTCCAGGACATTAGGTGGAGCCTTTCCGGTGCTGGGTGTAGAAACTGTCCTTGTGACAGTAGGTCCGGAGTTACTGGGAGAATCAGTGGGTCCTCTGTACTCAGCTGTAGGATGGTCGTGAACCACGGTCTCCTTGGACAGAAAGGTATCACTGCTATAACTGTCGACGTTGAGTTCCTCAGTCTGGGCAGGAACCTGCCTATTAAGGAAATGGGAGGAAATATGTAGCCCAGGTGAAACCTCCAAGGGTGAAGGAGGCAGTCGACGCCCTCTGCCATTGGACATGCCGTTCGCGCCAAAAATTTGGGGCATTTGTTGTTCATTGTTGTTGCAGCCAAATCGATGTCGGGAATTCCCCACCTCTGTGTTATAAGGGAGAATGCTTGGTGATTCAGTGACCATTCATTGTTTGAGACGTGTATCCTGCTGAGATCGTCCGCAAGCTGGTTCTGAGTCGCTGGGATGTACACCGCTTTCAGGTCTTCTAGGTGAACTTGTGCCCACTCGAATCGAGCGTACTTCCTGTAAAAGAGAGTTGCTTCGTGTTCCGCCCTGTCTGCGGATATAGTTCACTGCTACCGTATGGTCCATGCGCAATATAACGTTCTTCCCCGTGAGGAGTGGTCTGAACACTCGTAGTGCTTGAAAGGCCGCCCTGAGTTCCAGTATGTTTGATACTACTCCCTGAGGACGGAAGGACCAGCGACCTTGTACTGCCAGGTCTTGGTAATGTGCCCACCAGCCCTGGAGGCTGGCATCTGATGTAACTATTTCCGCCCGCGGAGGGACGATTGGTCGATGACGTTTTAGATTGCTGATCCGCGTCCACCACCATACTGACTGTTTCACCGATCCGCTGATGAGGATCCGTTGTGGTAGTGATGTTCCGTTCCATTGCTTTAAAAACGAGACCTGAAATGTTCTTGTATGCCATTGGGACCACTGGATCATGGGGAAGGTGGAAGACATTGAGCCTAAGATGCTTAGACATGTTCTGGCTTGTAGGTGTGTTGCCGGCAGTAGTCTTTTTTTATTTTTTGGATCAGAGGTCCTATTTTCTCCTGTGGAAAACCCACAGTGTTAGTATTGATTTCTGCGCCTAGGAAGATCATAGACTGGGTTGGTTCTAGACTGCTCTTCTTCCAGTTGATTATCCAGCCGAAGTGTTGTAAGGTGGATATTAGTATTTCTCGGTGCTGGCACAATAGTTGTTGGCTGTCGGCCAGGAGGAGAATATCGTCGAGGTAGTGATGGACTCTGAGTCCCTTCTCTCTCAGGTGGGCTATCAACGGGAGTGGAACTTTCGTAAATGTTCTGGGAGCCGTCGATACTCCAAAACTGGAAGTGTTGCTGCCCTATCGCGAAGCGTAGGTACCTTTGAAAATCTTGGTGTATAGGGACATGGAGATAGGCGTCGGATAAATCTACTGATAACATCCAATCTTTTGTGTTGATCGCTAGTAGTATGGATTGGAGACTCTCCATTTTGAAGGATTCGACTTGTATTGATCTGTTGAGGTTCTTTAGGTCTAGAACCGGTCTCAGGTCCCCCATCTTTTTCTTTACGAGAAAGAGGGGGGAATAAAAACCCTTGGTCTTTTGGTTTTGGGGAACCTCCGTCACTGCTTGCTTTTGAGTTAGCTGCAATACATATTTGACTAGGAGTTTTCTTTTTAGTAGGGACGACGGAATTCGGGTAGTTTGAAAGTGTTTTTTGGGGGTTCTGCTTTTGAAACCCCATCTGTGTCCTTTTTTGATCATGGATATTGTCCATGGATCCTTTATATGGTCTTCCCATACCCGAGAAAATAGTTTGAGCCTTGCTCCCACTGGTACGGGCTGGGTGACCGATTCGTCAAAACGACTTCTGCTGTTCTCCCGTAATTGCGAGCTTGGGTTTTTGTGTTCTTAAGTAAGACGATTGAGTATTCCTCCAGTTGCGTTTGAAGTCCTTGCCAGGTCTATATGATCTTGCTTCTCTGTATCTCTCGGGGAGATTTCTTCTAAAGGGAGGAGGTTTTTGTTTTGGCCTCCTATCTGATGGTATTAGGCCTGACTTTCCGCCTGTTACCTTTGCGATTGCTAGGTCTAATTTTGGGCCGAATAAGTTGGTTCCATCGTACGGAATTTTGCACCAGTTTGACTTGGATGTTCCGTCTGCGACCCATGGTTTCAGCCAGAGGGCTCTTCTGGATATGACTGACGCTAGCATCGATCTCGCTGAAGATCTAATAATGTCGACCGATGCTTCGGCTACGAAGTCTCCTGCCAGGCTAAGTTCCTGTAGTGCAGATACTATTCTGTCCTGGTCCGCTGTTTCGAGTAACAGCTTCTCGACGTTCGATTTCCAGCTGGTAATTGCTCTGCCGACTGCAGCTAGGGTGATGGCTGGCCTGCAGGCCCCACCGGCCGATGAATAGGCCTTCTTTAACCCAAGGTCCATTTTCCTGTCCAGGACGTCTCTGAAAGTTACCGCGTCTTCTATCGGTAGTGTCACGTGTCTTACCAGTCTCATTAGAGAGGAATCCACTATAGGTGCTGAGATGAGGGGGTTACCTGCTGGTTCCTTTAAAGGATATAGCTTTGCTATTCTATTATTCAGGCTTGTTTTCTTGTCTGGCTTTTCCCATTCATCCTTGATCAATTCTTCAAGTTCATCAATGAAGGGGAAGGTTTCCGGATCACTCTTGAGGTTAGGGAAATATTTCCTGAGTTTACGAGGTGAGTCCTTGGATTCATCCCAACCGATAGCTTCCTTCACCGATCTTGTAAAGGGATCTATAAGAGAAAAATCGAAGCCGCCCGACATTGGAGGATCCTCTTCAGCTACTGATTCATCTGACCCTTGTAGAGAGTAAGGGGTTGATGCCGATAATGCCTGGGTCAACCTTACTGGTTCTGTGACGGAGGCTTCTCTAATCGATTCTTTCACAGAGTCCCTGATAATGTTTGATACTTCTATTGCACCCGACTCTGTGTCTTTTGTAGCTTCATCCATACAGGATTGGCAGGCCAATTTACTTGGAAGGGCCTTTGCTCCACACACCCAGCAGGTATTAGCTGCAGGATGGGTCTGATGGCTATCTTTTTTATGAGAAGATGATTTGCTGTGATGGTTGGATGATGTCCTTGATCTACTTCTCCTGGAGTGTGAGTGTCTTGAGGGAGAACGTTCCCTGCGCCTGTAGTGAGATGATCTTGAAGATCTGCTAGGGCTGTCAGAAAATAACATTAGTGGCTCGGCTCTCTTTTATCTCCTCTTCACTACTTACCATCTATTTTTTGTTGCCTCTTACCTTGCTGGCTGTGGTTGGTCTGCTGGGGCAGCGGCCTCCATGAATGACAGAGAGAGTGTACCTGAGATAAGGGAGGAATAGA
The DNA here is from genome assembly GCA_029206835.1 of Rana muscosa. Taxonomy (NCBI): domain Eukaryota; kingdom Metazoa; phylum Chordata; class Amphibia; order Anura; family Ranidae; genus Rana; species Rana muscosa. The sequence goes on along the minus strand of CM055116.1, from coordinate 629,105,001 downwards.
AATAAAGGTATTCTGGAAGGAAAATAGTAGAATCTATTCACATGTGTATCCATATAGGCAAAGCAGTGCTTACCAGGGTTTTGTGAGGAAAATCTATGGCAGCTTGCTGAATCCGTTGATTGCGATCAGCTGTGCGGCAAAACATTGTAGTCACAGCCTTTTTTAAATGTACCGCTGTTGCCGCGGAAGTGACGCGGTGTCGCGCATGTGCACTGATAGTTTGTTGTCATATCACCATCTTTGACTCTGGCAAAGTGATAAAAAGGGGCGCTGATGTCATTTCCGGTCGAGACGGCGATCTGGCCGCTCGTCCTTAATGGAAATAGACACAGAGCGCTTGGGGGACTAGGGCGTTCAGAGAACGCTGAAGAAAAAAGGGCAAGATAAGGTAATGCAATGGAGGCCGTGCCAGCTGGTTTTAAGCCTATTTAAGACTTGTAAAAACAGAGATATACTTACAGTTCCCCTGAGACCAACAGAGTGGGGATCCCTGCATAAAGCTCTATTAGAGACTGTACAGTCAGGGCTTCCAACTAGGAGAGGCTGAACCTAGCTGGGGCAAAGGGCCGTAAGAGGTTGCTTCATGCTGTCAGTCCTTCAGATGAGGAAAAAAAAAGAGAACGTGGCGGGGGGCTCCTCTTCAAACACTTATAGCTAATCAGTCCTATCAGGTTGTGGGGGCGGAGTCACAACCCAGTGTGTGTGTGCTGCCATGATGCATCAGGAAAGCCCTGTATTGAAAGGGTTAAATTACAAAATAACAGGTAATGCCATAATTGGCTTTTTTAAGCTAGCAATGACATTATGCTAATAAAATAAAACACTGTGCCTGGTAAATCACGCAGAAAGAACTAGAAATGCCAGAAATTCACATCTCCTTTTTATAATAATGTTTGCTATTTTGTCTGTGTTGTTGATGATTCAGGCTTGGTTTATAGTTATAAAAGATGTGCATGCACTTGGTTGTATAACTGTCTAAATCATGATACAATAGAATTCATTTCAGACACTCATTATTTAAAACATTTCAAATGTTTTGTATTTTTTTTTTTTATTATTTAATCTGCCTTTTTGTAAGGATCTGGGTGAATTCAGTTCTAGCGGCAGAATAAAAAGTACTGAAAGGGAAATTCCTGGATTAAAGGTGAATATCGCAGCAAAAGACAATTTAGATATTTTTAAATAGGATATTCATTTGTAACTTGTTATTTTTCTCTGGAGTTCTGCTTTAAGGGAAATGCAGTTCCTATAGTTTTTTTATGCCGAGACTGGACTGGTAAGGCTTCCCTGTTGCCCTGTTTTTTCTGTTGCTTCATCTCTAATTTCCTTTTCTAATTGATGCATGACTACCCGCTCTGCTTAGTGACGTCTGACTTTGACTTTTGTCCATGAATCCTTCATTATTTTTCTCAGCTCCATTACCCAGGTTGCAACCTCTGAATCGTTCAGCTCCCTGGTCCTACCAAGCAACTCCACTGCTGCTTGTTACTATCACATTTCCATTCAATTGCTCCTAGCTCTATGTAGGTAATTGTACAGGTACAGGCATACCCCACTTTTAAGTACACAATGGGGTTTATTTACTAAAGCTGGAAAGTGCAAAATCAGGCTCACTTCTGCATATAACCCAACGAGCTTCCAGGTTTTATTACCAGGCTTAATTGAACAAGCCGGGCTTAGAATCTCATTGGTTTATATGCAGAAGTGAGCCTGATTTTGCGCTTTCCAGCTTTAGTAAATAAACCCCATTGTGTACTTAAAAGTGGGGTATGCCTGTATCCAGGAAAATGCACACTCCTGTTAATGTAGGATGCTCATATTGTATGTTCAAGACTTCTAAAACTTAAGTAGCTTCAAAGGAACAGAAAATTCAGACTTGGTGCTGCACAGAGACATCAATCACTGTCTGCACACTAGACTTTGGCAGCTTTTACACTTGTTGTAAATTTTACTTTTTTTTTCCATACAAAGCATATTTGTAGTTATCTGTAATAATTTGTTGCCAAGCTTTCCTGAACCTTGGCGTAAGTATGCAGTAGGGAAACCAGCTGGGCGGCTCTACAAGTCAAGGAACGGCATAAGCCTGGAATGTTAGAGAGTACATTTATCACTAGTCTACTGGAAACCGAAGGAAGAGGACTGCTTACTGGAACTTTAAAACTGTGGTTATTGCATGCAAAATAAAAGCAGTGCTACTCATTTTCAGAGGAAGCTGCCCATAGTGGGAGAGAAAATGTCCACCTTTCAAATGAAGCAAGTAGGAGGAATAATGAACTACAGTGGATATCTAAAAGAATAAAAAATGCTGATTCCATAGAAAAAAAAAAATATTTGCATATTAAAGGTATTTTTTTGTGTTTCACAGAATGTCTTTTCTAATACAAGCTACTTTAAAATATGCTTGCCTGTCAGGGTTTGCAGCGTGTAAGCCTGTGTAACATTTATTACTCACTATGTGTGCATTTATTTTCTGTCTGTTTAAGACTAAAGCCCTGGACACACGATCGGATTTCCTATGGATTCTAATCCGATGGATTTTTCCTACACACCATCAGTCAAAAATCAGACCGTCCCAAACTCTGTGACGTAAAACACTCCGACAAGCGAGAAAAATTAAGTTCAATGCTTCTGAGCATGCGTGGACTTGATTCTGAGCATGCGTCGTTTTTTTGTCCGATGGAGTTCCACACAGACGATCGGAATTTGCTATCGTTTTTTTTTTCCCATCAGGTAAATTTAAAACATGTTCTATTTTTTCTCACCGATGGAAAAAAGACCGATGGGGCCCATACACGATCAGTTTGTCCGATGAGAAAAGTCCATTGGACTGTTATCATCTGTAAAACCGATCGTGTGTACACGGCATTAGAACATTCCTAAATGTTCCAATATGGACCATGACCTTGTGTGGACATACCACTTTTGTCCACTGACAGAGGCCACCCACAACTGGGGTGTTCAAAGGTAAGGGCTCTTTCACACTGGAACGCAGTGTGCTGAAACGCGTGCATTTTTGTGCCTTGAGGCATCTTGCATTACGTAACCCATTCAAAATTATTTGGGCTGTCAACACACCTCAACGGTTGAAAAAATAGGTGCTGGACAATGAAATGCCCAGAGCATAGGTACCTGTGTGTTTTGTTTTAGCACTGGTGCATTGCAGTGCACTGTAGATGCGTGTTAGGGTGCAAATAAGTTTGCATTTTATGGCACCTTATTTCTACGATGCGTTACTATGTGTTGCACTAATGCGCATTATAGCACAGGTCATGACAAGGGTTATAATGCGTGTTCCGGTGTGAACAATTCCTAAGATTAATAGTTGCGGAATGACCGCCAATTAGTCAGCTCGGAAGAGGGCTTTTTTTTTTTTGGAGAGGCCATAGCCTGGGATGCAGTATTCTTACAGTGGGGCAGTTAAAGGTTGAGTACAAGTTCATGCATGCAAAATGGTTGAAAATTAATTAGCTGACTTTCCTCAATTGACTAGATGTGGTTAATACAAGTTTACAGTCAACTGATCACTCTTATATGCCAGCATATAGGAAAATAGCACCCCCCCCCTCTTCCAATTTTGCCATTTACTTGGCTCCCCTGTGAGCCACTACTGAACAAGTTAGGATAGAGGGCGGCAGATGAACGGAATTACCTTGCCCAATTGCCTGATGCAGGAGTATAAGTACAGTGGGTCACAATTGCCTGTGTAGCTCCCCTGTACACCTGGACAGTAGGGGCAGCAGGGGGCGGGGGCATATAAAGGAACCCATGCTTTCCATTTTCCTCCCGCAACCACTGAAAGCCTGCTTCTCCTCCTCTCCCTCCCGCAGGCATTCAGTGGCTGCAGGAGGAAAATGGAGGGGGATCGGTTCCGGCATATTCCCCCCCCCACCACCCCTTCTATCCTGCTGCCCCTGGACCTCTGTGCACTTAAACCCCCCCTCCAGCTATGCCCCGGCTTGATCCTCTTACTATCCCACTGAGTGGTTGCTTCAGTGCTCTTCCACACACAGAGCTCTACTCTGTGGATGATCACTCTCCCACAGGCCGGCGAGACCTTTATCAACACCACATGGTTTCCTACTATCATATCTCTGTATACAATTTGGCAGCTGAAAAATATATATTATACATGTATGAAATCATTTTGGAAAAATAATATATTTTTTTGGTCATGTGCACTTATGTGAGAGACAGGAGGTCCTGAGGAAGAGGTGTTTTCCACGAAACACGTTGACCCAAGCTCTCTATTTCAACCAATAGCCATGCATATTTGCAGTGGACAATGTTTGTTGGTATTAATATGATATTTGATATGAGTTTTTAGACATTTTAGCCCAGGTTCACACTGGGGCTGCGGGAGTGAAGCCGTGCGAGTTCAGCTGAACTCGCACGATTTCACTCCTGCCTGTCAGTCCCGATTTCGGCCGCGATTACAGGGACATCTGTGCAGGTTTCTGCACAGATGTCAATGTAAATCGTGGCCCGAAATCGCAAAAAGTAGTACAGAAACTACTTTTTGAAATCGGTGCAGCGCCGCAGATACGGCGTCGCACCGATTAGGGCGTTCCATTGCCCGCAATTTGCGGCAAATATCGCCGATTTGACATGCGATTTGACATGTCAAATCGCATGTCAAATCGAACCAGTGTGAACCAGGGCTTATTGTCAGAAAAAATTTTTTTGTACGTTTCTATATATGAATGTCTCTGTGTGTTCAATGGAGGGATATTTAAAGTCCTACCATTTACTTTTTTGTGCTATATACCTCCTCCAACTCTGCTGACTTCCCCTCTCCCACTAGCTGCTGCGGGGGATGTGTCAGGATGGAGAGCAAAGAAAGAGGCCGATAAATATGTCATTTTTACCAGTCGCTTCCTTTTCTGAATGAACACAGTGAATAAATCACAAACAAAAATTAAAAACCTACTGACACCAGTAGCAGAACTACCAGGGTCGCAAAGGTCGCACTTACGACCAGGCCCAGGTGGCCCCCCCCTCCATGGGGGGGTGCCAAGATGGCAGGAAGGGGGACCACTGCAGAACATGTGAAAGGGTCCTGCTGTGGGACCGTAAAAAAGGGCCCCACAATTGAGGTAAAGAAGCCCCTAAATCAGTGGGAAGGGTCCGGGCCAAGGGGGGCCCTACGTGGTTTCTTACACTGGGACCCTGAAAATTCTAGTTACAGCTCTGGCCTGATGTGTACATTAGGTGTACCTATCACTACCTGTGTACTATCACATGGGGGTGGGTCAGCGCTCTTTTGATTTAGGAGTAGCATTTTAAATACAAAAGAAAAAACACAGATGCTAGTGATGGCACTCACATCACTCAGCTCAAGGGTCCAGTTCTTCTAATCTGGTTACCTATGCTCTGAATGCGAGACTATTAAACTGGCTATAGACGGATTTAAATTTGGCCGGTTCAGCAGGTACCTGTCGAACTTCGATCAAGGTGTTGCCTTCCCTGTTTGACAGGAAATTGATTGTTAGATCAACTTCTATCGAACAAACAAGTTGAAAATCTTTTGTCAATCAGCAGCTGCAGCCAATCAACTGCAGTCTCTGATCAGTAAATTCTGACTGCAGTGTGTCTCGCTGTCAGTACATGCTGTGTAGCATGTTTACAACAGCTGCTCCCACCTGTCACTAGTTGTTCACAGCTGACAGCCTCCTAGCAGCCAGGGACACTGACAGCAGCCAGGGACACTGATGGGGAAGCTAAGACACTCGTTGCCCATCAGCTTCACTCTCTCCTTGTGATTTACAACAGGTATATTTATCTGTTGCCTGCACTGACATACTGTATGTCATGCAGGGACACCATGGGGTTAATTTACTAAAGGCAGATAAAATGTGCACTTTGTAAGTGCAGTTGCTAGAGCTTTAAAAACGAAGGAAGCTCTGCTGACTTCCAAGCAAAAATTCTTTTTTTTTTTGTTTATTTGCATGTGATTGGTAAGTCTTTGAGTGAAGCTTCACCTCAATTATTAAGGTCTGGAGCAACTGTGCTTGCAGAGTGTACAGTCTATTTGCCTTTAGTAATACCCTAATGGCATTCTAAAGAGTGTAATAAACACTCTGTATGAATACCCCTGATTGTAACTTAATAATCATCTGATTAAATTGACCCCAGAGGATGATTATGTATTTATGAGTGTGGAAGAGATAGTAAATTGTAATGTCCACAAGGGCAGGACTGATATAAATAGTACTATAAAAGCTGGTCATAGACAGGCATATACAGTATATTCCTGAAATGGTGAACTGAGAGATACCCCGCCACACAAAAGTGTGAATGCAGCCTTAGTGCCAGTGCGCAGCTGCAATACATGCTTATGCTGACAGTGGTGTGTGGTTCATCTGATCCTTCATCAATCATCACCTTCACTCGGAATTTGGATTGTATTAGAGCAGTGTGTAAAGCAAGCTTTTGCAGCAAAAGTTGTAAATCTGTCAGCAAGGACATCTAAGCCTCTGCTAAGCGCAATCCACTTGCTCAGGAGGAGATCTCTCCGCTGATCCCCGCTGAGCAGATGGGTGACAGGTCCGTGTCTGCTCTGCTATGCAGAGCAGACACGGACACAGTCCCACTCTCCTCTATGGGGGAATTGGATCGAAAGGGACCGCCTGTCCATTTTCGTCCGATCCCATCCGATTCTCCGGATGGATGGGGAATAGGACCACCAACTGTCTTTTTTTGGCGGGCAGGATCGGATGGCGGCGGGTGTTAGCGAACATGTGTCCACTAACACCCACCGCTCCAAAGAAAAGACTGGACGGTCCGATCAGGTCCACCTGAAAAACCGACAGGCGGACCTGATAGAACAGCCCGTGTGAAAGGGGCTTTACCCCATTTACAAATGTGGACCGTTCATTTCATCAGTTCAGTCACGTTTTTTCAAAGAAAAAACAGTTGACGTTTACATCAGTTTTTCATCAGCTTACAACAGTTTCTCATCCGTTTTTATATCAGTTTTTTACATCCACTACCAATGCAAAAAACAGATGCAAAAATGGACCGTTTGTCCATTTACATTTCGTTTTTCGTTCATTCCGTTTTTTTTTTAACGGAACAAAAATAGGGCTTTTATGAGTTTAGAAAAATTGATGTTGACGGATGTGAATAGATGATCATCCGTTTACATCTGTTTTTCCATAGAGATGCATTGATGTCCGTTTTTCATCCGTCAACAGATGGATAAAAAAACAGACAAACAGTCCACATGTGTGAAAGGGGCCCTAGGGGTTGATATAGTAAAACTATAGCGTGCAAAATCTGGTGCAGCTGTTCATGATAGCCAATCAGATTCTTCAACTAAAGTGGATGGGATGTAAACCTGATTCATGAAATCTGACCTAGGCACATACTGTATATCTGCTGTGTTTTCTTATCTCTCTCCAAAGCTCTAAATACCATGCCTTTCTACTGCTCCGTTCTTCTGTTATGAGCATGATAACTTCTGACAAGTTCTCCGACAACCGAGATAAAAACCATCCTGAAATTTGTATCCGGATGGGTGCTATAAATAGATTAGCAGACAGCTGGTCTATTCACAGCACAACTCTGCACATTTCTTCCTTCCTTTGCCTGTGTGGGAGGGGGGGTGTGTGCCTTTCCTCCAATCAGCTCATACACAGTGTATGCCAGGAATCCACACCCAGTGCTAAACAGGAAGAGAACATTTCTAACAAGATGTGCGCTTTCTAAAGAATATAGCAAGCTGAAGACAGCAGATATACAGGTAAAACGTATGTAGGAAGATTTGTTTCATCTCTGTGTATCATCTGAGGCTGTTCACTTCACTGGGCATATGTAGGGGTTTACATCCACTTTAAGCTTATTAAACTGGAAGCTTATTGGTTAGGTGCAACAGAGTTTTCACTCTCCAGTTTTAGGCCCCTTTCATACAGACAATCCGATTGGGTCTGTCTGTCTGTTTTCCCATTCCCCTTCCTTCCAGCAGATCAGATTAGATGACAGTCGGGTGTAAACGGACAGGCGGTCCATTTAGAGGACATAGAGGAGAGCGGTATATGTTCATGCCCACTCTGCATAAGCGGATCAGACAAAGACATTTAATTTGCCTACTCAGCAGGGATCAGCGGACAGATCCTCTGCTAAGCAAGCCGCAGTTCCACCCCTGTGTGAAAGGGGCCATACTAAATCAACCCCTTATGCCGCGTACACATGACCATTTTTCATGACGAGAAAACTGCCATTTTTTAGATTGGACGTAAAAAACGGTCGTGTGTATGCTCCATAGCAATTTTCTCGACGAGAAAACTGCTCTATTTTTTCACGTCATTCTTTTTAACGTCGTGAAAAACGGTCGTGTGTATGCTTTTACGAGGGGGAAAAAACGTATGCTCCATAGCAGTTTTCTCGACGAGAAAACTGCTCTATTTTTTCTCGTCGTTTTTCACGTCGTTCTTTTTAACGGCGTGAAAAACGGTCGTGTGTATGCTTTTACGAGGGGAAAAAAAACACGCATGCTCAGAATCAAGTATGAGACGGGAGCGCTCGTTCTGGTAAAACTAGCGTTCGTAATGGACATAGCACATTCGTCACGCTGTAATGGACTGAAAAGCACGAAGACTGAAAAGCGCGAATCGTCTCTCACCAAACTTTATTAACACGAGGATCAGCAAATGCAGCCCAAAGGGTGGCGCCATTCGAATGGAACTTCCCCTTTATAGTGCCGTCATATGTGTTATACGTCACCGCGCTTTGCTCAAGCGTTTTTTTTTTCATGAACGTGTGTATGCAAGGCAGGCTTGAGAGGAATCCCGACGAGAAAAACTTCGTTTTTTTTTGCATGACATGAATAACGGTCGTGTGTAGGCGGCATTAGTGTTGAATTATAGATGCACACTGACTAATGAGAAATGGCCCAGCTATTGAAAATGATGCTTTAAAATAGGGAGCATTGCTTGCTTTTGTCATACATTTATTGCTAGACAGATAAATATAGTAAATAAATGAAGTTGCAACAATGTAGAACTAAAAATAAATGGCATAGATTCAGAAAGTAAACCATATTATGTAGCAAAATAGAGTTCAAAACATACAGCTAGAGATCTAGAAGAATGTGATCTAACATAGTAGTATTGTCAGTGCCTGTGCATCTTACCCTTTTGAGGCTTGCATAAAGGCATTCTCTGACTGTTTTTTCCCTGACCTCTCAGAAGTAGAAATATGTTCTTCCATCTGTTTGGGCATATGTTGGATTTTAAAGGTGGCTTGGTTTGCCATGAATTTATGATGGAGTGGGTAGACTGAAATGTGTTTTGATGCCACATTGGTTTTTACTGTGTACAAATAAAGTTAGATGGGAAAACGGTAGGTTTATTTTCCAGTTAGGAGATCCTTTTGTACAGCAAGGGGAATTGATAGCTGTTCTTAGCGTTTACGTAGCAGAACATTTGTAGGCTGAAATTGATTTCTTATATGCCAGTGGCAGAGGAAGCTTACATTATATCACTAATGGGCTTCAAAGCAGAATGCTTTCTGAGCCGAGGCAGCCCCGTAGCTTTGATTGCATTATAAATATCCTACTGTTACAGTTGACCTTTTTACATGTAGGTTGTTATACCTTCTCATGGCACTTGCTCATGAGGCTTTAAGTAGTAGTTTTAATACTACTGATTAAACTCCATCTTCCATATATTTATACATTGTTGATGCATTTGTAATGTACTGCTCCCGCTACGCTTGTAGATATTTATCCAGGTTCACAGTCTACACATGAGCATTATGTAAGCAAGAATAAGTGTGCTGTGTGTTGAAGAAGAGCTTTATGCCTCGTACACACGGCCGAGAATCTCGTCAGGAAAAAACTCGTAGTTTTTCTTGACGAGATTCTTGGACAAGAAACTTGTCCCGGCCGAGTGTACACACGCTCAATTCAAAGAACCCACGGTTCTTTGAATGGAGCGAACGCGGTGACGTCATTGACTACGACGAGCGTGTGCTCGTCACATTCAATGCCGTTGCCGCCATCTTGCTACACCCTACCTATGCCTAGGAAGCTACTGCACATGCGTCAAAGTAATTTCGAGCATGCGCAGGTTTCTACGGCGATAGGTAAGTGTACACACACTCGGGTTTCTCGTCGAGAAACAGGCCGACGAGAAACCCGACGAGAAAATAGAGAGCAGGTTCTCTATTTTTCTCGTCGAGATTCTTGACGGTTTCCTGGACGAAAAAACTGAAAGCCGCGTACACACGACCGATTTACTCAACAAGAAAGCTCTGCCAGCAAGCTTCTTGCTGGTTCTTGCCGAGAAACTCAGTCGTGTGTACGAGGCTTCAGTAAAGAACTCTGCCATTTCTGACCTCTCCTTCTAAAAATGCTAGTTCCTTAGCTGTCATTCTGGTCCAAGAGCTTAAGTACATTTAGTTACTGACCCTACACAACTCGCCACAGTAACTAAGCCTAAGAATAAAAAAGTAATATATTGTAGCTTAGTTATGGTAGCTGCATTTTTTTTTTCAAGTTTTATTTTTTATTTTTTATCGAGGTGACAATGATCGCTCACTGTACCATATCTATGAAGGAGCAGCATTGTTACCCTCAGACAGAACTACAGAATGGTCCCCCTCTACTCTTCACCATAACATGGGGGGTTTTTAGTCCTTAGAAATAGCAGAGAACAATGCTGGTAACAGTCAGCAGAGGCATAGAGCAGTGTTTCTCAACTGGTCCCCAACTGGTCATGTTTTCAGGCTTTCCATTATTTTGCACAGGTGATTTGATCAGTTTTACAGCCTTAGTAGTTACCACAGCTGTTTCATCTGAGGGAAATCCTGAAAACATGACCTGTTGGGGCTCCTTGAGGACTGGAGTTGAGAAACGCTGGCATAGAGCACCTCAGGTTATCAAGAGCAGGAGCAACCAATGTTATTTGCACTTATTGAACATAAAATGCTTTTCAATGGTATTTTTAGGAGACCAAAAGAGAGGAAATAAGAGAAGTTATCATATCATATGAAAAAACCCAACAGGCTGGTTGTACTGAACTCAACCGATCAGTGTTAATTTTGTCAACTAAAACATTTTCATAAATTTTTTTGTCAGCGGCATGTTTCCAGTGACGAAAACTAAACAAAAATGACCCCAAATTTTCATCAATTGACAAAAACTATGAAAATCAGTTCCAATTTTCATCAATGAACGAAAACAGAACTAAAATGTGAAGGGAGGAACGTTTACCCATGTGAACTTCTGGTTTCCCCGCAGTCCCGCCTTTAAAGCCCATGAGTGTATAACCTCCCAGCAAGCAAGGTAGCAACCATAACATGTTTAGTGGTGTGGTGTGCTGTGCAGCATTACAGGCCTCCTCAGACAACTGTCCAGAGCACTGTGTATGTTACAGGCCTCCCACCTCAGACCACTGTCCAGAGTACTTTGCAGCATTTACAGGCCTCCCAACCATCCAAAGCACTGTGTGCATTACAGGCCTCCACTCCTCAGACCATTCAGAGCACTGTGCAGCATTTACAGGCCTCCCGGCCATCCAGAGCACTGTGTGCATTACAGGCCTCCACTCCTCAGACCATCCAGAGCACTGTGCAGCATTTACAGGCCTTCTCAAACAACCATCTGGAGCATTGTGCATTACAGGGCTCCTCAGACTCTCACCCAGAGCACTGTGTGAATTACACGCTTTCTCAGACCATCCAGAGTATTGTGTGCATTATAGGCCTCCATATCAGACCGTCCAGAGAACTGTGTGCATTACAGGCCTCCTCAGACCGTCCAGTGCACTGTGTGCATTACAGGCTTCCTCCTCAGACCATCCAGAGTACTGTGTGCATTACATGCCTCCTCTTCAGACCATCCAGAGCACTGTGTGCATTAAAGGCCGCCTCAGACTGTCCAGAGCACTGTGCAGCATTTACAGGCCTCCACTCCTCAGACCATTCAGAGCACTGTGCAGCATTTACAGGCCTCCCGACTATCTAGAGCACTGTGTGCATTACAGGCCTCCACTCCTCAGACCATCCAGAGCACTGTGCAGCATTTACAGGCCTTCTCAAACAACCATCTGGAGCATTGTGCATTACAGGCCTCCTCAGACTCTCGCCCAGAGCACTGTGTGCATTACAAGCTTTCTCAGACCATCCAGAGTATTGTGTGCATTATAGGCCTCCATATCAGACCGTCCAGAGCACTGTGTGCATTACAGGCCTCCTCAGACCGTCCAGTGCACTGTGTGCATTACAGGCCTCCTCCTCAGACCATCCAGAGTACTATGAGCATTACAGGCCTCCTCTTCAGACCATCCAGAGCACTGTGTGCATTACAGGCCTTCTCAGACTGTCCAGAGCACTGTGTGCATTACAGGCCTCCTCAGACTGTCCAGAGCACTGTGTGCATTACAGGCCTCATTAGACCATCCAGAGTAGTCACTGTGTGCATTACAGGCCTCCTCAGACCATCCAGAGCATGCTGCATCATAGGCCTCCTCACACATTTTTTTTTTACTCCAGGAGTATATAATGAGTTTGGAAACTCTAGCGAAATGCTTAAATAATGCTTTACAATTTAATTAAACACATTAGATTTTAGTCTACTAAAATGATTTTGATCAACTAAAATATACTGGATATTTTAGTCGACTAAAACTAAAATAGTTCAGATGACTAAAATACAACTAAAACTAAAATGGCATTTTAGTCAAAAGACTATGAATAAAACTAAATAGAAATTTGATGTCAAAATGAACACTGCAACCGATAGATTGACTTTAGTACAACTAGTCAAAAAAGTTTTTGGGACTTTAAAGGAGGCACATGAAAGGAACCGGATATTGGATCAAAAAGTATCAACATGGCACTATGCAGCAGTGGCGGCCCGTCCATAGGGGGCGCCCAGGCGCCGCCCCCCCCCCCCCCCCTCCTGTGGTCACCAAAAAAATGTAAAAAAATTAAAAAAACGGGCCCTTTAAGAGTTTTTTTTTTTTTTTTTTTAATTTCTTTTTTTTACACATGGCGACGCGACCATAGTGGGCGCAGAAGCGCCGCTACCGCTCGCTTCTGCGCCCGGCCGTCACTCACCACAACAATACATAGGTTCATGCATTGCATGAACCTATGTATTGCTGCCGCCCACTATTCAGATGGCCGGCCCCTTGAGCGCCGGCCATCTGAATCACAGCGTCTGATTGGCCTTTAGAAGTGCCTATCAGAGCCAGCAGGCTCTGATAGGCTTCCCGAATACAACCTGAGGGCTGTAATCGGCTTCTAAATATCTAATGAGAGGACGCACGGGGGTGCGTTCCCTGGCCAATCAGGTTCACCGGGTCTGGTTACCGGTAACCTGATTGGCTGAAGTGACATCGAGGGCGGGAGAAGACATTGAGGACGGAAGAAGGACGGCGCTGACTCGAGGAAGGTAAGTGCAGGGCTGGGGGGGAGAAACTGGCTGTATTATGAGGACAAACTGGCTGCATATGGGGGAGAAACTGGCTGCATATGGGGGAGAAACTGGCTGCATATGGGGGAGAAACTGGCTGCATATGGGGGAGAAACTGGCTGTATTATTGGGGGAGAAACTGGCTGCATATGGGGGAGAAACTGGCTGTATTATTGGGGGAGAAACTGGCTGTATTATTGGGGGAGAAACTGGCTGCATATGGGGGAGAAACTGGCTGTATTATTGGGGGAGAAACTGGCTGCATATGGGGGAGAAACTGGCTGTATATTGGGGGAGAAACTGGCTGTATTATTGGGGGAGAAACTGGCTGTATTATTGGGGGAGAAACTGGCTGCATATGGGGGAGAAACTGGCTGTATTATTGGGGGAGAAACTGGCTGCATTATGAGGGAGAAACTGGCTGCATTATGGGGGAGAAACTGGCTGTATTATGGGGGAGAAACTGGCTGTATTATGGGGGACAAACTGGCTGTATTACGGGGGACAAACTGGCTGCATATGGGGGACAAACTGGCTGCATATGGGGGACAAACTGGCTGCATATGGGGGACAAACTGGCTGTATTATGGGGGACAAACTGGATGTATTATGGGGGACAAACTGGCTGTATTATGGGGGAGAAACTGGCTGTATTATGGGGGAGAAACTGGCTGCATATGGGGGACAAACTGGCTGTATTATTGGGGGACAAACTGGCTGTATTATTGGGGGACAAACTGGCTGTATATTGGGGGACAAACTGGCTGTATATTGGGGGGAAACTGGCTGCATTTGGGGACAAACTAGTGGCGTTTGGGCACAGTGGCTGCGTTTTAATGGGCACAGTGGCGGCAATTGATGTTTTTTTTTTTTTCAGTTTGCGCCCCCCCAAAAAATTTGAGCACCAGCCGCCACTGCTATGCAGTATGTGATATCATGAGCCAATGCTGCTCCATATAAAAGATCATTAAAAAGGGGCAAAAAATACATAACGTAAAGTACATTGGGGGTTATTTACGAAATGCAAATCCACTTTGCACTACAAGTGCAAACTACAAGTGCAAAGTGCACTTGAAATTGCACTGAAAGTGCACTTGGAAGTGCAGTCGCTTTAAATCTGAGGAGTAGATCTGAAATGAGGGGAAGCCCTGCTGATTTTATTATACAATCATGTGCAAGTTAAAACGCTGTTTTTTATTTTCCTTGCGTGTCCCCCTCAAATCTACAGCGATTACAATTCCAAGTGCACTTTCAGTGCAATTTCAAGTGCACTTTGCACTTGTAGTTTGCACTTTTAGTGCAAAGTGGATTTTCCTTTCGTAAATAACCCCCATTGTATGTTGAAAACATATATGCATCTTGAAGAGCTCAACGCATTTTGGGGATTGTTCCACTTCATCAGGAGCTGATGCATAAAGCGTATATGCAGGTTCAGAGTATGAACACATGGTACTAAACGTGATGCCGATCGGTAGCCAGTTTTTTTTTTAGGTTCGCCGCAGGTTTTTATAGCGTCGGGTACCCCCATATATTACCTAATAAAGGTTTAACCCCCTTGATCGCCCCCCAGATAACCCTTTCACCCCCTATCACCACTGTCGCTAAGCGATCATTTTTCTGATCGCTGTCTTAGCGTCGGTGATGCCGATCGGTAGCCAGTTATTTTTTTAGGTTCGCCGCAGATTTTTATAGCGTCAGGTACCCCCATATATTACCTAATAAAGGTTTAACCCCCTTGATCGCCCCCCAGGTAACCCTTTCACCCCCTATCACCACTGTCGCTAAGCGATCGTTTTTCTGATCGCTGTCTTAGTGTCGGTGATGCCGATAGGTAGCCAGTAATTTTCTTTAGGTTTGCCGTCAGATTTTTATATAGCGTCAGGTACCCCCATATATTACCTAATAAAGGTTTTAACCCCCTGATTGCCCCTAGTTAACCCTTTCACCAGTGATCACCATATAAGTGTTACGGGTGACGCTGGTTAGTTAGTTTGCTTTTTATAGTGTCAGGGCACCCGCCGTATATAACCCAATAAAGGTTTAACCCCCTGATCGCCCGGCGGGTGATATCAATTAGGTTTTAGCATCAGAGAGGGTCTGCGTCACACCCCAGGCAGCGTCAGGTTAGTGCCAGTAGCGCTAACACCCACGCGTGAAGTATACACCTCCCTTAGTGGTATAGTATCTGATCAGCTCAATATCTGATCTGATCAGATCTATACTAGCGTCCCCAGCAGTTTAGGGTTCCCAAAAACGCAGTGTTAGCGGGATCAGCCCAGATACCTGCTAGCACCTGCGTTTTGCCCCTCCGTCCAGCCCAGGCCACCCAAGTGCAGTATTGATCGATCACTGTCACTTGCAAAACACAACACACATAACTGCAGCGTTCGCAGAGACAGGCCTGATCCCTGCGACTCCAGTGCTGTAGGAGGTGATTTCACCACCACAGTTAAAAAAAAAAAGCATATATGCCGAAGCATTGGGGCAGCAGGAGCGGAGGAGCGATTTTGCTCCTAATGCCGCGTACATACTGTCGAAATTCCGACGGAGGCTTGCCCGTGGAAAAGTCTGACCATGTGTACGCGGCATAACTTTTGCGGGAAGATGCCCCCATGCTTCGGCATATATAAATGGTGCATGTATGCCCATCATTAGAAGTGGGTGGATGAAGGGCGGTATTCTAATGGTGGGCATACCCACCGATCAATCTTTTTTTTTTCGTTCAGCCAACAGGCTGCATGAAAAAAAAGATTACAATACATGTCCAACAAGGACCAGTAACGTACTGGTATGTTGCTGGACTTTGAATGGTTATACCAGAATGATGCCTGCGGGTTTAGGTATCATCTTGGTATCATTCTTTTCAGCCAGCGGCCGGCTTTCAAGTAAAAGCAATCCTAGTGGCTAATTAGCCTCTGGACTGCTTTTACAAGCAGTGGAAAGGAATGTCCCCCCCCCCCCGGATATAAAAAGCGCCATTGGGAAATTGGGAAAGCATTTTATCACACCGATCTTGGTGTGGTCAGATGCTTTGAGGGCAGAGGAAAGATCTAGGGTCCAATAGATCCCAGTTTAAAAAAAAAAAAAGAGTACCTGTCACTACCTATTGCTATCATAGGGGATATTTACATTCCCTGAGATAACAATAAAAATAATAAAAAATAAATAAATATGGAAGCAACAATTTAAAAATAAAATAAAAAAGCAAAATTAATAATAATAAAAAAAAAGCACCCCTGTCCTGCCCTGCTCTTGCCCAATGGCGAACGCAAGCGTCGGTTTGGCGTCATATGTAAACAGCAATTGCACCATGCATGTGAGGTATCACCGCGAGGGTCAGATCGAGGGCAGTAATTTTAGCAGTAGACCTCCTCTGTAAATCTAACGGCGTAACCTGTAAAGGCTTTTAAAGGCTTTTAAAAATGTATGTAGTTTGTCGCCAATGCGCGTTTGTGCGAAATTTTAAAGCATGTCGTGTTTGGTATCTATGTACTCGGCCTAAGATCATCTTTTTTTATTTCATCAAACATTTGGGCAATATAGTGTGTTTTAGTGCATTAAAATTAAAAAAGTGTATTTTTTCCCCAAAAAATGCGTTTGAAAAATTGCTGCACAAATACTGTGTAGGAAAAAAAAATGCAACACCCACCATTTTAATCTGTAGGGCCTTTGCTTTAAAAATATATATAATGTTTGGGGGTTCAACATAATTTTCTTGCAAAAAAAAATATGTTTTCATGTAAACAAAAAGTGTCAAAAAGGGCTTTGTCTTCAAGTGGTTAGAAGAGTGGATGTAGGCTTCCTAATGTTGTGTATAAAATGCCAGAACAGTTCAAAAACCCCCCAAATGACCCCATTTTGGAAAGTAGACACCCCAAGCTATATACTGAGAGGCATGTCGAGTCCATGGAATATTTTATATGTTGACACAAGTTGCGGAAATTTTTTTTTTTTTTTTTTTTTTGCACAAAGTTGTCACTAAATGATATATTGCTCAAAACATGCCATGGGCATATGTGGAATTACACCCCAAAATACATTCTGTTGCTTCTCCTGAGTACGGGGATACCACATGTGTGAGACTTTTTGGGAGCCTAGCCGCGTACGGGACCCCAAAACCAAGCACCGCCTTCAGGCTTTCTAAGGGTGTAAATTTTTGATTTCACTTCTCACTGCCTATCACAGTTTCGGAGGCCATGGAATGCCCAGATGGCACAAACCCCCCCCCCAAATGACCCCATTTTGGAAAGTAGACACCCCAAGCTATTTGCTGAGAGGTATGGTGAGTATTTTGCAGATCTCGCTTTTTGTCACAAAGTTTTGAAAATTGAAAAAAAATATATATATATTTTCTTTCTTCATTTTCAAAAACAAATGAGAGCTGTAAAATACTCACCATGCCTCTCAGCAAATAGCTTGGGGTGTCTATTTTCCAAAATGGGGTCATTTGGGGGAGTTTTGTGCTGTTTTGGCATTTTATGGCCTTCGAAACTGTGATAGGTAGTGAGGAGTGAAATCAAAAATTTGTGCCTAGAAATCCTGAAGGCGGTGCTTGGTTTTCGGGGTCCCGTACGCGGCTAGGCTCCTAAAAAGTCCCACACACGTGGTATCCCCGTACTCAGGAGAAGCAATGTATTTTGGGGTGTAATTCCACATATAACCATGGCATGTGTGAGCAATATATCATTTAGTGACAACTTTTTGTATTTTATTTTTTTTTGTCATTATTCAATCACTTGGGACAAAAAAAAAATATTCAATGGGCTCAACAGGCCTCTCAGCAATTTCCTTGGGGTGTCTACTTTCTAAAATGGGGTCATTTGGGGGGGTTTTGTGCTATTTTGGCATTTTATGGCCTTCGAAACTGTGATAGGTAGTGAGGAGTGAAATCAAAAATTTGCGCCCTTAGAAATCCTGAAGGCGGTGCTTGGTTTCCGGGGTCCCGTACGCGGCTAGGCTCCCAAAAAGTCCCACACATGTGGTATCCCCGTACTCAGGAGAAGCAGCAAAATGTATTTTGGGGTGCAATTCCACATATAACCATGGCATGTGTGAGCAATATATCATTTAGTGACAACTTTTTGTAATTTTTTTTTTTTTTTGTCATTATTCAATCACTTGAGGCAAAAAAAAAAAAAAATATTCAATGGGCTCAACATGTCTCTCAGCAATTTCCTTGGGATGTTTACTTTCCAAAATGGGGTCATTTGGGGGGGTTTTGTACTGCTCTGCCATTTTAGCACCTCAAGAAATGAGATAGGCAGTAATAAATTAAAAGCTGTGTAAATTCCAGAAAATGTACCCTAGTTTGTAGACGCTATAACTTTTGCGCAAACCAATAAATATACGCTTATTGACATTTTTTTTACTAAAGACATGTGGCTGAATACATTTTGGCCTAAATGTATGACTAAAATTGAGCTTATTCGATTTTTCTTATAACAAAAAGAAAATATCATTTTTTTGCAAAATTTTCGGTCTTTTTCCGCTTATATCGCAAAAAATAAAAATCGCAGAGGCAATCAAATACCATTAAAAGAAAGCTCTATTTGTGGGAAGAAAAGGACGCAAATTTCGTTTGAGTACAACATTGCATGTCCGCACAATTTACAGTTAAAGCAGCGCAGTGCAAAATTCTGAAATCACCTCTAGTCCTTTAGCTACCAAATGGTCCGGGGCTTAAGTGGTTAATGTGTCTGTGTTCATTTTTGAGTTCTAGTGATAATTAGCCAATTTCCAAGGATCAGTGATAAACGATGATACCTTGCGCATCATCCAGCCTCCCTTGTCCATGTACCTTACACACCCTTTTTTTGTGACCAGGATAAAAAGGGAGACAAATATTCCCAGTTGGAACACAGACAACAAAAATATCTTGACAGAGGATCTAAACCTTTTTTACTCCAAAAAAAAAAAAGAGAGGGGTTTTATATACACTAACTTTTTCAGTTCTTTGGACTTGTCTGATATCTCCAAAATCTGAGAAAGTTAAACAAGCTTTTAGCTGCAGTAGCAGCCGTGAGCTTGTTTCTGTTTTTTTTTTTTTTTTTTGTCAGCCGTTTCCTTGCTGTACCATAAATGTGATCAAGCTGCTGTATAGCTGCCCGATCACTTGTAACTGACTCGCTAGTGGTTCCCGGGCTTTCCTGCGCCGTCCGGGGGCACAGGAGCACAAGAAATATTGTCAGGATGGCAAGCGTGAGGAGCTCAATGAACTGATGCCCTCTGCTGACTGCAAAATTGGTTTACAGCTGTGAAAATCCTGACTAGAAATTTGGGTAAATAGCTGATGAAGCATAGTCCTGTGCTTGGCCATCTGTAGCTGAGGGCAGAAGAGACATTAGAGTTCTTTATATGACTCTATAAAGGATACCTGTCACATTCCCAATTGTCAATGTCACTTCAAAAATAACAGAAAATGTCCCAGCACACATACCAGCTAGCCTGCAAGAAAATCAAACTGATCCTGTCTAACAATTCAAGTTAAAAACAGTTTCACACATTTGCAAATATATGTGAAAGCTGCTGTGCCCACCAAGGCTCCTCTGTATACTGTGGTCTTAACTCTATAGTTTTGAGATTCTCCAAATTGGAGCATATATAGCATTGGATAAATTCAGGGTAGGTTTACCTGTAGGGAGCCTGCTCCCTCCTTAAAGGCACAGGGACACATTTTGAACTCCAGCAATATAATAATGGAAGCTGAAGGCATTCAATGTGTCCCCACGCAAAATCCAGCCGACAAGCAGAACAGATAAATGGCAACCACCCCAATCTATAACTAGCCTAGTTTGGAGTAAAGTGCACATGGAAGGGCAATGCACATCACAAACAACATAACATTTTCCAACACACTTACCAGTCAGCCTGCAAGTAAACCAAATTGACCCTGTCTAACAATTACCATTAAAAACAGAGGGTTTTGTTTGCACACATTTGCAAATATATGTGAAAGCCGCAGTACCCCGCCAAGGTTCCTCTGTATACTGTGGTTCTAATTCTACAGTTTTGAAAGTCTTCAAGTTGGAGCACATATAAAAGTAGATATATGAAGGGAAGGTTTGCCTGGAGGGAGCCCACTCTACCTTAAGGGCACAGGGGCACAGGGGCACACACCGGATGTCCCTGTCTCTTATCCTCTATACACTATTGCTATTGCTTCTGTTACTCGTGGATGCATCTGGGTATTGTCGTGGCCACATCGCATGACCTGGAAGTCTTTTATAAACTTGATCGAGAGACGCTGTCTCTGAGCAATGAGTCAAGTTTCGTGTCAGTGCATTCAAGCTTCCATTCAGCCCATTACTGCTAACTGTCTATTGTCCAGCGTGCTTCAGTCCTACTGCTATGTTCCAGTCTGCTATAGTCCAGTCTCTGCTGTTCAGTCTTCTACAATCCAGTCTGCTACATGTCTTCTACAGTAATATGCTCCAGTCGGCTACAGTAATTATAATCCAGTTTTTTATAGGCCAGTTTTCACTGTCCAATCTTTAGTCCAGTCACTACTGTTCAGTCTTCTGTACTCTACTCACTGTGGTCCAGTCTGCTATTGTCACTACTGTCCAGTCTGTTACAATCCAGTCTTCACCGTCTAGCCTTCTACAGTCCAGTCCAGTCTTTACTGTCCAGTCTGTTACACAATCCAGTCTTCACCGTCTAGCCTTCTACAGTCCAGTCACTACTGCCCAGTCTGTTACAATCCAGTCTTCACCGTTTAGCCTTCTACAGTTTAGTCTTCACCGTCTAGCCTTCTACAGTCCAGTCACTACTCTCCAGTCTGTTACAATCCAGTCTTCACCGTCTAGCCTTCTACAGTCCAGTCTGTTACAATCCAGTCTTCACAGTCTAGCCTTCTACAGTCCAGTCACTACTGTCCAGTCTGTTACAATCCAGTCTTCACCGTCTAGCCTTCTACAGTCCAGTCACTACTGTCCAGTCTGTTACAATCCAATCTTCACCGTCTAGCCTTTTACAGTCAAGTCTTCACCGTCTAGCCTTCTACAGTCCAGTCACTACTGTCCAGTCTGTTACAATCCAGTCTTCACCGTCTAGCCTTCTACAGTCCAGTCGCTACTGTCCAGTCTGTTACAATCCAGTCTTCACCGTCTAGCCTTCTACAGTCCAGTCACTACTGCCCAGTCTGTTACAATCCAGTCATCACTGTTTAGCCTTCTACAGTCCAGTCACTACTGTCCAGTCTGTTACAATCCAGTCTTCACCGTCTAGCCTTCTACAGTCCAGTCTTCACCGTCTAGCCTTCTACAGTCCAGTCACTACTGTCCAGTCTTTTACAATCCAGTCTTCACCGTCTAGCCTTCAGCAGTCCAGTCACTACTGTCCAGTCTGTTACAATCCAGTCTTCACCGTCTAGCCTTCTACAGTCCAGTCACTAATATCCAGTCTGTTCCAATCCAGTCTTCACCGTCTAGCCTTCTACAGTCCAGTCACTACTGTCCAGTCTGTTACAATCCAGTCTTCACCGTCTAGCCTTTTACAGTCCAGTCTTCACCGTCTAGCCTTTTACAGTCCAGTCTTCACCGTCTAGCCTTCTACAGTCCAGTCACTACTGTCCAGTCTGCTGCACTCCGCTTATTATGGTTCAGTCTGATACTGTCCTGCCACTACAGTACAGTCTGTTTCTTTCCCAGTTTATCTTCCAGTACAGAGCCACTGCCTACCTTGCCATCCGTACAACCCGTTCTTCAGCTCTCTGGACACCAGTCTACCACCGATCTACCATTGCGCTTGTAGGTGCCTATTTGGTGACACACCAGCTATCCCATAGACTCTGCCTTCTTGAGGTACGTGTCTTACCTGCAACTCATGACAGCAATGCTGCCACAAAGAGGGCTTGTTAGCCCCTTTATAATGCAGTAAAGTTAAACATAAAAAAAAACAATAAAAAAGTGTTTTAAAATGTAATAAAATAACAAAAATAATAAAATTATTAAAAGTAGCCTGTCACCTCACGTGAACACAATTAAACACAAACGCATGCGTAAGGCATTGCCATGTATATAATCTTTATATGTGCAACACATATTGGGTCACTGATATGTGCATCGGAGCGATAGAAATAATTCTAGTTCCCACCTAACTCTAAAGCGATAAGCTGAAACGGCGTTTAAAGCAATTTTGGTTATCATAATTTTTTGCCATTCACGCGCAGATTTGAGCCTGATATATTTGGTATCCATTTACTCAGTACTGCCTAATCTTATTTTGTACCGACAAATTGGGGACTACATTGTGTTTTGTGTGCACTAAAATTTATTTTAGTGTATTTTTTTCTTAAGAATATAGATTTGAAAATCAGTTGCGCAAACATACAACATAAAAAATTGCAACTAACATCTTTTTTATACTTCAGTACCTCTGCATTCAGAAAATATGTAATATTTAGAGGTTATTAAATTTAGATTTTTTTGCCAAAAATTCAGTTTTTAACATACGTAAAGAAAAATAATTGCTCCAGAGGGGGAGTGGTTAAACGGCTAACATGTACATACAGTTTATTTTGTAAGGGGGTTATATAGAGTTGTGCATCCTCCGGCTCCATTCACACTGGGGCGGCACAACTTGGGGTGGCGACTCAGCAAGGCGACCTGGACGTGACCTGAGCGCGCACCACAGCGAATGGCCAATCAAAGTACAATCAGCTCTGTGGAAGGGAGAGGTTTGCCTGAGAAATGTATGTTCTCTTCCTGTATTGTTGCTTCTGTTAAGACAGTGATCTGACTTCTGAGGCAACTTCCATTGAAATCAATGGATACAAGTCGCCTAGAAGTCAGATTGAAGTAGTACAGGAACCTTTTCTGAAGTCGGAGCGACTTCAGTAGTGTGCATTAAGACGGCTCCATTCACTTTCATTGATTCTCTCAACAGCGCGACTTGGGGCGACTTCAAGTCGGATCCAAAGTCGCCCCTGTGTGAATGGGCTCTCCCTGTGTATATTTATACTTCATGTGTTAATTTTTTACGTTTGTTTTTATTTTACATTTGAAAAAAAACGTTATTACAGTCACCTTTAGGACTGTTTACCAAAGCAGGGACAGGTCAGTTTTGTGGGGACATCAGGGCTAGGGTAGATGAACATGGAAGGATGGATGCCATTTAAGGGGCTAACATTAAACCGATTCACACATTTTTTACTCAGATATATGCTTACAGGTTAGTCATACTACTTGTGAATTACGAGTGGCTGGATTTGAGCAGTGTGTGATTCCCTTTGGATCAGACAGATCAGATTGCAAATTTTCAGGCAAATTAAACTTCCCAAATTATCCTAAATACAGTAAGTCATCAGTGTAGCATGGATGTAAAACTTCACTAGTTTCTAAAAATGACCCAGACTTTCTGGCACAAGCTGTAAAAGGGTCAGCAGATACGCTCAGCAATTAGCAGCGAAAAGCCTCGTACACACGGCCGGTTTTCTCGGCAAGAAACGACAAGAAAACTGTTGGGAGAGCTTTCTTGCAGAGAAAACCGGTCGTGTGTATGAGGCTTTCAGGTTTCTCGTCAAGAAAACTGCCCAGAATCTCGACGAGAAAAAAAGAAGACCTGCTTTCTTTTTTCTCGTCAGGAGTCTCACTTTTCTCGTCGTGATTCTCGTCAGACTGTATTTGGATGAGAAAACCGTTCGTGTGTATGCTTTTCCAAGTCTTCAAAACCCGCGCATGGTCAGAATCAAGTATGAGACGGGAGCGCACCTTCTTGTAAAACTAGCGTTAGTAATGGAGATAGCACATTCGTCACTCTGTAACGAACTGAAAGCACGAAGACTGAAAAGCTCGAATCGTCTCTCCCCAAACTTTTACTAACACGCGGTAACACGAGATCAGCAAAAGCAGCCCAAGGGGTGGCGCCATTGGAATAGAACTTTCCCTTTATACTGCCGTCGTTTGTGTTATACGTCACCGCGCTTTACAACAACGAGATTTTGGATTGACAGTGTGTATGCAAGGAAAGCTTGACAAGAAACCCGTCGAGAAAAACAACGTTTTTTTTTTTGCGACGAGATTCTCTGCCGTGTGTACAAGGCTTCAGTTGTCAAATATGTATGTTTTTTACACATACAGTATTTATTTGCACTGTATCAAAAAAGTTGCATCCATCCCAACTCTGCTACACTGTATCTGCACTCCTCTGCAAGATGAGACAAAAGTTGCATCATAGTTATAGCTCTGTATGTCATGTTTCCCTGCAAGAGTTTACACTTTCCTGGAAAGTACATTCCTGTTTGTATATTACTTTTATATCTGTAGTTGTGTATGCTTGTGCAGAGTCTTTATTTAATAAATAAAGAGGGCCTACCCTGCTGGACTTCTCATTTCAATCCTTGACAATGCACAAAAGAATAAAAACACTGTTTGCAGCCAGTATAAAGGTTTCTAAAAGGTCCATGCACTGCCTCCATTTTGCTTGGTATCTGTTTCCGCAGTGTCATCTTTTTGCTTTGTACTCCTGTTGTGCAATACTCTGTGAATTCTCACTGGACAGTCAATGACATTGCATCCCGTGTGCCCATGTCCTTCATTCCTAACCATTGTTAAACTGTTGCTTGGCAATGTGACATCAGTGACTCCCCACTGAAATGCAACTGGGTCGTGTGAACCTGAGCGTGTCACCTTCTGACAAGCCATTGCATAGGTGCTATGAACAAAGGTGGATCTACAAATATTTAGCAGGACGGAGGTGCACTGGAAGTTAAAAGGTTTCCTTACTCTCTAACCTTAAACTTATACTACTATTTTATGATTCCATCTTTGCTGTCTGAGGTCCAGCTACAAAAAATAAAGAGAGCCTAATGGTCCGAACACACGATGAGAATATCGTGCGAAAAATACTGATTTTGAAGCAGTCGTACGATAATCTGATTAGTGCACAGATTTCCTGAGCCGATCACAAATGATCAGATATTATCTGATGGGACAAGCAGGAAAGATTTTCTCGTACCATACCAGATCATACGATTTGCGTTTAATCAGTACAGCTGTCATTCAAAAATACATTACAAATATACACTACAACACATTACATCACTTCCAAAATTTTATTCTGTCGTACGAGAGTTTTTGCCATTTAAGTAACCTCTTCATTTTCGATATGAGACTAGCATGCAAACAAAAATGGACAATAACTGGTCCAATAATCTCATCACGTATACCAGGCATTAGATCCTGCGTGTGACTGAACCCTTTCCACCCCATGGTGTTCAGTTTAATGGAAACTGTATAAAACAGACTGCTTGATGTGAATAAATTATTTAAAACCCAGCTCTGTGCAATTAATTCATAGTTTTTGATAACGCAGGGAAGAGTTAAAGTGTATTTAACCACTTCAGCCCCGGAAGGATTTACCCCCTTAATGACCAGGCCATTTCTTGTGATACGGCACTGTATCGATTTAACTGTCAATTGCGCGGTCATGCGACGCTGTAACCAAACAAAATTGATGTCCTTTTTTTCCTACAAATAGAGCTTTCTTTTCTATTTTTTGTGCTATAAACAAAATAAGACTGACAATTTTGAATATATATATATATATATATATATATATATTTTACTTTCTTCTATAATACATATTCCCCCCAAAAAAATATTTAAAAAAATATTCATCAGTTTAGGTCAATATGTATTCTGCTACATATTTTTGGTAAAAGGAGTCGCAATAAGCGTATATTGATTGGTTTGCGCAAAAGTTATAGCGACTACAAAATAGGGGATAGGTTTAGGGACTTTTAATTTTTTTTTTTTTTTTTTTTACTAGCAATGGCGGCGATCTGCAGTTTTTAACGGAACTGCGACATTGTGGTGGACAAATCTGACCCCAAGTCACACTTTTTGGGGACCAGTGACATTATTACAGTGATCAGTGCTAAAAAAAATGCACTGATCAATGTATAAATGTCACTGGCAGGGAAGGGGTTAACACTATGGGGCAATCAAGCGGTTAAAGGGGAGTTCCACCCTCTTTTTATGTTTATTAAAAGTCAGCAGCTACAAAAAGTGTAGCTGCTGGCTTTTAATAAACAGACACTTACCTGCTCCACTGTCCAGCGACGCGACGCCTGGAGCTCCGCTCCTCTCCCCCCCTTCTCCGCCGGCGCCTCCATTCATTGTGTGGGCACCCGGCCGTGACAGCTTTCGGCTTCATGGCCGGGCACTCACTGCGCATGCGCGAACGGCGTAGCGCTCTCTGAATGGACAGGCGATCGCCTGGGACCTGTCACGTCCCAGGTGATCGCCTACAGGGAGGGGCCGCCACAAGGCGATATGACGTATCGCCTAGGCGAGCCCAGGGCGGAAGGAGGAAGTGGGACAGGAAGTCCCACTCCTACTGAAGCCCCCCCCCCCCCAAAAAAAAAATTACATGCCAAATGTGGCATGTAAGGGGGCGAGGAGTGGATAAAGTGGAAGTTCCAAATTTGGGTGGAACTCCGCTTTAACTCTGTGTTCCCTGAGTGTGTTCCAACTGTGTGAGGGATGGGCTTGCTGGGGCAACACAGATCGCTGTTCCTGATCACTAGGAACAGCTGATCTCTGAGTTGTCTCCTGTCACAACGGGGGTCCTTGTTTACATAGGCAGATCCCCGTTCTGCCTCTCTGTCTCTCGCACGTGCCCAAAATAGCACACACACGGACCGATACAGGTACGTCGGTTTGCGCAGCCGAACTGCCTTGCCACAGTATATATGCGGAAGGCAGTCAACAAGTGGTTAAGCGCTAAACCAAAAATGTAATATATTGACACTTTCTTGCCCAGATGTGTTGGGTAAATTAGGTTTCTTTTTTTAAACTTGTTTTTCTTTATTTTCACCTGGTAATCCTGCAGATAGAACCTTCCTGTCCTTGGGTGGCTATGCCATTCCTCCACTGTCTCTATGAAGAGAGCCATGGTTGTCATTCGAGGTGTCTCTCCTGATATGGACTACAAACATGTCTGTATAAGATGTGCAGAACGAAAAAAATTGTTTTGTTTCCTTTCAGATGGATTAGTTAAAGTGGAGTTCCACCAAGAAATGGAAGCTCCGCTTGTTCGCACCCTGCCCCTCTCCGCTGCCACATTTGGCACCTTTTCGGGGGGGAGTGCATACCCCTGACTGGTTTCACTAATGTCACTCAGTGGAGTGTACTTATTGGGGTGCTCCAGCCCTGGATCGGCCTCCCTGGCACTTCCCCCTCTACCCTTCCTGACTGTCATCTACTATTTTCTAGTGCCTGCACCTCTTTGTCTCCACCCACCTCTGTGCTGGCCCGTGCCGTCACCTGCCGGGTACATTCCTGGCTCTCCTTTAGTATGGAGGGTCTTCTCAGTGCTGACAGTTGCTTCCCCAGATTCAGAACCTGGGCTTCCAGGGAAACAATGTGCTTACATTTTGCATAGCAATATTCGCCCTCGATCGGATGATCAAGGAATGCATACATGCCACAAGATGTACACCAAGTCGCCTCTTTACACCCACCGGTTATCGTACCTATTAGTTTAATGAGGATTGGGAATTATACCCTGTTCAAATTACCTAACAACTAGCTTCCTGACACTACTACTCAACAAGACAATACACAGATACTCAACAAGACAATACACAGGTACTCACAGACCAACGGACCTACGTGCACTCGCAGACCAATTTATTATTTATTTCGGATTTGCTTAAATTCGTTCCTATTGTGATTGCATATTCGGATGTATCAGAATTTCTGAATATCGAAAAATTTGTCAGAATTTGGATTCGGAACCTGCACATGTCTAGTCTGTATCTCTTTATCTCCATTACATGGGGGGATGGGAAATAGGTAGTTTACAGAAGATAGCTAGGAAGGAAGATTTTCTTCTGTGTAGCTAGAAGCAGTTGACAAGGAAACTGTATTTCTGGCAAGATCCAGATGTATTTTCAGTACTTGCTGAAAATGTTCTTAGCTTGAAAAAACAAAACTAATGCAGCCACCACATCTAAGGACTGTAAGCTGCAATATATACAATTTTTGTTCTTGGGTTTAGTTATTCTTTAAAGTGGAACTGAAATCTGTAAGTCTAAGTCAGTACTTAGGCCCCATTCACACTGGTAAATGTTAAATCTTATACGGAGTTGTAGTGGTTGGGTTTACATTAAAGTCACTGTGTTGTACTTTTTTAGATGTCTTTTCAGTGCCTATTGGCCCGTCCACACCACAATCTTTATACACTGCTCAAAAAAATAAAAGGAAAACGTTTTAATCAGAGTATAGCATCAAGTCAATTAAACACCTGGGATATTGATCTGGTTAGTTAAATAGCAGAGGGGGTTGTTAATCTGTTTCAGCTGCTTTGGTGTTAATGAAATTAACAACAGGTGCAATAGATGGGCAACAATGAGACGACCTCCAAAACCGGGATGGTTTTTCACTAGTTTTGCATTTGGCTACTTTTAGTGTTACTACTGGTAGCATGAGGCGATACATAGACCCTATAGAGCAGGGGTGTCCAAACTTTTTTGAAAGAGGGCCAGATTTGATAAAGTGAACGTGCGTGAGGGCCGACCATTTTTTTTTATATTCTCTCTGGCCCCCACTTGTAATTTGCCCTTATTTGCCCTTATCTCTTCTGTGGCCCCCAAGCTCTGATCAGGGCAAGGATGAGCTCCTTTTTTTAAATTCTTATATATA
The DNA here is from genome assembly GCA_029206835.1 of Rana muscosa. Lineage (NCBI taxonomy): Eukaryota > Metazoa > Chordata > Amphibia > Anura > Ranidae > Rana > Rana muscosa. The sequence goes on along the minus strand of CM055116.1, from coordinate 629,075,937 downwards.
TTGAAATATTTGCTTTATATCTGTTACAGTAGTAAACTTATCTTATCCCCTGAGAAATCCTTGATGACCTCTGGCGAGCCTGCTAGGACGCTGACAGCATGCAGCGTCGTAGCCAATCACAGGCACTGAGACACAGAGCTCTGCAGCTGTGGACCGGGAAATGACTCAGTGTCTGTTATTGGCAATGCGCATTTCCCAATGGGCTTTGGAACATGCCCCAGCAACACCCAACAACACGCCCAGCTTATCAGTGAGAGGCGCTCAGGGATTAGAGAATATATATATATGTATATATATATATTTTTTTTTTTAAACCGAGCTCATCCTTACCCTGTGCGGAGCTTGGGGGCCCACAAAAGTGACAAAAACAAATGTCAAGTGGGGGCCGTATAAAACCGGATAGCACATAAATACGTGCCATTGCCGGAAGGTTTGCTGTGTCTCCCAGCACCCAGCATGTACCGGCATAAAACGAGAATCAATAAAGCCCGGGCTTTATTGATGCGTGTTTTATGCCGATACATGCTGGGTATCATTGATGTCTGCATTATGTTTACATACTTCCCTGTCTATATGTATGTACATTTTATTTTCTTATTGTGTATGTGTATATACTGGTCCAGCAACTTTCAAGTTTTATTGTTGCTAATTGATGTATAACATTTGTAATAAATCTTTATATATTTACCGTACTTTCATCTGTGTTGTGTACATTGGCTATTATGCTGGGTAACTCACAATCATTGTTGTTGCTGCCCCGTTACATAACATTTTGAAACAAATAAATTGATTTTGTCTCATTGTTTGCTGTGAACATTGACGAAACCTCTCTCACCTCATACAAAGTCCCAGGGCTACCTCTTTTGTTTTTTTGTGTACTATTGGGGATGGAGGTGTCAGAGGGGGCACACCCGACCTTACTTTCTTTTTCAGAATTGGCAGGTCCGCCACTGGCGCCCTGTGCTTTTCACAGATGAGAGCAGGTTCATCCTGAGCAGATGTGATGGTCTGGGGAGGTATATCCATGGAGGGACGCACAGACCTCTACAGGCTGGACAATGGCACCCTGACTGCAATTAGGTACCGGAATTAAATTCTTGGACCAATTCTCAGGGTTCCTCCTGGTGCGCGACAATGAGTGTATGCAGCCATTTCTTGGAGGATGAAGGAATTGATACCATTGAAGGCCCACCACTTGACTGACCTAAATCCAATAGAACACCATGTTTCGGTCCATCCAACGCTGCCGGGTTGCACCTCAGTCTGTTTAGGAGCTTAGTATTGGCCTGGTCCAGATCTGGGAGGAAATACCCCAGGACACCATCTGTCGTCTCTTTAGAAGCATGCCCCAACGTTGTCAGACATGTATACAAGCATGTGGGGGTCATACAAACTACTGAGTACCATTTTAAGTTTCTGCAATGTAATTTCAGCAAAATGGACTAGCCTGCTGCATCTTTTTTTCACTTTGATTTTCGGGATGTCTTTGAATTCAGCCCTCTGTAGGTTAATCATTTTCATTTCCATCAAATGATGTGGCATCCTTTCGTTCCTAACACATTATCAGTATAAATATTCAGCATGATATTTTTCCCCGTTGAGATCCGATGTGTTTTCAAAGTGTTCCTAATTTATTTTTGAGCAGTCTATGTGTACTAGATATGATCAGCATCAGCAGTCTGAGATGCACATAAGCTTTTGTTAAAGCCGGGGAACTAATGCCGCGTACACACGATCATTATTCACGGCGGTTAAAAAACCGCCGTGAATAATGACATTAAAAACGAGGGAACGGCTTGTTCCCCACACACAGTTGTTTTTCACGTCATGTTTTCTCTTGTCGAGAAAAACAACCGTCTGTGGGCTCCGCGGCAGTGTTTCCCTATGGGAAAACTGCAGCGGAAAAAATGTCGGAAAAAACGACGAGAAAAATTAGAACATGTTCTAATTTTTCTCGTCGTTTTTAATGCCGTTTTTCTCGTAGAGAAAAACGACAAAATGCCCACAGACGATCATTTTTCTTGTCAAAAGGAAAAAATGTATTTTTTCTCGACGAGAAAAACGGTCGTGTGTACACGGCATAAGAGTGGTGTAATTTTTGTTCATCCAGCTTGTCGAAAGCAGAATAGGTCAGATATTGCTTTATAGCAAAGTGGATTCATATACGTACCAGGGATTCAGGGGGGAAGATTTATGGGCTGTTGGTAGAGCACAAAGCTGACAAGTGTTTTGTCAGTTCTGCAGTTCCTATTGGCAGGGTGGGCAGGCATGGTGAATTTTGTTGACACTGTAAGAGAAGAAGAGGAGGGGAAGTTAAAAAAAGCAGGAAAAGGGATGAGCCTACAGCAACAAAATAAAGAGTAGCCAGGGATCACTGTAAAAAGGCACGGTTGGATATTCCTGGTCACCAGGTTACCATGGTGACTGAAAAAGCTCTCTGGTGACCAGGTCATTGTGAGCAATTGCAGGGGGGTTAAAATCCTGGGGCTGTTGATAGGTTAAGCCGGAGAACATAGCAGCTAAAGTGATTGTATTGATAGTCGGCATTGGGAAAGACAGACAGAGCTGTCCTGTCGATGTGTTAGAAAAGCAAACTTATCTCAGTCAATACAGTTAGATTAGCTACCATGTTTTCACGCAGTGATGGCATTACCTAACAATAGCACCGATATTTCAGTGTTTGCCTCTCTACTGACCCTAGCTAGAGTAGATAAGAATGTTGGGGAAAAACCCCATGCCCATATACACCCATGCCGTTCTCAAGTCAACATTTGTCTGCTCCAGGACCATGACTTGTCTACGTTGTGAGAGACAGGCACAGCTACCACAAGGCAGCAGCTTGGGAACATTTGGAAATTTCTGTTTATTATTTATTGTTTAAAGTTGTTCTAGTGGTAAAGTAAAAGCCGGTTACATATTTTTTTGTTAATTTAATTATTAAAATAAAGTTTGCTCATAATTACCAGAACCAATTTTTTTTTGTTGACTTAAAGAATGAATAAAGGGGTCACATTATGGGGCCACTTTCCTGAGATTGCGGCCTCCCTAGCACAAATTTAAAAGGTAAATTATTAAGTTAGGTTTAGCTGCATTAGTACAGTGGGGTTAGGGGCCCCGCCCCTTTTGGGGCCGGTCCACAAGGAAGCAAGAAGAGCCAATCAGGTTTCAGGGAACTTTCTGGATTTTGGGATTGCTTATAAAAGGGCCAGCAGGCGCAGGGTTCTGTCTCTTTTCAGCTGAACAAGCAGGAAGATTTGAGCTCTTACCTTACACAGAACATCTTACATGATGGAAGCGCTGGTGATGTGGCTTAGACGCTGCCTGGAGTCAGCCCCGGAGGAAGAAGGACGGCTGCTCGAGCAAGAGGGTGGAGACTTGGTAGCGAGCAGCGAGAGGAGGAATGACACTGACATGGTGCAGGGAGTTCCTGAACCAGCTCCTCCTGCTAAAGCGAGGAGACGCGCACCGCCGGAGAGGGAAGGAGGGGCTTCCGCAGAAGCTACAGACACCCGTGCGCCGCTAGTGATGCTGAGGGAAGATGGCGGCGGTGTGACGTCACAAGGCCGCCGCGGAGGTCAGAAGAGGCAGACCTGTTCGCAGTCGCCGGCTGCAAGAGGAGGACGGCGCGGCCAGCCGCAGCAGGCCGCACAGGACAGTCGGGGGAGACAGCGCGCGCAGCGGTCTCCCGGGAACCAGCGCTTAGAGTGTCAGCAAGGCACTCAGAACACAGACATGCCACAGCATGCAACAGGTGAGCAGATGCTACAGGTGCAAGACCCCCCTTCAATGCTGGAGCAGGTGGCTCAGCAGCAGGTGTTGCAGGCTCCAGCTGGTGGTGAGTTAAACCAATTGCATGTACTATCTGGTTTGGTAGGCTCTTTGTCTTCCATAATACAATCACTGTCTAAAGGTTCAGCACCTGCTGTGTCTGCTGCTTCTATTTCTGTTAACCCTTCTGTGTCATCTCTTACTCCAGTACTGTCTAGTCTGCCTGTCAGCTTACTATCTCAGCTAGATAAAGTTTCTGCTATGCAGTCTGACAAATCAGCTCCTGAGCTCTTGCAGACGGCTGGGCAAAGGTTACTGGTCCCTGAGATATATATGAAAGATTCCATGCCATGTGAAATGTCCCCTTTAGGATACCATTTAAGTGTAAATGTTAAGGATAAGATTTGGAAAGGGGAATATGTTGACATTCTTTCTCTCCTGCCTGCGCATAAAGAATTTGTTAGAACAGAAAGGAGGGGGGAGGAGAGAAGCAAAGAAGAAAGTATGTGTGTCTGTGGTCCAGTGGGTGTGTCTCTGACTTTAGTGCACTGTGTCCAGAGTTCGATTCCCCAGTTAACTGTTTTCGCAGGGCAATCCCTAGGTCGTTTAACAATTGGCTTCAAGCCTTTTGTATTTATTCTTGCATTATGGCGGAGAAGCACCCGGAAAGGTGTGGGGGGCTTTTCCAGCATCTAGATCACATCTTGGAAGCCTATAAAAATTTTGGGGGCCTGGGGTGGTTTTTCTATGACGAATCCTTTCGTCAGAAATTGTCCATTCACCCGTCTCTAAGGTGGGGTATGAAAGATGTGGGCTTGTGGCTCAATTTGATTGTGCCACAAAGGCAGGTAGCGCCTAGACAACCCGCTGCGACAGGGTCAACAGCGGCCTTTAGGAAAGGCTGCTGTTTTGCATTTAATGACAGCCAGTGCCGCTGGAATAATTCGTGTAAATACAGACACGAATGTGCCATTTGTGCGGGGACGCACCCAGCGGCAAAATGTTTTAAGCGGAATGCAGTGACAGGAGCTAGCCCGGTCCAGCATATTTTTCCCAAAAGCCTGCACGCCAGTGAGGCTGGAAAAAATGCGCCCGTGGCTGGACATCTACCCAAACAGGGAGAAGGCTTGTTTACTCAGTAAAGGTTTTGATCAGGGTTTCCCGTTTGCCTTCCTTTTCGGGGGAGGGGTGTAAATTGGTAGGTAATTTGAAATCTGTAGATCAATTTCCCCAGGTGGTAAGGGATAAGTTATGTAAAGAACTAAAGGAAGGTAGAATTGCTGGCCCTTTTGAGCACCCCCCCTTCTATAATTTTCGGATTTCCCCAATGGGGGTAGTGCCAAAACGGGAACCCAATGAATTTCGTATTATACACCATCTATCCTTTCCAAAAGGTGACTCCTTGAACGATGAGATTGACGGGAGCCTATGCTCAGTGTCGTATGCCACATTCGAAGAAGCGATTGGTAAGATCAGGAGGTTTGGCCCTGGGGCCTTGTTGGCGAAGGCTGACATAAAATCCACATTTCGCCTCTTGCCCGTCTCCCCGGAGGCTTTCAACTCGTTGGGGTTTTATTTTGAGGGTCAATACTTTTTTGACATGTGTCTCCCGATGGGGTGTTCATTGTCATGTTCCTACTTTGAATCATTCTCTACATTTCTCCACTGGGTACTTGGCATCCGATCTGGGCTGGATGGTGCGGTGCATTATCTAGATGATTTTTTGTTTGTTGGCCCAGCAGACTCTAGTTTTTGTTCTGACTTGTTGCTGTCATTTCAGGCCATGGCTTTTGAATTTGGAGTACCATTGGCTGAGGGAAAAACTTGCTTGCCAAGCACTTCATTGGAGTTTTTGGGCATAGAGATAGATACTTGCGGTATGGAATTTCGTTTGCCGGAAAAAAAAATTGAGTAAATTAAAATGGTTAATCACGACGGTGTTGCGGAAAAAGAAGGTACGCTTGAAAGAAATACAGTCGCTGCTGGGGGTTCTGGCATTTGCGTGCGGAATCATGCCTGTTGGCAGAATATTTTCGCGTCGGCTTTACCTGGCGATTTCAGGCTTGAAATCTCCTTTGGATCATGTTAGAATAACGGCCCCCATTAAGGAAGATCTTTTGGTTTGGGCCAACTTTCTTGACGGATATAACGGTAGGTCCTTTTTTCAGGCGGAATTTGTTGTGGCAAAGGATTTTTGTTTATTTACGGATGCAGCTGGCTCCAAAGGCTTCGGTGCCATCTGGAGATCGCACTGGTGTTGCGCGGCTTGGCCGGAGCCTTGGGTGAGTTCGGGAGTGACCAGGAACGTGGTATTGCTAGAATTATTTCCAATATTAGTGGCATTGGAGTTGTGGGGCTCAGAGTTCGCTAATAGGCGCATCTTGGTGGAAACGGATAACAAGGGTGTATTATATGCAGTGAACTGCCTTTCATCCAGTTCTTTGCCGGTAATCAAAATCTTGCGTCAGGTGGTCTTCAGATGCCTCAAATTTAATATTTGGTTGAAGGCTAGGTATACCCCGGGGATATTGAATAATATAGCTGATTCTCTATCTCGTTTTCAGGAGGAGCGTTTTCGGAGTCTGCTGCCGGAGGCGGACGCAGTTGGCAACTCATGCCCGGCCTATCTGTGGGAGATGATCTGAGTACTGTGACTATAAAAAGCTCTTTAGCTCCTAGAACCTGGTCGAGTTACTCGGCAGCCTGGAGCAGCTGGATATCCTTTGCAAGTGCTGAAGGTGGTCAGTTTGATAAGCCTTCGGAAGGTACCATTTTGGCTTTTATGTCAAGTTTAATGCGGCAGCAACTTTCACATAGTTATGTGACAAGAACGCTGGCTGGTATGTCCTTTTTCTTCCGTTTATTGGGTCTGAGACCTTGTTCTTCTTATTTTTCTGTAAAACAGGCACTGAAGGGATACAAGAGATTGACGTTTGTCATAGATGATAGGAGACCGATTTCTCTTGACATTCTCGGTGGCCTTTGCAGAATGACTTCAGTGGTTTGTTTTTCCTCCTACGAGGCCTTATTATTCAGGACAGCTTTTGTGCTTGCATTTTTGGGGCATTTCGCATCTCGGAATAAATTCCAGTGAGCAAACAAGGTGGTTCGGGTGTGCGATTTGACCAGGTGCTAGTTGATCAATCGGGTGTTCATGTGTGGCTGCAGTATTCCAAAACAGACCAATATGGTAAGGGTAGATGGGTTCATCTAAAAGAACAAAATGAGAGCTTATTGTGCCCGGTAGCCTTGGTTAAACAATTTATGGGGCTTAGGCCTCCCGGGGAGGGAATTTTTCTCATTCATGCTAATTTATTGCCCCTGACGAAATACCAATTCAATGCAGTTTTAAAAAAGAGTTTGGGTGCCATGGGTTTAAGTCATTTTAAGTTTTCCTCCCACTCCTTTCGGATTGGCGCAGCTTCGGAGGCGGCCCGATCGGGCGTCTCCGAATCAGATATCAAGGCATTGGGTGGGTGGAAGTCAAAATGTTTTAAGTTGTATGTTCGTCCTAATTTGTTTATTTAATTTTAGGTACCCAGCACACAGTGTGGATTTTGGGGCATTCATTTATTTATTGGGCACAAAAAAGAGCGGCTCAACGCAACTATTCATCAAATTTATCCTTGCACCCGGACTCATTTCGTTTGTTCTGGAAAGGTATAAGAGGCCTTCAATGGCCGCAACTGGATTTGCATGTGTCTAGGTTATGTCAGCTGTGGCCATTGCCATCCATACTGATAATTCATTTGGGAGGTAACGATTTGGGAAATGTTAACACTTTGGACTTATTATTTATGATTAAGCGTGACCTGCATCGCTTCAGTGCGACTTTCCCAGGTACAACCTTAGTTTTTTTCAGAAGTGGTTCCTCGTCTTTCATGGCTCTCCTCTGCGCAGAGGAGGGTGATGGAAAAAATGAGGAAGAGAGTCAATAGGGCTCTCGAAAAGTTCATGCCCCAAGTTGGGGGACTGTCTTATAGGCACATGGACTTGGAAGGGGGATATCCAGGTCTGTACAGACTGGATGGGGTGCACTTATCAGAAGTAGGAAATGACATTTTTAATGTTGGTCTGCAGAACATGATCGAAAAGGCCGCGACGATTGGGGTGTGCCGGTCTTGATGCTCAAGACCGGCGTGTGGGGACTTTTATTTATCTTTGAAGTTGTGCTACTGCTCGAGTTCTAACTGAGCAGGTAGAAATATGTTATTGGATGATTTATGAAGTTTGGAATGATAATAAAGATTTATGGAAAATTATTTGTGAAAAACCAATAAAGGTGTCGCGGCCAAGTTTTTGCCATTTAAAAAATGTATTCAGTTATTTATTTTAGTTAAGTTGTATCTGGGGAAGTTCTGGTTTGGGCGGGTGGGGCCTGCAATCTCATGAATAAAGGGGTCACATTATGGGGCCACTTTCCTGAGATTGCGGCCTCCCTAGCACAAATTTAAAAGGTAAATTATTAAGTTAGGTTTAGCTGCATTAGTACAGTGGGGTTAGGGGCCCCGCCCCTTTTGGGGCAGGTCCACAAGGAAGCAAGAAGAGCCAATCAGGTTTCAAGGAACTTTCTGGATTTTGGGATTGCTTATAAAAGGGCCAGCAGGCGCAGGGTTCTGCCTCTTTTCAGCTGAACAAGCAGGAAGATTTGAGCTCCCTCCCTCCCGCCCCAGTCGCGTACACTTTTATGTGGTGGGTCACCCTGGATCCAGGGGGGACTGTTATTTATTTTGAAGTTGTGCTACTGCTCGAGTTCTAACAACTGAGCAGGTAGAAATATGTAATTGGATGATTTATGAAGTTTGGAATGATAATAAAGATTTATGGAAAATTATTTGTGAAAAACCAATAAAGGTGTCGCGGCCAAGTTTTTGCCATTTAAAAAATGTGTTCAGTTATTTATTTTAGTTAAGTTGTATCTGGGGAAGTTCTGGTTTGGGCGGGTGGGGCCTGCAATCTCAGAAGTATGGCCAAAGCATTCTTGGCTATACTTCTCCTATGGATCATAGGTGTTCAGTTTGGTCTGCACTCCTGTGATCTGTTTTCAGCTGACAGCAGGCAGATTCCAAATGCAAATAGCCCACTTGAAATTAACTTTGGACCTTTTATCTGCTCCTTGTAAATGGGATAATGAGGGAATAACACACACCTGGCCATGGAACAGCTGAGCAGCCAATTGTCCCATTACTTTTGGTCCCTTAAAAAGTGGGAGGCACATATACAAACTGTTGTAATTCCTACACCGTTTACCTGATTTAGATGTAAATACCCTCAAATTAAAGTTGAAAGTCTGCAGTTAAAGCACATCTTGTTAGTTTCATTTCAAATCCATTGTGGTGGTGTATAGAGCCAAAAAGATTAGAATTTTGTCAATGTCCCAATATTTATAGACCTGACTGTAAATGTTTGTTTTTTCTAAACCCTGAACCTCTATTTTAAATATGTATCTTTCAGCTACCTATATAGTCATGTGCTGGTCGAGTAGTTTTGATGCCTAATGCCGTGTACACACGATCGGTTTTACCGATGAAAACAGTCCGATGGACTTTTCTCATCGGACAAACAGAACATGTTTTACATTTATTCGATGGGAAAAAAAGCGATAGCAAATTCCAATCGTCTGTGTGGAACTCCATCAGACAAAAACCCACGCATGCTCAGAATCAAGTCGACGCATGCTCAGAAGCATTGAACTTAATTTTTCTCGGCTTGTCGGAGTGTTTTACGTCACGGCGTTTGGGACGGTCGGATTTTTGACTGATGGTGTGTAGGCAAGACTGATGGAAGTCAGCTTCATCGGATTTCCGATGGAAAAATCCATCGGATTAGAATCCATAGGAAATCCGATCGTGTGTACAGGGCTTTAGAGTATTTTTTTTTCCCCATTTGGGTCAGAATATCTTGCAATAACGAAGAAAACTTTTCTTCTTTGGCCACCAGGGGACTAAGATATGAGCTAATTTAAAACATCAGATGTCACATTCGTCAATTGATTGGTCCTCATTTGTAAGAGACCCAGATCAATGCCCTTTGTGGCTTTATTTCAAAACCAAGCCATATAATGTTCATGTCTCTGACCACTTTAAATATATGACACCTGGAGGATTAGTGTGCCGCTCAGGTTTTTGTGCTGGTTTTGGGGAGCAATGTAGATGGTGAATGTATCCACTGCTGCTGGAGTGTCGGCGAGAGTGTGGAGCTCGTCCCAGCTTCTGTGACCACTGAAGAGAGGGGGGAACGGATCCCCAATCCCGAAGCCGCACATCCACATAAGTAGTACGATAGTAGAAAGACAACCTCAGCCTGGGCTCCCGCCAGGCCACCATGTCCCCAATGAGTTTCGCTCCGCCCCTGGGAGCTTAGTCATGGGGATCCCCTACTTTAAATATATGCTTTAAAATAACACATTTAAATTACCCTTACCCAAGTTATCAAACAGGTATTTTCAAACTGTGCTGAATGTCTGAGGTAGATTTACAAAGTTATTTCAAACATGTCATTGGTTACCAATCCAAATAAACTGTGCCAACTGTCCCTGGGCCCTCAGCTATTGCACAAATTAATGAGAATTGTACTGTTGACCCCTTTTGGATTTTTCCCAAGCAAGAACTCTTTTTGCCTCCCCTGGAGGGGTGTTGTGTCACTGAGAACTTTAATGTGATATTTAAAAAAAAAAAAGCTGAACATTTAAAAACAAATATGTTATACTTACCTGCTCTATACAATGTTTTGCACAGATCACCCCTGATCCTCGTCTTCTCGGGTCCCCTGCCAACGCTCCTGGCTACACCCCCCTCGACCAGTGTGCCCAATAGCAAGCTGCTTGAATTGGGAGCACTGGTACGTGCTGAGCCTGATCTATGCGTCCATAAGACACATAGAGCCGTGGCTTGGCCCCGCCCCCACTCTTTTCTCATTGGCTCACTGGCTATGATTGACTTCAGTGGGAGCCAATGGCTCCCGCTGCTGTCTCAGCCGATGAGGAGAGGGAGACCTGCAACAGCAGAGACTCTCATTAACATCGCTGGATCGAGAGGGGACTCAGGTGAGTATTAGGGGGCTGTGGGGGGAGCAGCACAGAGAAAGTTTTTTACCTTCATGCTAAAATGCATGAAGGTAAACAACCTTTAGCCTTTACAACCACTTAAAAGCAAAACAATGCAGAAACAAATATACTATATAATCTGCCCTTGTGGATGTCTCCTCTTGAACAAAAAAAATGTCTAGCTGTCACGCTAAATCCATGGCCTAATTTCTTGACAAGGCACTGACAAGGAATGAGTATGCAGATCAGGAGTCCTGACATCAATCTGACTCTAATCTACATATTTGCCCTGGGTCAGTGAATCAAGAAGTACAGAAGCCAGAGAAAGCCAGACAACTAGCATTTTTTTTAAAGGAGCCCAGCAATGGTAGCTCATACATTTTTTTTCAGCATATGTTTACTTTAGGCCAGCAAACTGATAAACATTTTTGTATCCATGCACAGTGTTATCGGTCTGGAGCATTGTTTTCAGGCAGGGATGTAATGGAAACAGTTTGTTTTCACATGGTTGACACATATTATAGTGTAATGGTTTATTTTAGTGTTGCACCAATACTAGTATCAGTATCTGTGCCATTACTAAGCCTTTGCACATGTACTCGTGCAAATGCTCCAATACTAAAACCTAAACCTAAATACCTTCAAGCTCGCAGACTGTAAGCACTACCTATAAACACCCGGTTCACATATATGCAAATTGGATGTGTTTTGAAACGCATCCGATTCGTATGACATGTGGAACTGCAGTCTTTTTAATGGAGCCGGTTCACATATGTGCGGGCATTTATAAAAAGAGTCCAGTACAATTTTGAGCACAGTTCAGGTGCGATTTCCATTGTCATACACTTTGACAATTTGCATCGGAACCACGCAGTCGCACCGGAGCTGGCTGAAATCCTGCTGTCAAAAAATAGGTATCCGTAATTGGTATTGGTGAGTAAAGTATTGGTACTCATACTCGGTCTCGGTGTGGAGGATTCTGAGGACATCAGTGCCTCCTGATTCAAGTGATGCTACCTGGCCTGGCTAAGGGCTGGGAAAGCAGAGCGCCTCCTGGATGTGAAGACCTGGAAGTGAGCTGAGTATCACTATGGGTTTGGGTCCCCACTGTGAAAAAGTGTACTTGGCCAAAACACCACAGCTTTTTTTCTGCACATAATCTTTGGGCTAGGCCATTTGGCCGAGACCAGGGCAACTTTTGTTAGGCTGCAAGGCCTAGCTATTGTATATACACTGGTACCTTTTTTCATACTTATTTATTTGCTCTCCATGTGTGTTTCACTGCACTTCATATGTGTGCTTTTTTCACTCCCACAGGATGGTAGAGTGTGGGTCTTCGGGCCTTCCCTGAAGTCTGGGGGGGGGGTGTGGCCCCCTAGGTTTGGTTCTTCCCTGTCTTGGGGATACAGTATGCCTTGCCTCCATCAGGAGTCTTGTACCATGGGGGATCAGGGAAGGGTCTTCATCTTTGGGGGGGGGGGACCATATGATAAACCCCTAGTGCACTTTTTTGTGTGTTCACATGCACTTTTTTTGGTTCAGTTTGGTGTTTAGTTGTTGTTCATCACAAAATATTACTGTATCTACACATCTAACCCTAATTTAAAAATTAAATAAAAAAGTTTAAAGCTTTTAAAGGAGGTTAAAAACTCTCTCTCTCTCTCTATGTATATATACCTATATATATATATATATAGGCTTTGCTTCTGTCAGTGTCCTCCTTGGATGAGTTTCTTTTACATCTTCTCAAGCAACAGTATCAACAGTTCCAAAAAGCAAGGCAATAAGGCGTATAGTCATAAGCAACGCTATATCCTGGCCTAGGCCGACAAGGCCGACAAGGCCCAGGTCTAGGGCAGCACTTTGCAGGGGGGCAGCACGGAAAGAGTCCCCGCCGGCTTGCGCTACACTTCTAGTGTAGAGCCAGTCTTATGGGGTGGACTGGGCTAAGAGGCAAATTAGTCTAACCCCTCCATAAAGCGGCCGCACTGCTTCTGGTATGTGGGCAGCCGGTATTTCGCAACTGTGAGGGGGGGGGGGGCGCCGCTTCTAATTTTGCCTGTTCTATCATCCTGGACCACAAGCCTTCCTTACTGTGCTATATGTTTTCTGCTGCACCATTGGCATGGTTATATCTTCCTAGTCCTCTCCATAAAATTATCAGAAATTTGTGTTTAAAGTAGAACTATAGGCAACACTTTTTTTTTTCATTTTGGATAGAGTAAGAGAGGGCAATAGCCCCTGTCAGTTTATTTTTTACCATCCCTGTCCCATTGCAGAGATTTCCCTTCACTTCCTGCCCCATAGCCAAACAGGAAATGAGAGGCAATCTATGCAAATTAAGGGGAATCCACGCCCCCCCCCAGGCCTTCAGAACTAGTGTCCCCACTCGAAAATTTCAGGGCGGGTCTTGAACAGCAAGGGGTGTGGCCTTGACAGGAAGGGGTGGGTCATGTTTAAAGTGGGGGGTTCACAAGTTTAGTCAGGCCTAGGGCAGCACAAAACCTAAATACACTACTGGTCATAAGTCCAATCTAACTCATCCTGTATAGGCTATGCCATTATAGCCTGATAAAGCATACAACAAAAACGATTCCTCTAGTGTGGGGAACAATGAGGCTACATAAATGACAAGGAGTGTTGACTGCTCATAAAGCTAAAATACTATAGGTGGATATGTGTGGGAATCTCGATCCCAGACAAGTTACACACAGAACAACTATACACTGCATGAAATCATGCTATATGAAACAAACAAATAACTAAATGACACACGTGAACAGGATCGTCCAGACGCTAAAGTATGCTGACACACAGAGTACTGCCACGGCCAAAAAAGAAACCACCTATGGTAGTGCTTCTGTGCAACAGCCCCCTTGAAGACTTGAGCTGGGGGAAACTGCTGATCAGCATGGAGATGACTCGAATGCTATGCTACTGGGTACCCTGTGGGACCTATCACATCAATTGGTCCAGTGGAAGAAGGAGTGCAATTGTCCATCCTATAAGTATACTTCTCCAGTTGAGCGGGGGATGACAATGAAGGAACTGTCACTCGTGGGCCAAGTATGAGAACACTAGCTCTGGTATTGGAATCAAAGGTCCAGTGGCTGCACAGTGTCACAGTCCATGAGTCTTCCGTGGTGCTGATGTACCAAAGCCACCTCGGACAAGGGTTACACTTGCTGGGTAAGGTGTAGTTCAGGGGATAACCACCTTTATCAGTGGGTGCAGTGGGAACAAGCACGTGTAGATGTTACTGTCATGAATAGGAGGGGGGGGGGGAGAGAAGCTGAGACAGGGTGTATGTAGATCATAGGCATCAGGGGATATGCATGAATCTCCATCCATGGTACTCCATCCATGGAGCTCCAGTCCGTCTCTGTCTCCAGAATCCCCACATGGAATATCCCACTGAATGTGAAGTCCACAGGTGCTGGTGTCCTGGTGCTCTGCACTTGCAGTCCGGCGCGACCAGAGACTAATATCTCCCTCACCAAGGCACTTGCGATCAATGCGCAATTTAAACGTCCTCCTCTGACAGCTCGCCAACACTTGCAGGGAATAATACAAGCAGCGTCTTGTGCGTTGATGACGTCAGCGCGTTTCGCTGTATGATTGCGTAGCTTCGCCTGGACAGTATCAACAGGACCAGAAATTGGTGGTAATCTTCACAACAGAAAACAGACAAAGAAAAATTAAAAAAGCACCCCCCCATCCTCTGTACACACCGAAATACAAGCACGCGCATAGTTTGAGCACATGCATGTAAACATAAATTGCACCACATGAGATATGTTGGAGTTAGAGCAAAAATTATAGGGCCATAATTCATGGTTAACCCTAAACAATAATCTGTAAAGGCTTTTAAAGCATCACTTGACATGTCTGGTATCTATTTACTCAATGCAACCCTATCTTTTATATTATACTGACATTTTTTTATTTTTTTATTGTGTAATTATGCACTAAATATAATGTTAGTGTATTTTTTCTAGAAATAAACAGCTGTGCAAGTATCGTGCTACCACGTGCTACCAAAAAAATTGCAACTACCACTATTGTATTCTACAGGGCCTCTGCTTTCGGAGAATACATAATTATTTGGGGGGGGGGGGGGGGGTAGGTAATTTTCTATCCAAAAAATGGCAATTTAACATGGGGAAAATGCCCTGGTAGAAAAGTGCTTAAAGTTTTGGTCAAACCAAAAAGTATTTAAGCTGACTCCCCCCCCACCCCCCCCCCCATTGTTCATGTATTTAAATATTTAATGCTGCGGCTGTCTGAATACAACAGCTGGCAGGGGAGATACCTCTGTCCACACTATTTTTTTCTCTTTTATCTACAGCCGTGGCCAAAAGTTTTGAGAATGACACAAGTATAAATTTTCACAAAGTCTGCTCCTTCAGTGTTTTAGATCTTTTTGTCAGAAGTTACTATGGTATACTGAAGTATAATTACAAGTATTTCATAAGTGTCAAAGGCTTTTATTGACAATGACATGAAGTTTATGCAAAGAGTCAATATTTGCAGTGTTGACCCTTCTTTTTCAAGACCTCTGCAATTCTCCCTGGCATGCTGTCAATCAACTTTGTCAGAATTTGTGGGGGGGTTTTTGTTCACCCGCCTTTTGCGGATTGACCACAAATTCCACAAATTCTCATTGGGATTAAGTTCTGGGGAGTTTCCTGGCAATGGACCCGAAATATCGATGTTTTGTTCCCCAAGCCACTTAGCTATCACTTTTGACGAATTAAGGGTTAAATGCGCTGTGTAACGCTGCTGCCGAAGTGCTTTGCAGACGCTTCAGCAGCGGTGGCCATTCATTTCAATGGGCAGGAGTGGTGTATACACCGCTCCTCCACTGCCCCAAAGAAGCTGCCTGCAGGACTATTTTTAATGCTCTGCCATCGCAGCGCCCCAGTGGTGAAGGCACCCAGGCTTTCACACTGGGATTGCCAGGGGAACCGTTTTTCAGGCACTTTACAGGCGCTATTTTTAGCCCAATAGCGCCTGAAAAACGCCTCAGTGTGAAAATGGTCCTACACTCACTCCCTTTCCCTCAACCCCCCTCTCTCTCTCTCTCTCTCTCTCTCACCCTCTCATGATATACAATAGTGGATGTAGGGGTCTTTTGGTGGGCATTTTTTTTAATTAATGTGGGCCGGTCGGGATGAAGACCAGGGCCAAATTTTTGTCCCAGTCCAGCCCTGATTTCAATTCATCTGATCACTCTTAATAAACATTCTGTAGTATATGCAAATTGCCATCATAAAAACTGAAGCAACAGACTTTGTGAAAAATAACATTTGTGTCATTCTCAAAACTTTTGGCCACGGCTGTAGTAGTGAGACAATCTATGCATGTTTGGCTAGAATTAAAGGTCCCAGTTATGTGCCCCCTACAAATCCTGCTGCATTTTAAAAAAATAAAAAAATAAACCAAAATAGGGACACCCCTTGTGATTGCTGTATGGGGGCAGGGGACTCCTGGAAACCAATACAGATATCCTAGCCCTAGACATATAAGTAGCCAGGGTCTGGTTGACTGACTGTCATCTCTCCAAAACCAATGTCAGTCTAAAATGAAATCATATTTTATTATTTGTCCCTGTCTTTCATTTATGCTGGGCCAAACGGCCCAAACTCAAAACTGAAAGAAAATCTACCTACTTTTAAACATAAAGAAAGAGAGAACTCTAAATAATATTGCCCCACTATTTTCTAGTGTGTGGAAAAGCCATTTCACTAACTGGTGACCAGAGCCAGCTGAATGTCTGTGGCACATGCTGAGATTTTTTTCCAGTGCCAAGAAATGTCTTAAAAGCATTCTGAGTATGTTCCATGCCAGGAATCTAGCTTTTCACGTCTACATGAATAATCTTGTATATTTTTATCTCATGAATGAACTTTATGAATAAGACAAATACAGACAAACTGATGTAGGATACATTGGTGCTTTTCTATTATTAATAATTATGTATATATTTATATGTCTTCATCTCCTATAACACAGTAGAAAGTAATAGATATAAACGGGGTAAGGTAATTTAGCTGACATATGCTTTTTGGAGCCATTATCCAAGGCAAACAAGCATATGTTGACTTTAGTTCTGTAGGCTGCACTTGAAGAATTGCCATGGCAGTAGTTCTAGTTGACTTTATTCTAGATTTTACAATTCATCCCCATGCAAGTGCAATATTTATTTGATTTGCATTTTGTGTCTATATTTTTATCAGTTTAAGGCCTCATGCACGTGGGTTTATTGTAAAATGCTGTGTAGCGATACCCCCAAACTAAGAGAGCCGCTGGTTTTGTTTCGGGCCCTGTACACAGTATTGCCAACCCTCGGCAATCTACTTGACCCTCCTCTGGCACAGTTAGTCTAGGGAATGAGGTATTAGTATAGCTCTGGACTAGTCTAAGAGCAATCCCACAGTAATGCAAATGGTGGTAAATTATAGTAATTGACACTAATACCGGAATGATTAACTATATCAGATTTAATTTGAGTATAAAGGTCAATCATAAATACAATACATCACATTCATGCATAGCCCTGCAATAATAATGACACTAGTCAACTACTGTATAGAAACAGATCATACACTGCGTGCAGCTATTCTCCCCGTGAGCAATATGGCGCTCAGTAAAGTTCTACCCTCCAGTCAGGCCTGACTTGGTTAAAGCTCAGTTTTAAGGTGAGGAATCTTCGCATGCAAGATGATCGGTGGTGCACATACAGGAACAACAATTTGTAAATCCAAGTAACGGTTTATGGCAATGGAAACAACTCCCCGGAGACTATATAACTCAGTTCTGGAACTAGTCTCCAATCAGGATAGCAAGTATAGAACGATGGGCCTAGGTAGTCAATAGGCCTAAACAAAGTACTCGGCTATGATTGTGAGCAGGTGCTCTCTCACCACTCCGGACTCAGTCGTAGTCCGTGACTTCCACCACTGTGTCTCCGCACACAGGGTCTGCGACAGCCAGGTCTCCGGTCCAACTGATGTCCCTCAAGCCGATAGAGATCAGGTGCCACACAGGCTCCGCAGTGGGGTGGAAGGCTCCTTGGAAGTGCGCAAGGCCCAGGCTTTGGGCCTTGCACTTGTAGCAGGTCCACACAGGGAGTCCTATTGCTAGCAGTGCGGTGTCCAAAGAGGCCGGGCTTAGCCTCGCCCTTCCCTTTTATACCCCACCCATGAGTCTCTGCGGTTGGCAATTGCACCTTGGGTGTCAAACGGGGTTCTGGGTAACGTAGTCCGTGGGGCCTTAAAGGAGACCCCGCTACAGCTGTTTAGCAGCTTTTGGTGTTTGGAATTTTATTTAATTGGCCAGAATTTTAATATATTCTGGCTATTGAAATTAATAAATGCTGAAGTGCTAAATGCACCTAGGTACGTTTAGCAGCATCAAGCATTTTTTCTGCCAAATCTCTGCTACCCCTGGACACTGGCAGTGTTTTTTTTTCCTGCCTCTAAATGCTGCTCAAGCCTATGTGTGCATGGACACTAGGGCTGGGCGATTTCCCCCCCCCCCCCCCCAAAAAAAATCTGCGATTTTTTTATAAAAAAACTCTGCGATTTTTTTATAAAAAACTCGATTTACGATTCGATTCGATTTTTTTTTAATTATATTAATTAAAGTGCATCAACAAAGAAAATTGCAAAGGCAAACCCTTTCTCTAACTGCAAAGTCAGTGTGCAACAAAGATTGTTAAACATCCAAATTATTAATACTGTATTTGGATTTAGCTAATAGAACAACAAAAAATCTTAAGGTTACTCTTAGTTGAATTGAACTGTGCCTCACTGTGCCCGTGCCTCATTGTGCCCATTCTTCACTGTGCCCATGTCTCACTGTGCCCAATGCCTCACTGTGTCCAAGCTTCAATCACTGTGCCCGTACCTGATGCAGATTTTCATGGGATACGGATTTTACTGCTACACCGGCGGCCATTCCAGTATTCAAAAGCCGTGCCTCCTCCTCGTCTGTGATAGGCGGAACACTCAATTTCCCAGCATTCAGTGTTCCGCCTATCATGGACATCCTCTCATTCTCATAACACAGACGAGGATGAGAGGATGTCCGTGATAGGCTGAACACTGCCTGCTGTGAAATTGAATGTTCCGCCTATCACAGACGACGAGGACTCGGGAGGCGCGGCTTTTGAACACTGCAATGGCCACCGTCTGTCTGCATGACACGCTGATCAGGTAGGCAGACGGCGGCTTGCGGTTAGTTAGTGTTACATTACATCTACTCGTGGCGGCTGCGGCGAGTAGATGTAATTGGGGTAACGCCACCCAGTGCCATTCCGGATACGCCCCCTGCAGCCCTGCTACGGAAACTTTGAAGGAAAAAAATAAATATAAAAAAAAAATATATATAAAAAAAAAATCGATTTTCTTCAAATCTGAATCGATTTGAACTCAAAACTCGATTTAAGATTAAAATGGATTTACTCTTTCGTCCATGGACCGACACAGCTTCTCTATTGACAAAGTGGGTATTATCCGTTAATTAGGAGTGACTAGGCAGAAAAACTTGTAAAAAGTGTTGCATCACACCTTCTACAGTACCGCCCAGGGGGCGGACCCTCTGGGTATACCCTCTTAGTCTGCACATCGCAGATCAGTTTTTTTCTGTCTAGCAAGGAGTAGGACATGGCTCCCTTCGGGCCCATTGGTCCGGGGAAAAAAGATATATATATATATATTTATTTATTTTTTGCTACATTTGTTGTTTCCTGCGATCTTCGATCAACTGCCGACTGGGTGACAGGCTGGATCCTCGATCCTTGTAGTCTCCCCAGTTTCGGCCATCGAGCGTGTGCCGACCCTAGCTACGCGCTGGGTTTTCCACGACATGCCCGTCGCTCCACGGGTGGCCGGTGAGCCTACGCTCCAGGGCCTGCATCGGACCACTCAGCTTCGGCTGACCTTACGGCCAAGTCGCAGCAGCCTGGCCGGTGAGCTTACGCTCCAAGGCTTGCATCGGACCGCTCAGCTTCGGCTGACCTTACGGCCGAGTCGCAGCAGCCTGTCCGGTGAGCGTCATGCTCCAGGGCATACATATGATCGTCCCTTCTGGGTCCAATCACAGCATGCCTGGCCAACAGTCACCTTCCGTGCGCGGACGATGATCTGTTTGGAATGTCTTCCAGCAGAATACATGCAGGATAGGTAAGTAAAACTCCCCTGCCTCGGCTGGGTGATTTAGCTGGACATTCCTGGAGAGATCAAGTAAGTGGTTGTGGCCCCTTTCTTCCCTCTCTCCCTGCCTTTCCCTCCTCCCTGGGCTTCTAGCTAAAGGTTGCTGGGTGCTGGGGGTCACCTAGGGGGTCCCACTGGAGCGGGGCTGGCTGTAACTAACATTTAAAAGAAATGTCATTTTTGCTTACCTGTGTTTCTGTGTCTCCATGCTGTCGGCGGCCATTTTGAGGTGGTCCATGCCAAGTTTGGCCTCTTGTAACTGCCTGGCGGCCATCTTCCTGTGGTTCGGCCACACCCACTGGCCCCTATCAGGTGATCGGTGGCCATGTTTGTCCACCCTGTATGCAGATATTGCCGTTCGGCGGCCATCTTTTTGTGGGCTATGGCTGCCTGACCTCTATTTTCTGTCGGCGGCCATTTTCTTAGAGCCCACATTATCTTCCATACAGACGTTTTTGGCAACCATTTTGCGAGAGCCTCCGGCCTCTAGGGTGCATTACACTGGCGTGAAAATTCACACAGGAAGTGCTGATAAAAGAAGCAGACTGACACAGCAGCAAGGGGACAGCATCACAGGCGCAGCATAGCAGTACCTATCCAGGGTGGTGAGTCCTCTGGGTAACCCAGCATCTCTGCAGCGCAGGAGGGTGGCCTATTGATATCTTGCCTGGAGCCCTGTGAGTGTCAGCGTGTGGTCAGCATGGCATCTGAGACAGATGTCTTCTCCCCTGAAACACCAGATTTAGCAGCTGGTGTCCCTGAGGTGTCTATGGACGCTATGTCAGCAATCCTAGAGGCGTTTGCTGCCAGGGTGGAAGCAGCACACGGGAATACAGGGGGTAATAAACGCCCCCGTCCCTTGCAATCTTCTGGGGATATTTCTGATGCAGAACCAGGTCCAGCTACGGCTCATGGCCCAGATTCTGATGCATCAGAGACTGCAGACCGTGACCGATCGGACAGTGAGGAGGACTCCAAGTCCAGGTCAGTACGCGAGACGGCTTTGGTATCTGACCTTATTACTGCAGTGCGGGATACGCTAAAGTTGGAAAGGACTGAAGAAGTAGCAGATACTCCAGTCCCCTTTGGGTTTCGTAAACCTGCCCGCACTGCTAAGGTGTTCCCTTGTGTGTCTTATTTTGACAAACTCTTATACAAGGAATGGGAGAACCCACTGAGGGTCTTTACAGCCCCAAAGAGGTTTGCAGTACGGTACCCCTTTGAGGAGAGTTTTCTGAAGATATGGACCTCTCCCCCTATAGTGGACCCTTCGGTGTCCAGACTTAATAGAGCCACCACTATTCCAGTAGAAGGGGCTCCTGTTTTCAAGGACCCTGTGGATAAGAAGGCTGAAGCACTCGCTCGCTACCTATACTCAGTGGTAGGCTCGGCAGTACGCCCGGCATTGGCGGGGGCCCTAGTGTCTCAGACACTTACTGAATGGGCAAAATTGCTACTCCTGGGGTTAAAGGAGCGAGATGCTCCTCCTAATGAGATAACTTTGGCCGACCAGTTGGTCCAGGGCCTTAAGTTTGTCTGCGAGTCAGACATGGATACTATTCCCCTGCTGTCAAGAGCTTCGGTTTATGCAGTAGCAATACGCCGCCTGATCTGGCTAAAGGGCTGGTCTGCGGACCAGACTTCCAGGAAAGCCCTATTGGATCTGCCTTTTAAGGGCGACAGACTTTTTGGGGCTTCTCTGGATGACATCATCAAGGATGCCACAGGAGGTAAAAGCACTTTGCTTCCCCAAACTAGCAAGGGTAGGGGACCACGCCAAGGGCAAGGGCCCTCCTTTACTGCACGTAAACGTTTTTTTCGCCCCCTTAAGGCGACAGGGAAAAGACCCCAGGCCGATAAAGCGCCTGCCCAAGGACAAAAGCGTCCTTGGTCCCGCAGACCCAACAAGCCTGCGGACAAATCTGCGTCCACATGAAGGTCCGCCCCCACCCAGCTCTCGGGTGGGGGGACGTCTTCGCAAATTCGCGACTCAGTGGACTGCTCTAGTCTCCGACAGGTGGGTTTGCGAAGTAATCTCCTCAGGCTACAAGATAGAATTTCTCTCTTGTCCACCAGACAGATTCATCACCTCCAATCTCCAGCTACTACTGACCCGTCGGGAGGCCCTGTATGGGGCGGTCCAGGGTCTACTGGAACGCGGGGTAGTTATTCCAGTTCCAGAACAGGAACGGGGTCAGGGTTTTTACTCAAATCTGTTCATTGTGCCAAAGAAGGAGGGGGTTCGTCCAATCTTGGATCTCAGAGCCCTCAATTGCTTTGTGAAGGTACAAAGATTTCGGATGGAGTCGGTTCGATCCGTAGTCACGGCTCTCCATCCGGGGGACTTTCTGGCCTCCTTGGACATCAAGGACGCATACCTGCATGTCCCCATATACTCCAGACACCAGAGGTTTCTGCGATTTGCTATCGGGAAGAACCACTACCAGTTTGTGGCCCTCCCGTTTGGCCTTGCCTCAGCACCCAGGACGTTCACCAAGGTGCTCGCTCCGATTCTGGCACTTCTAAGACAGCGGGGTATCGCTATCACAGGTTACTTGGACGACCTTCTGCTGAAGGCCCCTTCAAGCTCAGAATTAGAGGTAAGCGTGTCCATTACCTGTCAGACTCTTCGAGACTGTGGTTGGATACTAAACACGCAAAAGTCAGTATTGGTGCCCACTCAATGCCTAGTGTACCTGGGGTTGATTCTGGATTCCTCAGAGGCAAAGGTATTCCTCCCTGTGGAGAAGTTGCAGACCCTCCGGGCTGCAGTACGGCAGCTGACTTCCAGGAATTGGTCGTCACTCCGTTTTTGCATGCGAGTGTTGGGCCTCATGGTAGCCTCCTTCGAGGCGGTCCCATATGCTCAATACCACACTCGAGTGTTACAGAAGGAAGTTCTGTCCAGATGGAACAGATGCCCTTCATCTCTGGATTATCAAATCCGAGTGAGCCACCTAGTCAGGAGATCCCTGGTATGGTGGCTGACAGCGCCGGCTCTAATGGCCGGGAAGTCATTTCTTCCGGTTTACTGGATAGTGATCACGACGGACGCCAGCCTTACAGGTTGGGGGGGAGTCTGGGGTGTCCAGTCGGTGCAAGGTCGCTGGACCCCAGAGGAAGCCCTCCTGCCGATCAATGTCCTGGAGATCCGGGCGATCAAGCTGTGCCTCTTCAAATGGTCTCAGAGACTGCAAGGGCGTCCAGTCAGGATCCAGTCAGACAACGCCACAGCAGTGGCATATGTCAATCATCAAGGAGGAACAAGAAGCTCAGCTGCAGCATCGGAGATCGCTTGCATCCTGAAGTGGGCAGAGAGGAGCGTACCGGCACTGTCGGCCGTGTACATTCCGGGTGTGGAAAACTGGCAGGCGGACTACCTGAGCCGCCAGATGCTGGACCAGGGAGAATGGTCCTTACACCCGGAGGTGTTCCAACTCCTCTGCCAAAGATGGGGCACACCAGACGTAGATCTTCTGGCTTCCCGACTCAATCGGAAGGTATTGAGGTTTGTGGCCCGGTCAAGAGACCCATGGGCAGACGCAACGGACGCGTTGGTAGCATCGTGGGGTCAGTATCGGCTAATCTATGCCTTCCCTCCCTTAAGGCTTCTTCCTCTTCTGCTCCGCAGAGTGGAGGCAGAGGGAATTCCAATGATCCTAATCGCTCCAGATTGGCCTCAGCGTCCTTGGTACGCCGATCTAGTATGTCTGGTAGCAGACGTCCCCTGGCGCCTACCACTACGGAAGGACCGGCTATCGCAAGGTCCCATATTCCATCCTGCTTTACAGTCATTGGCTTTAACGGCATGGCTGTTGAGAACCAGGTACTGAGAGATCAGGGCCTGTCAGACTCAGTAATCTCTACTATGAGAAGTGCTCGGAAACCGTCCTCTAGGAAGGTCTATCACCGCACTTGGAGGGCCTACATCTCCATGTGTGAGGAAATGAAATGGCATCCGCGTACCTATTTGGTTTCCAGAATCCTGCTGTTTTTACAGCATGGGGTAGACCAAAGGCTTGCCCTAAGTACGATTAAGGGACAGATATCTGCCCTGGCTGTCTTTTTTCAGCGACCCCTGGCGACTCACTCTCTCGTGAGTACATTTGTGCAGGGGGTTCGACATGTGGCCCCTCCAGTCCGCCCCCCGTTACCTCCGTGGGACTTGAACCTGGTCCTCTCGGTGCTTCAGAAGGCACCGTTTGAGAATATTAGAGATATTCCCCTGTTGACACTTTCTCAGAAGGTGGTCTTTTTGGTGGCTGTTACGTCAGTTAGACGAGTCTCTGAGCTGGCAGCCCTGTCCTGCAAGGCTCCCTATTTGATTTTCCACAAGGATAAGGTGGTGCTGCGGCCGCAGCCTTCCTTTCTTCCGAAAGTCGTTTCGGCTTTTCATCTCAATGAAGACATTGTACTTCCATCCTTGTGTCCTCAGCCGTCGAATCCTAAGGAGTCGGCGTTGCATTCCTTGGACGTTGTCCGAGCTTTGAGAGTATACATATCTGCTACTTCCCGGAAGTCAGACTCACTGTTTGTTTCGGTGGCTGGTCCCAAGAAGGGCCAAGCAGTCTCATCGGCCACCATCTCTAGGTGGATCCGACAGATAGTAATCCAGGCTTACGCCTTAAAGGGTCAGGCGCCCCCCTTTCCTGTCACGGCGCATTCGACCAGGGCAATAGGTGCCTCTTGGGCTTTCCGACATCAAGCGTCTGTTTCCCAACTATGTAAAGCGGCGACTTGGTCGTCCGCTCACACTTTCACAAAATTCTACAAAGTTGATGTAGGTGCATCTTCGGATGCCACTTTCGGCCGCAAGGTTTTGCAGGCGGCTGTTTAGAGTTGCAACTCCTCCGTTGGAGGAGTGCTGTTTTGTGTTTTGGGGTGAAGTTTGTTTTTATGCTGTTACCACCCCTCGTTTTTTCTCTGACACTGCTTTGGGACGTCCCACTTTGTCAATAGAGAAGCTGTGTCGGTCCATGGACGAAAGAGTAAATAGGATTTTTTACTCACCGTAAAATCCTTTTCTCTGAGTCCATGGACCGACACAGCACCCACCCCTCCTTTTAAGTTTGTACTGCTTTTTGACGAACTGATCTGCGATGTGCAGACTAAGAGGGTATACCCAGAGGGTCCGCCCCCTGGGCGGTACTGTAGAAGGTGTGATGTAACACTTTTTACAAGTTTTTCTGCCTAGTCACTCCTAATTAACGGATAATACCCACTTTGTCAATAGAGAAGCTGTGTCGGTCCATGGACTCAGAGAAAAGGATTTTACGGTGAGTAAAAAATCCTATTTTTTTCCCAGCCCTAATGGACACATAGGGGGAGATTTAATAAAACTGATGCACTCAGAATCTGGTGCAGCTGATCATGGTAGCCAATCAGCTTCTAACTTTAGTTTGTTCAATTAAGCTTTGGCAACAAAACTTGGAAGCTGGTTGGTTTCTATGCAGAGTTGCACCATATTTTGCACTCTACAGCTTTAAAAAAATAACCCCCTGTTTAAAGGAGCAGCTGTAAAAACGTCCTGTGTGCATGAGGCCTAAAGCAGGCCGTCACTCTTTTTTCTGCTTTTAATAATATTGCCCCCCCCCTTTCCAGAATTATATATATATATATATATATATATATATATATATATATATATATATATATATTTATTTTTGCGTGATGGGGGGAATAACTTAGTTTTGTGTTTTGTGTTGCTGCTCCTCTCACCTAGGTGAGAATGACATATACCCCGCGGAGCGGCCTGCAACCTCCTGGGATACTCACATCAGGCATGTCATCAGGGGGCTGCCTGTTAGAAGCCAGAGGAGACAGCCAGCTCCCGATGATGTAAGCAAAGAAGATGGCAGCGTGGGACCCAATATGTGGCAGGGAAGTGGCAGATTACAGCAGGACAACAGTAGATTCGCTGGGCGTTTAAGTACATTTTTTATTAAGATAACTCAGGAAATAAGGTACGGTAATAGGAGAAAGAAAAAAGCTAACATTTGGGTAAAATGTATCTTGTGTTGTTGGGAGTGGATGGCAGCTTTGATAGGTTGAGGGATTTTTTTTTAGTTTGCAAACCTTTTTTCAAGACATCATCTGTCTGGTCATTTTCCTGCTTTCCTTCTCTCTTGTGGTAGACAGTTCTTATGCGGCGTACACACGTACGTTTTTAATGCCATTTTTTTAACCAACGTTTTTTCTCGTTGTTTTTTTTCATGTTTCCTCTCAAGCCTGTCTTGCATCCACACGATCATTAAAAAAAAACGCTCGAGCAAAGCGCAGTGACGTACAACACGTACGACGGCACTATAAAGGGGAAGTTCCGTTCGGATGGCGCCACCCTTTATGTTAGTAAATTTGTTGAGCGACGATTCGCGCTTTTCAGCCTCGTGCTTTTCAGTCTGTTACAGCGTGACGAATGTGCTATCTCCATTACAAACGCTAGTTTTACCAGAACGAGCGCTCCCGTCTCATACTTGATTCTGAGCATGCGCGTTTTTTTCACCTCGTCAAAGCATACACACTATCGTTTTTCACGTCGTTAAAAAAAACGACATGAAAAACGACGTGAAAAAATAGAGCATGTTCGAAATTTTTAATGGCCGTTTTTCACGCCGTTAAAAATGCTCTGGAGCATACACATGATCGGTTTTAATGGCCATTTTTAAAAATGCCATTTTTAACGGCATGAAAAACGATTGTGTGTACGCCGCATTAGCCTAGCACAGAGTGCCGATCACAAGCAGTAGTATGACCACCTAGGTGTGTTCCCCCGACAGCATGGGTTCGAAGGTAGTTAGCTGAATCAGTGCCAGATTGAGACCATGGGGGGCCAGGGGCTCTTCAAGTTCGGGGGCACCTCAACATAGAAATTAAATTATATGACAAATAAAAAAAGTGGACTGAAATTAATGATAAACCACATTTAAAGAAAAAAATATGTTAGGTTCCGAAGAAGACAATCGTCCAAATTTTTTTCAGAGTTCTATTGACTGTAAAAACACACATTAGACAGGTAACTGGAACCGGCAAGTCATACATCACACTACAATACTGTATTTACAAAAATTCCTTCTTCCCGCACTTAGGCCCCTTTCACACTGGGGCGGGCAGGAGCGGTGGCGGTATAGCAGCGCGATTTGCAGCGCTGCTATACCGTCGTTCTTACCGCGGTCGCTAGGGGGGTGAATTTAACCCCCGCTAGCGGCCGAAAAAGGGTTAATACCGCCCGCAAACCGCGGCTATTGCCGCGGTTTGCGGGCGGTATTACTGCGGTGTCCCATTGATTTCAATGGGCACCCGCGGTAAAGGAGCGGTGAACACACCGTTCCTTTACCGCTGTCAAGAAGCGGCTAGCAGGACTTTTGGAGCGGTCCTGCTAGCGCACCGCTTCAGTGTGAAAGCCTTCGGGCTTTCACATTGAAGGCTACAGGGCAGGAATTTTTCATGCGGTATAATAGCGCTATTATTAGCGCTAAACCGCATGAAAAATGCCCCAGTGTGAAAGGGGCCTTAGCATCTGCAAAATGTTTAACTCATCAAACTGTATCATCTTGAGGAGACTGCTCTCGACAGCTAGTGGGCACAGAACACTTATGCCGCGTACACACGATCGGTTTTACCGATGAAAACAGTCCGATGGACTTTTCTCATCGGACAAACCGATTGTGTATGGGCCCCATCTGTCTTTTTTCCATCGGTGAAAAAAAATAGAACATGTTTTAAATTTATCCAATGGGAAAAAAAACGATAGCAAATTCCGATCGTCTGTGTGGAACTCCATCGGACAAAAAACCCACGCATGCTCATAATCAAGTCGACGCATGCTCAGAAGCATTGAACTTCATTTTTCTCGGCTTGTCGGAGTGTTTTACGTCATGGCGTTTAGGACGGTCGGATTTTTGACTGATGGTGTGTAGGCAAGACTGATGGAAGTCAACTTCATCGGATTTTCGATGGAAAAATCCATTGGATTAGAATCCATAGGAAATCCGATCATGTGTGCTGATTAAATGTAAATGAAAAGGAGGAATGGAGTGAGAGTAGAAGATAAAGAGGAGTGTTGGGTAAAGGACCCATGAATGTGGTGTGCCAGAAAGAAAAATGGGGGATGGGTGATGGAAGAGTGTAGTGTGAAAGGAGCCACTATTACCATCATGCGATGTCCAAAGTTAATAATCAAATGTACCTGTATAGTGCCAAAATAACAAGCTGGGGGTGATGTATATGTGAGGAGCCCAGCAGCCGCAGCCAGCGAACAGCAAGGAAGCCCAAACCACTATGTGGGAGCTATGTAGGGACCCAGTTAGCCCCAGGGACACGCCCCCAGCGTCACACGGGCGTGACAGAAACAGGGAGGGACCCATGCCAAGAGCGGCAGAGCCGTCCATGTCGACGAGTGGTCAGCCTCTCCACGCACACGCCATTGAATGGAAAGGGACACGGGCGTGATGGCGTCCAGGCGGACGTCACATGCAAGACATCATGTGTGGCGCCGATGCTGATGGGACAGAGGTTATGATTATAAAAGGAACAGGGTGAACAATGTAGCATTATGTGACCACTGCCACAATTTCAATGCATCTCCACCTCTGGTCTGCAAGTGCCCCTGGTCTGCAGTTGTCACCACCAGAAGACCAACCATCTAAAAAAAAAAAAATGGACCTGGTAACAGGTATATCTGCTGGGATGGAAACAAAGGAACTGGTAGCTCCTGGAGGGCTTTTAATGTCTCTAGGCATGTATTTTTTTTCAGGTAGACCGGGTAATTTCTCTATTGAACCGCCCTGGAGGATGACTTGGGAAATCTAAATAAGGAAACAGATGACAATACAAACCTAACAGAGGCTCAAACCCTCTGATGCCCGAGCTGCAGGCCTCAGGCCCCAGTTAGCACCTCCAGTCTCCTCTAACATGTTCCCTGTCTCTGACTGTCTTCAACAATAGCTTTCTGGTTTCCAACCACTGGTACAGCATGCCTGCAGCCTCTTACCATTTTATGTCAGACCGTGACCTGTAGTGTGCCTACAATCTCTGACAGTCTTTTTTTTTTCTCCCCTTTCTATTGGTTGAACTAGATGGACTTTTTTAAACCAGACTAACTATGTAACTATGTCTTTTTTTTAGCATTACTTAGACTGAATATTATGTGCAGATCTTTGGTGATGTAAGGCTGGATTCACACCTATGCATTTTTTTGTGCTTTTTGCAT
This sequence comes from Rana muscosa, assembly GCA_029206835.1. NCBI lineage: Eukaryota > Metazoa > Chordata > Amphibia > Anura > Ranidae > Rana > Rana muscosa. Next base: position 629,046,698 of record CM055116.1, on the reverse strand, counting down.
TTTGCAGATTTGCACTACAGAACCTGATCCATAGGAAACCATGTTAGATGGACTGTAGCGCAAATCTGTAAAATGCAAAAAGCACTAAAAATGCATAGGTGTGAATCCAGCCTTGTGCCGCGTACACACGGTCGGAATTTCCGTCGGAAAAGCCTTGGATGGTTTTTCTGACGGAATTCCGCTCAAACTTGGCTTGCATACACACGGTCACACAAAAGTTCTCTGAACTTTCGACTGTCAAGAACGCGGTGATGTACAACACTACGATGAGCCGAGAAAATGAAGTTCAATGCTTCCGAGCAAGCGTCGAATTGTTTCCGAGCATGCTTGTTTTTTTTGCACGTCGGAATTGCATACAGACTAAGGGAATTTCCGATAGGAACTTTTTTCCGTCGAAAAAACAGAGAACCTGCTCTCAATCTTTTGTTGGTGGAAATTCTGACAGCAAAAGTCCGATGGAGCATACACATCGAACTTTTCTTGTCGGAAATTCTGACCGTGTGTACGCGGCATTAGGTGCAATACTTCAAGCCCTGTATATTAAATACTATTTTAACCCTTCCCTGCTCTATTCAAAATTAAATACAAAGTTTTGACTGGAGAAGGGCTTTTGTATTGCCTGAACATACATTGTTTGAGTCTTGTAGCGTCCCTAGATCTATTTTACAATATTGGCATTTATGAAATCCTCTGATGTTAGATCATCTAGAAATGAATGAGGAGGAATCCTTATGATTTTTTTTTTTTTTTTTATTAACTCTATGTTGGGTTTTAAATTTCTATAAAAACAAAACTGGTCATTTAACGAAGAAAAACATTGCACAACAAAGCTTCTCACACGAGTCACACTCCTGATTATGCAAAACATATGCACAACGCCTGAAATGTGAGGGAAGACAGTAGATCAATATAGTACTGTGGGCTCCCAGGTCTGATGTGCGATGAGTAATGTGACTGGATGCCTGCCCAGACCAAACATGGCAGCTGGGCCATTCACATCCTGTTACGTCATACCCTCTCATAACACAAGAGGCCCGCTCCTCCTCCCTTTCTTATAGGTCGAGTCACTTCTAGGATTCATCCACAATAACGAGCTGTGCTCACTAGATTCGGATTTCCCAAGAGTGATGCACAGCCTCATCACAGGCAGGAAACATCTCAGGAAATCACTGAGCAGAGTCGGCGGAGGACGATGACCTCAGTGAATCCCAGGGCACGTTAGGATGTGTAATCCTATAATGACATACAGAGTGTGAAGCTGAACCCAGGAGTTGTTGTCTGTATTGGTGGCCAATGTTAGAGCTGCACGATTCTGGGAAAAATGAGAATCGCGATTCTTTTGCTTAGAACACAGATCACGATTCTCTCACGATTCTTTAAAATGGTAAATTTAAAAAAAAAAAAATAATTTGCTTGTCGTTTTTTACTTTTTTTTTTATTTTTGCATAATTTTCTTATTTTTAATATTTTTCTTATTCTTTACTTTTTAATTACTTTATTTTATTAAATTAATTATTTATTTATTTATTTTTAAATCTTTTTTTTCATTTAACTTTATTGCTATCACACAGGAGAAAACAATTCCCTGTGTGATAGCAATTGGAGGAGACAGGTTCTCTCACTTCCAAAAACAGTAGTCCTGTCCTGTAGCCCTGTCACAGCTGAGAATGGAAGAGAGGAGACAGACTCAGCGGCGGGGGGAGGACGACGACCGGACGACGACAACGGAGTCCCAAGTCCCAAAGACAGAGCCAGCAAAGTGTGGTAGGGGGGAGAGGGGAGGACGGAAGGCAGCACACATTTTCTCCTAGAAAGCAACTCACCGCCTGTATGTTGAAACGGTCTCCGCTCTGCTCGCACACAGCCCCGCCTCCTCCTAACCTCGCGCTGTGATAGACAGAACACATTCCAGCATTGGACCCGCATTCAGTCTATCACAGTGCAGGGTTAGGAGGAGGCGGGGCTGTGTGCGAGCAGAGCGGAAACAGTTTCAATGCATCACGCTCTATGATCCATTTGCGTTCCACGCTGGTTACGTGGAACCGGCGGGGATTTAAGAAAATCGCGGTAATCCAAGATCGAGATCGTGCGGGGGGGTGAATCGAAATCGCGATTCTCATACGATTAATCGTGCAGCTCTAGTGGCCATACATTTATGATCGATCTATGTAGGAGCAATCGCAAACAACTGATTCATCGTTGATAAAAATGTTGAGTTTTGCAACATATACAGTATCTAATAAAAATATGATTTGTCAGAAACGATTAAAAACGATCAGTCAGTTGATCTATAATATGATTGGTTCTCAGAAGCTAGGGTGATCTGCCATGGCTGATCGACTTTCCAGAGTCTAACTTGAATGGAAGCTCGTTATATTGATTGAACAGAGTTTACAATTATTTTTCAAATGTTTCAGATGCATCAAATGATTGATTGCATGATCATATCAACAGGTGCGAGGCCACCTCATAGTGCGCCATACATTTATTTATTACAGGTACTTATATAGTGCTGTCAATTAACACAGTGCTTTACATATATATTGTACATTCTCATCGGTCTCTTCCCTCACGGAGCTTAAAGTCTAAGGTCCCTAACTCACATTCATACATATACATACTAGGGCCAATTTAGACTGGAGATAGTAAACCTACCAGCATGTCTTTGGAGTGTGGGAGGAAACCGGAGTACAGGAAGGAAACCCATGCATGGAACGATATTATATACGATTGTATTGTTACTCGATTTACTGTCTGGAAGAAAAATAAAACTGGGGGTTTGAAAAGAGCATTTGATGCTCTATATCAGGGGTCTCCATACTTTTCAAGCAAAGGGCCAGTTTACTGTCTTTCAGACTTCAGGGGGGCCGGATTCTGACCAGTGGGGGTAGAAAATGCCCCTGGGCTGAGCATCAGTGAGAATAAACACGGCCCCAGTGCTGGTGGGCAGTAGGAGGAGGAAAAGTGCTTCATCATTGCCATTAGTGGAAGAAATAGTGCCCCATTGTTGGTGTCATTGGGAGGAATAGTGCCTCATATCGTTGGGAGCAATACTGCCCTGAGGGCCGGATGAAGGCTAGCAAAGGGCCACATCCGGCCCTCGGGCCGCAGTTTGGAGACCCCTGCTCTATATGCTTAACCACTTTAATACTGCGCTATAGCTGATATACGGCTACAGCGCAGCTCTCCAGTTCTGGAAGGGAATCCCTGGGGGGCGTATCAGGAAGTGTCTGCGATCACACAGTGAGCACAGCAGCCCTTTACCATGCGATTGGCTGTGTCCAATCACAGCTGGTCTCATGTAAACAGACTTTCCGTTATCATCTCTTGGAGAGCCAATCTATGAGAGCAGCATTTATACTAATAATAAGTGCCTTGATTGTCAGTGCAGCCCATTAGTGCTGCCTATCAGCGCCCATCATCAGTGAAGAAGAAAAATTACTTATTTGCCACATTTTATAAAACGTATTTTTTTCCAAATTTTCGGTCTTTGTTTATTTAGCAAAAATTTAAAACCTGTTCACACCGGCCACACGCAGATATGGGTGGGCCTAAACGCCAAGCGGGTACATATATGCAGCCCTGTTAAAACAAATTGCCGTGCTGAGAGCGCACTCCCAGCACGGTAGCTGGTGGGTACCAGAAAGCTCCCAATGCATACTAGTGATTGGGAGCTTTCCAATCATGTGACCACTGTGACAGCCAATCACGGTGGGCACATGATCAGAAACCCCGCCTTCTGGCATCTGAAATCCCTTAAAGCAGGGTTCCCCAACCCCCGGTCCGCGGCCCACTGCCGGGCCGTGGCCTATTTGCAGATGGGCCGCGAAGGCTGCACTGTGTGAGGTGCGGCAGCGGGCAAGCAGAGAGATGACATCTCTCACCGCCCGCCCGGATCACGGCACTTCCGCCCACACAGCGGGGCTCCTACTGCGGTGAGGCGCGGGAGCAGAGAGATGAGATCATCTCTCGCCGCCTGCCTGGAACGCGGCACTTCCGCCCACACAGCGGGGCTCCTATACTGCGGTGAGGCGCGGGAGCAGAGAGATGAGATCATCTCTCGGCGCCCGCCCATAACGCGGCACTTCCGCCCACACAGCGGGGCTGCTATACTGCAGCGAGGCGCGGGAGCAGAGAGATCATCTCTCACCGCCCGCCCCGCATTACCGCTGTTCTCCCTCACCTGCCTGTGCTGCCACCACGGCAGGTGACAAAAAAATCTACTGGCAGGTGGCAAGCCACCTCTGGTGGCAGGTGGCAATCCACACCTGGTGGCAGGTGACATGGCAAGTAGCAATCCACACCTGGTGGCAGGTGACGTGGCAATCCACACCCGGTGGCAGGTGACGTGGCAATCCACACCTGGTGGCAGGTGACGTGGCAATCCACACCTGGTGGCAGGTGACGTGGCAGGCGACGTGGCAATCCGCACCTGGTGGCAGGCGACGTGGCAATCCGCACCTGGTGGCAGGCGACATGGCAATCCACACCTGGTGGCAGGTGTTGTGGCAAGCGACAATCCACATCTGGTGGCAGGCGAGGTGGCAAGCGACAATCCACATCTGGTGGCAGGCGACGTGGCAATCCACACCTGGTGGCAGGTGACGTGGCAGGCGACGTGGCAATCCGCACCTGGTGGCAGGCGACGTGGCAATCCGCACCTGGTGGCAGGCGACATGGCAATCCACACCTGGTGGCAGGTGTTGTGGCAAGCGACAATCCACATCTGGTGGCAGGCGAGGTGGCAAGCGACAATCCACATCTGGTGGCAGGCGACGTGGCAATCCACATCTGGTGGCAGGCGACGTGGCAATCCACACCTGATGGCAGGTGACGTGGCAAGCAACAATCCACACCTGGTGGCAGGTGACGTCGCAAGCAACAATCCACACCTGGTGGAAGGCGACGTGGCAAGTGACAAATCGCATCTGGTGGCAGATTCTGCATTATGGTGAGTTTGAACTATTTCATTTTATATTACAATGCAATGACAGAAATAATGCGCTTCAATCATCCCAACACCATATCAGCCATTGTTCTGTGATGATTGAGGCGCTAACACTAGCCATTTCCCCGACAAACTGCCCGCGAAAAGCTACATAACAACCCAACCCCCCCCCCCCCCCCTGGGCCTTGGCACGATTCTATTACACAACGCCGGTCCTCGGTGCCAAAAAGGTTGGGGACCACTGCCTTAAAGGACCAGGAGGCACCAGCTCCACCCAAAGAAAGCTCTATTTGTGTAAAGAATTGATAACAATTTCATGTGATTGTACTGTCTTCCCTGATGTTGTAAAGCGCTGCGCAAACTGTTGGCGCTATATAAATCCTGTATAATAATAATAATAATAATAATATGCATGACCATGTATTCAGCTGAATATTGGCCAGGAAGGGGGTAAAAGTGCCCAGTATTGAAGTGGTTAAAGCGGGATTAAAGTGGTTGTAAACCCTTTACAATCACTTTTGACTACAGGTATGCCTATAATAAGGCTTACCTGTAGCTACCGTGAATTTCTCCTAAACATGCATAGTTTAGGAGATATTCACTGTATCCGCATGTGCCAACGTCATTGGCACATGTGCACTAAAGAGATGGCTCATACGTGCCATTTCTTCAGCTGCTTTGCCGTTACTGGCGGCTCCCGCGCACATGCGCAGGAGTGACATCATCGCGGCTCCGGCCAATCACAGCGCCGTAGCCCGCGATACCCGGAAGTAACTCCGGGAGACATGTTGCCGGCCAAAGCGGTGTGCCGCGACTGCTGCGGGGACTTGGATCTAAGGTAAGTGTATCATAATGAGCTAGTATGCTATGCATACTAGCTCATTATACCTTTGTCTTGCAGGGATTTTTTTTTTCTGCCGTGGTTTACAACCACTTTAAAACCTTGGATTTAATGGTTTCCCAAAACAGTTACATTCAAAGCATGCAGTCTATAACGGTCATCGCAAGGTGGATTTGATTTAAATGAACTTGATTTAAATCATCATTTTTAAAAAGCAACTGTCATTTCTGTCCTGCTCCTCTGACCCACTGTTGACTAACTGACAGTCCCATTCACTTTAATGGGACAGCTGGTGATGTGGCAGTGACACAACAAGGCGAGGGATGTGGCGGCAGCAGGTGAGTGGATTACCACTAACAGGCGCTGCCATGATGGATCTGAGATGACAGGTACTATTGAAATGTAAGGACTTATTCTTGCTAGCAGTTAGAATCTTTAATATTTGCAAAAAAATGAAGGTTTCCTATTTAGAATAATAAGCGGTCAGGTTAGGTTAGTAAAACAGCGATATCAGAACCGATTCAGTCATACAGTTTGTAGTGTACATAGATATGCAAAACAATGAGAAAAATGAATATTCCTGAACTTTGTTATATCTCATGGTTACTGTGAAATTGTGGGAATTCATCAATGCAGTGCATGTTATCTCTGCTTGATGAGCTTGGATTCATTAAATGAGTTTATAAAAAATGTAAATATTGCAGAATATACAGCCTCATGCTACATAACTAAGCTCCATTTCATGCTGAATGAACTAAATTATTAATGTATCCTAAATAGAAAACTCTTTAGATAGATCTCTACTCCAAAAAGCATTTTATTAAAATAATTTGATAAAAATCAACAAAATCGATTTAAATAAAAAATAAAAGATTTTCTTTTTGATTTTTATCCATCCAGGGTCATAGCATCTTAGTGCCCTCAACCGAACGGTCAAACCATCTATTCGTTGGTGTCTAGAGATGCACCGAAATTTTGGCGGCCAAAACATATTGGCTGGAAATGGTGTTCTTGGCATTTTTGCTGATAGAGAAAAAGGTGCCGATAATGGCGCTGAGAACACTTGTGCCATGATTTTCCTGTGCTTATGTTGTGTTTTTCACAGGTCATGTGACTCAAAAAATGCATCAAAAACATAACACGGGTGAGTTATTGATGCGTTTTCAATGCATTTCAACGGAGAGGTGTGGTATTCCTAATGGATCAAAAATGCAGCAAGCAGGATTTTTAACACCACAACAGAAGCGCAAACGGAGCAATGTGAAGACATATATAGAAGTTTAAGGAATGTGTTTTTCTTGAGCTTTTCTTGCGCTATAGGTGCAGATAATGGTCAACAATAAATCCATATTGATTAAAAAGTCAAATATAATACAAATTATATATATTATTTTTTTTTAAACTGTAATTTTCAGTTTTGGTACCAAAATTTCCATTCTGTGCACCTCTTCTGCTGTAATAACTGATCACCATGGCAACCACAGATCAAACCAAGGCTAAGATGGCAGCTTCCTTGGCTGTAAAGGCTAGGAGGGTTTAGTTCCCATTTAATGATTATATCAGTCTATCTTCTGTCCTACAATCAGATTTTCTATCCAGACTGATCAGAATCATTTGAACATTTTCGTTTTTTCTCACAATGAATGGATGACACAGTTTGTGTATTGTCCAATTTCATGTAGAATGAGATTGATAGGTGTATGGTGCCCATAACAATCACACTGCATGCAGACACTGATAGATCAGACTTGGCTGATTGTTGTAGATGTAGAGTAGTTGTAGAC